>CM077031.1:71540284-72012784 GCA_039090855.1 Macrothele yani
AGATTTTAACACTTTTTACTCTTTCTCTCTCTCTCTCCCTCTTCCCCTTTTTTTCTCTCTTTCTTTCTCTATCTCTCTCCCCCTCTCTTTTCCTCTTCTCTTCCCTCCTGTATCATTTCTCTTTCTTTCTCTATCTTTTTCTCTCTTTCTCTCTCTTTTCCCTCTCTCTCTCTGCCTGAACTTTCAGTTCGTATTGTGGTCTTTTTCTTAAGCTTAAAGCAAATACTTCTTTGAGATAATCATTTTGACTTCCTCACGAACGATAATTTCCAGAAACGACTTTATTAAAATATGAGATTTATTTTTTAGTGCCTGCAGTGAAATTTCTCCCAGGGCCCCCAAAAGCTCCATCTGGCCCTGGCTTCAAATTAAACCACGCTCTCATTTTTCAGCTACTTATTCTTTTATAAGATAATTTAACAAGGACAAATTTGTATTGGTTGTATCGAAGCTCAGAAATGGTGGTACAGATTCTGTATGTATATACATATAAATTATAATAGTTAATACCATAAATTACAAGATTTACTTAATTTTATTAATGAATTTATTATTAGTTGAAATATTTAAAACAATAAATGTAATATATTATTCGTTGTTATTTCGTGTTATTTATTTTTATTTCCATCATTTAACTTAAATTTTTCAAAAAATGATTTTTTTTTTTAGAAAAAGGAAGGTGTGTAATTAAAAATAGGCACATCTTTATCTGACAAACAAAACAAAAGGAAAAATATGAAAGAAAAGAAAACTGTTAAAAAAAATTGCGGTAAAAGAAACAGATTCTAAACAATGAAATGGTTTCGGAGCCCTCTTGGAAGGGTGGGGCAAAAGTAATATGAGTTAGCACACCTTTCTGTTGATAAAGCCCTGACATATCAACAATTGAGAACTGAAACAACAGAACTGAGTACTTTACTTCAGAAAAGGAAACTTAGTCCATCCACTCTTGTCTTCGTATAAGTTTGCACTTTACATTGAAGTGAGAGAAATGCCATAATGTGCACTCGCACGACACACTCCTACCAGTATACAAAGCCAGTTACAGTGAACCCGTAAGTGCACTTTGGCTGATTTTGCTCAAATCACCGAAAACACAGTGCCTCGCCTCCCCTCATGAATATTGTAGTCATGAGGTCAGATCAGCAGGTGATACAGTCACACCCCTCATACACACACCACGGTTCCACAATCAAAAGCATATGAACCCCCGATACATGCTAGCAAAGAGAAGAACTCTCAAAGGCCCATTTTGCCCCACCCAGCGGTGACTCTCACCTCCTCCAGGCCTCACACGCATTCTGAACCGGCACACCACACCCATCATAGTTCCCACTTTCAGTCACAAACATTCAAAAAACAAATAAATGAACAAACACACACGCACCCCCAGGAATCCACAACCTGAAAAAACGAGGCAAGCTTATTATTATTAGTAATGCATGAAAGAAAATTAGTTATTTACGTTTTCATAAAAAACTGGTTTTCTACGCCAAGTAAATTGTTAGTAAATTACCCGTAATTTACGTAAAATAAGTAACGAGTAGATTACCTTGCCAAACATGTGCAGCACATGCAAAAACTTTTATTAGCGTGATCATATTTGAATATCACCTTTTTATTTAACTTCAGAAGTTTAAATTATAGGCTAGGCTTCTACAAAATTCAATAATCGTGCGTTCCTCTCGGCTGTTTACAATTCTTCGAATTCTTTCTTCGTGGCGAATCAAACTTTTCTTAATTCTAAGCGGAGCTTCTCCGCGCATTATTGTTTCTATTTCTCTTTGGACAGAAGTTTCTTTCTTTCGCAGTTCCTTTATTAACCGAAAACACGAAACGTGGGCACACCCAATCAGAAGCTCCCATCGTAGATGCCACGCTTCAACTTTGTTCTGAGTGCGTGGGATCACTCCTGAATTCACTGACCACAGAGTTGGTGGGAAGAGTGGCTCGTTTCGTCGATCTTCACCACTACGTGTTGTACGACGAACTTTTCCCAAGACATAGTAGTCTTCAAACCATTTGACTAAGTCTTCCGCTTCGTCATCAAACAATAGTTTTATCTCGTTAAAGGCATTAGCAATATCTTCAGGAGGAAGAAAGCAAGCGCCGGAAGATGTCGAACTATCAAGCTGAACTCTTCATCACTACAATATCTCGATAGCAGGCCAGGAATAGCCTGAACTTTGCGCCAAATGTTTCGCCCAAGATGAAAGAAGCATCCGTGGTGTCTAGCACCTAGAAAGGCGGCTCTTACAGCATTGATGGCTGACATCTCAAAATCAGTGATCACACACTGTGGATCTAAAATAATATCTTTATGAGTGGCAAATGTCTTTAGCTGTTCAAAGAATGAGAAGTAACCGGTTTGCGATTTGCTAGTCATCAGAGCGTAAACTAACGGCAAAACTCTACAGTTGTTCATAGGACCCGCAGGACCGTGAATTGAATACAGCTGTTTAAAAATAGTGGGCACTGTTTTAAAAGTCCCATCCATCACCCAAAATGCAGCTTCACTCAACATTTTGAGATTAGCTTCTGCTGAAAAAATTAAAAATTTTTCATTGCTCTCATAGAAGTCTTTTAATAGGAATAATTCCCCGTCCTCTGTGTATTTTAAGAACTCAGGTATATTTAGTATTTCCACAGTTGCAGGTTCAGGTGGCATTTCAACCCTCCTAGTTCTTTTTATCAATTTTCTCTGTGCTTCTTTCGACGGCATGCTCCAATGAGCCACAAGAGACATTTCCGAGGCTACATCCTGTATAATTCGCAGGGGTAAATCGTTGGTGGTTCTGGCTTTCTCTTTGATGTCCGCAATCTTTTGGGCTACTTTAGATCGAACACTTTCAGGAGCATGGTTATGCTCGGACGCACTTATAAGATAATGTTCTTCACCTGCAAGTGATGTAATTGCTCTACTTCTGCGGCCATTACTCTTCTGATCGCATATGCAGTAAAATTTATTACACCGTTGTCTTTCTTTAAGGAAAAGAAATCCACTTAAACTCAGTTTTTTCCTTCCCTTTTGCTAATCGACAAACGTGCATAGTTCCGACATGGTTGTGCTTGGAACTTCTTCAAAACCTCTGTTACTCATGGAACTGAGAAACAGACTGATTACAAAACAACTAGTGCTCTTAGATCACGTGATTTTTCCCCCGCTCCGAGGATTGGTGTTCGGTCCAAGGTTAATGAATTCAATAACCTGCTCCCCTCTCACCTTTCCGTAGGAATGTAAGTAAAGGAAGGTCATTAGATAGGTTGGAGGCAGCCCTGGGTGGGAGGTAACAGCTTTCATTGTAAGATGATTTTTCGGCCGCAGGTTGTTGCTTATCTCTATCATACATCTCAACAAAGCGCATTGTGAGGCTGAGAGAAACTGGGTTTCTCTCAGGGGTTTCTCCTGTGGCTAAAACTTGCAGTACCCCGCGGCCCCCTGGGTATTGTACGTGGGCAGTGATGTCTCTGGGGTGTTTCCTGTTAGTCCTTGGCTGAAGGGAGATATCTTATTCTTTCTTCAATACATTGTCTGCTTATCTTTTCTATTACATCCCTGAGCTTTCGTAAAGGTGGCGACAGACTAGGGCTATAGAAAAAGAAGGGCTGGGTCATTCCTTTGTTGTAAGATTAGTATTCTAAGCTTCTGCAAAGAACGGTTCACCGGGGCTGTGACGTCATAGCGAGAACCAGAGACTTGCAAATCAGCCAAATTCTAAGGGTAGGCAAGAATCCCAAATAAAATTTTACGGTTAATAAATTAATAACAGAGACATGGCAAAAGCTATAAAAACGTTTTATTGTGAAAAATGGAAATGCTACGTGGCACGTTGATTTTTTTTTGTAAAAATTTAATTCATTATATAATTCAATAGAAAACGACTTAAAATCAGAGCAAAATCATTCATTCTTTTGTTCACTAACGGATACTACGGGCAAAGGACTAACATTTTATTTTCAAATTTTTTCTAAATTTTGAAGATTTCAGCTTTCATGATATGCGTGGCCAGGTGCAATATGAAGGAATAAATGGGGGCCAGTATAAAGGAAAAACGCAATGGACTTAAAAAAACATAATTTTTGGACCAATCACTTAGGCATTTTATGTACGTTTAAAAGCATTAACATCTCTTGCCATATAAACGTTATGAACATGAGTACAGGGGATTAAGAATTGTTGAAACTGCCCAGGTCCCCGCGATTAAAAAACACGAAATTAAAAACATAACTTTTGTAGGTGAGAAAAATCTGCAAAACCGAGGGAATTTATATCTCAAACTAGCAGTGGTACCCGGTATTTCCCGGGAAAATATTACTATTGGTGGAAACACCAAGCTCACCTGGTGAAAGTTAATAAATGAAAAAGGTATTCCTGTAATGCAAAGATTTTTAGGATAGCAAAAATGTAAAGATTTTTAGGATTGCCAACCCCTGAGCGCGAAACGTTAAGTTGTCCGTGTGAAAAGCAGGGTTCTTACAAATTAATGCCCGCCAATGCCAGTGACTGGCTGACGCAGTAATATTTCTGCAAAAAAAAATAATAATAAGAGCCGGGATGGCTGAAATTGTGAAAAAAAAATTATTTACTAAATTTACTTGTACGAAACACAAAAGAAAGGAAAAGGAGTGGAAATATTTACCTTCGAAAAGACATCTATAGAACAGCCGTGCATCTGGCGTGCGCTTCTCAGAATATAGCGACACTGAAATGCAATGTACCCATGAAACGTCGAGTGCATGCGACTTGACATTGGCATTGATCATCCTTTTGCTTACCGTTTTGAATTTTGAATACCTGGAACTCTCTATTTACATTACATTGTATTTCTGCCTGATGAAGCAGTCCGTTGGTGGTGAAAACTAACGTTTATTCATTTGTGTTTTTAATACACCATTAAATGGATATTTTCTCACTTTATTGTTATCTACGATCTCCAACTTAGACCGTACATCGGATATTGGAGTGCTAAATTGCGTTGAAGTTCTTGAAAGTTCAAAATGGAACTTTTTACGAAAATTTTGTATTTTCCCCCTTCACGCCAGACCCGACCCCTTCCAAAAACCGTCTACGGTCTAACTCAGAGTACCATGATATAGTATACCAAATTCGGTGGTTCTAAACTGAAAACTGTAGATTTTACGGAAAATTTTGGTTGGGCGCCCCGTGACCCCGGGCTCCGACCAATACAAGGCTCCAACCCCTTCCCAAAACCGTCTACTGTGTAAGTTAGGGCACCATGAGATAGTATATAAAATTTGCCGGTTCTAAACTGAAAACTGTAGATTTTACGGAAATTTTGTATGGGCCCCCTTGACCCTGGGCCCCGACCACTTCCAAAAACGGTCTACGGTTTAACTTTGAGCACCATGAGATAGTATCCCAAATTTGGTGGTTCTAAATTGGAAACTGTAGATTTTACGAAAATTTTGTATGGGACCCCCTTGACTCCTGGCCCCGATCCCTTCCAAAAAGGGTTTACGGTCTAACTTAGAGTACCATGAGGCAGTATACCAAATTTGGTGGTTCTAAATTGAAAACTGTAGAATTTATGAAAATTTTGTATAGGGCCCCCTTTACACCGGGCCCCGACCGCTTCCTCAAACCGTCTACGGTCTAACTTAGAGCAGCATGGGATAGTAAACCAAATTTGGTGGTTCTAAATTGGAAACTGTAGATTTTACTGAAATTTTGTATGAGCCCACTGACCCCGCGCCCCGACCTTTTCGAAAAACTGTCTACGGTCTAACTTAGAGCACCACGAGATATTATACAAAATTTGGTGGTTCTAAATTGAAAACTGTAGATTATACAAAAATTTTGTATGGGCCCTCTTGACCCCGGGCCCCGACCACTTCCCAAAACCGTCAACGGTTTAACTTTGAGCACCATGAGATAGTATAACAAATTTGGTGGTTCTAAATTGAAAACTGTAGATTTCACGAAAATTTTGTATGCCCCCCCCCTTGACCCAGGGCCTCGATCCATTCCAAAAAGGGTTTACGGTCTAACTTAGAGTACCATGAAGTAGTAAACCAAATTTGGTGGTTCTAAATGAAAACTGTCGATTTGTATAGCGGACATACAAACAAACAATCAATTTCACATATACAGGAAAAAGTGAAATTTTTATATAGCTCCTTTCTGCAGTTTAACAAAGGAAATTTTGCATTGGTATTGCAGCGCCGATTATTGTCGAAGAAGTACGATACAAGGATTGAAATTTGAAACTGGGCTAATGTGAGAAAGTAAAATGTTGACAGTTTGTCGGTGTGTTGTCCTGTCGGTATTTTGTTCTGTCGGTGTTTTGTCCTGTCGGTATTTTGTTCTGTCGGTGTTTTGTCCTGTCGGTGTTTTGGTTCTCGGTGTTTTGGGTGTCGGTGTTTCGGGTGTCGGTGTTTCGGGTGTCGGTGTTTTGTCCTGTCGGTGTTTTGACCCAGACCCCTCTCGGTGGCGTGCCTGGCGCATATGATTTGCATAGGCCCTGCAATCCTAATCGTTTGCATGTCCTCTTCCGGGCGATGCATGCTGTGAATTTCAGGCCAATCGGATGCTTCCTCCTTGGTGTTGCTTTTTGGGTGGCCAGCAGTGTAAGTCCTTGCTGCCAAACGTGGGCAGTGGGAATTCCCAAGTACATGAAAATTTATGACAGATATTCTACTTCCGCCGTGTGAAAGACGGATTCGATGGATAGCTTCCAGGGGCGTAGAACAAAACTAGGAAGATCTATATTACAGCTCGAATTACCAAGTTTAATGATATGTAAGCTTTCAGATAAAATTAATGAACGCCTGTTACTTGCCGAAGCCAGAATCCTTGAGTTTTCCCAGTCAGGTGAGTATTCACCTTGGTTCACAATCCTGGTTAGGGCAGTGGATGTGGATCCAGTCCTAAGTGCATATTTGTGTTCAGACAAACGAACATTTAGAGTCCTAAATGTAGAACCCATATAATATTTCACGGCTAAGACTGGATCACGGGAAGCCAAAGGGGTACAGTGTACCCTTGATTTATGTGGTGTCGGGACTAAGTCACGATCCTTTCTAACAATTGAAAAAACCTTCCGGGGGCGAATCCCAAACTCAAAGTTATGTTTAAAAAATAAAAATTAGAATAGAATTATTTGCCTTGTCAAAAAACCCAGTTATCTGCAGACAAGTACCAACACGTCGTCATGCTTAACCGACGTGACTACCTTTCCAAGATGATTTAATCTATCAGTCAGGTGCCATATAAAGTTATCAGTAGCAACACGTAGTCCTGCCTAACCGAAGTGACTACCATTCCAAGATGATTCAAGCTATTAGTCAGGTGCCATACAAAGTTATCAGGTTCAACCCCGCTGCTGCTACCTTGACGAAGCTTGGGAAACTAAGGAATCCTACCTGTATCTCTTCCAAAATGCCCCCCCCCCCGCAATTGGACCTAGAGTGCCGGAAGTTTTCGGGAAGTTTAAGACCCACAAACCTAACCATCCCCTTAGGCTTTTAGTTTCAGGGTATGCCAACCCGATTCGTCCCCTCCAGAAGGCGTTGGCAACCAATTTGAAACATTTCACTTTAAACTCAACCATCTCTATTCAAAGTTCCACTAAGCGTTGGACCGCTTTAAAGCTTTTGAGAACCATGGGATCCAGTTTGTCATGGCGCCTTTAGACGTAGTATCACTTTTTCCAAGTGTCTCTTTAGAGCTAGTTCCGGCCATTATTGCTGTTAGATTGGTTACGGACCCTTCTGTTTCCCATTCGGAAGCAGAGGCTATTGTCTGATAAATAAAATTTGTGGCCAGTCGTTCCTACTTTAAAACTTGTGACCAGGTCGTTGAGAAAAAAAACTTGTGACCAGTCGTTCCTACTTTAAAACTTGTGGCCAGGTCGTTGATAAATAAAACTTGTGGCCAGTCCTTCCTTCTTTTGATAAATAACTTGCGGCCAGTGAAGTGTGAAATAAATCCAAAAACATGTAAAATAAATCCAATAACATGTGAAATAAATCCAATAACATGTGAAATAAATCCAATAACAGTGAAGTGTGAAATAAATCCAATAACAGTGAAGTGTGAAATAAATTCATAACTTGTGGCCAGTGAAGTGTGAAATATATCCAATAACTTGTGGCCAGTGTTGATAAATAAAACTTGTGGCCAGTGGTGATAAATAAAACTTGTGGCCAGTCATTCCTACTTTTGATACTTGTGGCCAGTCGTTGAAAAACTTGTGGCCAGTCGTTCCTACGTTTGATAAATAACTTGCGGCCAGTGAAGTGTGACATAAATCCAATAACATGTGAAATAAATCCAATAACAGTGAAGTGTGACATAAATCCAATAACATGGGAAATAAATCCAATAACAGTGAAGTGTGAAATAAATACAGTAACAGTGAAGTGTAAAATAAATACAATACCAGTGAAGTGTGAAATAAATACAATAACAGTGAAGTATGAAATAAATACAGTAACAGTGAAGTGTGAAATAAATACAGTAACAGTGAAGTGTGAAATAAACACAATAACAGTGAAGTGTGAAATCAATACAATAACAGTGAAGTGTGAATTAATACAATAACAGTGAAGTGTGAAATCAATACAGTAACAGTGAAGTGTGAAATAAATACAATAACAGTGAAGTGTGAAATAAATACAGTAACAGTTAAGTGTGAAATAAATACAATAACAGTGAAGTGTGAAATAAATGCAGTAACAGTGCAGTGTGAAATAAATACAGTACCAGTGAAGTGTGAAATAAATAAAATAACAGTGAAGTGTGAAATAAATAAAATAACAGTGAATTGTGAAATAAATACAGTGACAGTTAAGTGTGAAGTAAATACAGTAACAGTGAAGTGTGAAATAAATACAACAACAGTGAAGTGTGAAATAAATACAGTAACAGTGAAGTGTGAAATAAATAAAGTAACAGTGAAGTGTGAAATAAATACAATAACAGTGAAGTGTGAAATAAATACAATAACAGTGAAGTGTGAAATAAATACAGTAACAGTTAGGTGTGAAATAAATACAATAACAGTGAAGTGTGAAATAAATACAGTAACAGTGAAGTGTGAAATAAATACAGTAACAGTGAAGTGTGAAATAAATACAATAACAGTGAAGTGTGAAATAAATACAATAACAGTGAAGTGTGAAATAAATACAGTAACAGTGAAGTGTGAAATAAATACAGTAACAGTTAGGTGTGAAATAAAAACAATAACAGTGAAGTGTGAAATAAATACAATAACAGTGAAGTGTGTGATAAATACAATAACAGTGAAGTGTGAAATAAATACAATAACAGTGAAGTGTGAAGTAAATACAGTAACAGTGAAGTGTGAAATAAATACAATAACAGTGAAGTGTGAAATAAATACAGTAACAGTGAAGTGTGAAATAAATACAGTAACAGTGAAGTGTGAAATAAATACAATAACAGTGAAGTGTGAAATAAATACAATAACAGTGAAGTGTGAAATAAATACAGTAACAGTGAAGTGTGAAATAAATACAGTAACAGTTAGGTGTGAAATAAAAACAATAACAGTGAAGTGTGAAATAAATACAATAACAGTGAAGTGTGTGATAAATACAATAACAGTGAAGTGTGAAATAAATACAATAACAGTGAAGTGTGAAATAAATACAGTAACAGTGAAGTGTGAAAAAAATACAATAACAGTGAAGTGTGAAATAAATACAATAACAGTGAAGTGAGAAATAAATACAGCAACAGTGAAGTGTGAAATAAATACAGTAACAGTGAAGTATGAAATAAATACAATAATAGTGAAGTGTGAAATAAATACAATAACAGTGAAGTGTGAAATAAATACAATAACAGTGAAGTGTGAAATCAATACAGTAACAGTGAAGTGTGAAATAAATAAAATAACAGTGAAGTGTGAAATAAATACAATAACAGTGAAGTGTGAAATAAATACAGTAACAGTGAAGTGTGAAATAAATACAGTAACAGTTAGGTGTGAAATAAAAACAACAGTGAAGTGTGAAATAAATACAATAACAGTGAAGTGTGTGATAAATACAGTAACAGTTAAGTGTGAAGTAAATACGGTAACAGTGAAGTGTGAAATAAATACAATAACAGTGAAGTGTGAAATAAATACAGTAACAGTGAAGTGTGAAATAAATACAGTAACAGTGAAGTGTGAAATAAATACAATAACAGTGAAGTGTGAAATAAATACAATAACAGTGAAGTGTGAAATAAATACAGTAACAGTGAAGTGTGAAATAAATACAGTAACAGTTAGGTGTGAAATAAAAACAATAACAGTGAAGTGTGAAATAAATACAATAACAGTGAAGTGTGTGATAAATACAATAACAGTGAAGTGTGAAATAAATGCAGTAACAGTGCAGTGTGAAATAAATACAGTAACAGTGAAGTGTGAAATAAATTAAACAACAGTGAAGTGTGAAATAAATACAATAACAGTGAAGTGTGAAATAAATACAGTAACAGTGAAGTGTGAAATAAATACAGTAACAGTTAGGTGTGAAATAAAAACAACAGTGAAGTGTGAAATAAATACAATAACAGTGAAATGTGTGATAAATACAGTAACAGTTAAGTGTGAAATAAATACAATAACAGTGAAGTGTGAAATAAATACAGTAACAGTGAAGTGTGAAATAAATACAATAACAGTGAAGTGTGAAATAAATACAGTAACAGTGAAGTGTGAAATAAATACAGTAACAGTGAAGTGTGAAATAAATACAATAACAGTGAAGTGTGAAATAAATACAATAACAGTGAAGTGTGAAATAAATACAGTAACAGTGAAGTGTGAAATAAATACAGTAACAGTTAGGTGTGAAATAAAAACAATAACAGTGAAGTGTGAAATAAATACAATAACAGTGAAGTGTGTGATAAATACAATAACAGTGAAGTGTGAAATAAATACAATAACAGTGAAGTGTGAAATAAATACAGTAACAGTGAAGTGTGAAATAAATACAATAACAGTGAAGTGTGAAATAAATACAGTAACAGTGAAGTGTGAAATAAATACAGTAACAGTGAAGTGTGAAATAAATACAATAACAGTGAAGTGTGAAATAAATACATTAACAGTGAAGTGTGAAATAAATACAGTAACAGTTAGGTGTGAAATAAAAACAATAACAGTGAAGTGTGAAATAAATACAATAACAGTGAAGTGTGTGATAAATACAATAACAGTGAAGTGTGAAATAAATACAATAACAGTGAAGTGTGAAGTAAATACAGTAACAGTGAAGTGTGAAATAAATACAATAACAGTGAAGTGTGAAATAAATACAGTAACAGTGAAGTGTGAAATAAATACAGTAACAGTGAAGTGTGAAATAAATACAATAACAGTGAAGTGTGAAATAAATACAATAACAGTGAAGTGTGAAATAAATACAGTAACAGTGAAGTGTGAAATAAATACAGTAACAGTTAGGTGTGAAATAAAAACAATAACAGTGAAGTGTGAAATAAATACAATAACAGTGAAGTGTGTGATAAATACAATAACAGTGAAGTGTGAAATAAATACAATAACAGTGAAGTGTGAAATAAATACAGTAACAGTGAAGTGTGAAAAAAATACAATAACAGTGAAGTGTGAAATAAATACAATAACAGTGAAGTGAGAAATAAATACAGCAACAGTGAAGTGTGAAATAAATACAGTAACAGTGAAGTATGAAATAAATACAATAATAGTGAAGTGTGAAATAAATACAATAACAGTGAAGTGTGAAATAAATACAATAACAGTGAAGTGTGAAATCAATACAGTAACAGTGAAGTGTGAAATAAATAAAATAACAGTGAAGTGTGAAATAAATACAATAACAGTGAAGTGTGAAATAAATACAGTAACAGTGAAGTGTGAAATAAATACAGTAACAGTTAAGTGTGAAATAAAAACAACAGTGAAGTGTGAAATAAATACAATAACAGTGAAGTGTGTGATAAATACAGTAACAGTTAAGTGTGAAGTAAATACGGTAACAGTGAAGTGTGAAATAAATACAATAACAGTGAAGTGTGAAATAAATACAGTAACAGTGAAGTGTGAAATAAATACAGTAACAGTGAAGTGTGAAATAAATACAATAACAGTGAAGTGTGAAATAAATACAATAACAGTGAAGTGTGAAATAAATACAGTAACAGTGAAGTGTGAAATAAATACAGTAACAGTTAGGTGTGAAATAAAAACAATAACAGTGAAGTGTGAAATAAATACAATAACAGTGAAGTGTGTGATAAATACAATAACAGTGAAGTGTGAAATAAATGCAGTAACAGTGCAGTGTGAAATAAATACAGTAACAGTGAAGTGTGAAATAAATAAAACAACAGTGAAGTGTGAAATAAATACAATAACAGTGAAGTGTGAAATAAATACAGTAACAGTGAAGTGTGAAATATATACAGTAACAGTTAGGTGTGAAATAAAAACAACAGTGAAGTGTGAAATAAATACAATAACAGTGAAATGTGTGATAAATACAGTAACAGTTAAGTGTGAAGTAAATACGGTAACAGTGAAGTGTGAAATAAATACAATAACAGTGAAGTGTGAAATAAATACAGTAACAGTAAAGTGTGAAATAAATACAGTAACAGTGAAGTGTGAAATAAATACAATAACAGTGAAGTGTGAAATAAATACAGTAACAGTGAAGTGTGAAATAAATACAATAACAGTGAAGTGTGAAATAAATACAGTAACAGTGAAGTGTGAAATAAATACAATAACAGTGAAGTGTGAAATCAATACAGCAACAGTGAAGTGTGAAATAAATACAGTAACAGTGAAGTGTGAAATAAATACAATAACAGTGAAGTGTGAAATAAATACAATAACAGTGAAGTGTGAAATAAATACAGTAACAGTGAAGTGTGAAATAAATACAATAACAGTGAAGTGTGAAATAAATACAGTAACAGTGAAGTGTGAAATAAATACAATAACAGTGAAGTGTGAAATAAATACAGTAACAGTGAAGTGTGAAATAAATACAGTAACAGTGAAGTGTGAAATAAATACAATAACAGTGAAGTGTGAAATAAATACAATAACAGTGAAGTGTGAAATAAATACAGTAACAGTGAAGTGTGAAATAAATACAGTAACAGTGAAGTGTGAAATAAATACAATAACAGTGAAGTGTGAAATAAATACAATAACAGTGAAGTGTGAAATAAATACAATAACAGTGAAGTGTGAAATAAATACAATAACAGTGAAGTGTGAAATAAATACAGTAACAGTGAAGTGTGAAATAAATACAATAACAGTGAAGTGTGAAATAAATACAATAACAGTGAAGTGTGAAATAAATACAGTAACAGTGAAGTGTGAAATAAATACAATAACAGTGAAGTGTGAAATAAATACAATAACAGTGAAGTGTGAAATAAATACAATAACAGTGAAGTGTGAAATAAATACAATAACAGTGAAGTGTGAAATAAATACAATAACAGTGAAGTGTGAAATAAATACAATAACAGTGAAGTGTGAAATAAATACAATAACAGTGAAGTGTGAAATAAATACAATAACAGTGAAGTGTGAAATAAATACAGTAACAGTGAAGTGTGAAATAAATACAATAACAGTGAAGTGTGAAATAAATACAATAACAGTGAAGTGTGAAATAAATACAGTAACAGTGAAGTGTGAAATAAATACAGTAACAGTGAAGTGTGAAATAAATACAATAACAGTGAAGTGTGAAATAAATACAGTAACAGTGAAGTGTGAAATAAATACAGTAACAGTGAAGTGTGAAATAAATACAATAACAGTGAAGTGTGAAATAAATACAATAACAGTGAAGTGTGAAATAAATACAATAACAGTGAAGTGTGAAATAAATACAGTAACAGTGAAGTGTGAAATAAATACAATAACAGTGAAGTGTGAAATAAATACAATAACAGTGAAGTGTGAAATAAATACAATAACAGTGAAGTGTGAAATAAATACAGTAACAGTGAAGTGTGAAATAAATACAGTAACAGTGAAGTGTGAAATAAATACAATAACAGTGAAGTGTGAAATAAATACAATAACAGTGAAGTGTGAAATAAATACAGTAACAGTGAAGTGTGAAATAAATACAGTAACAGTGAAGTGTGAAATAAATACAATAACAGTGAAGTGTGAAATAAATACAATAACAGTGAAGTGTGAAATAAATACAGTAACAGTGAAGTGTGAAATAAATACAATAACAGTGAAGTGTGAAATAAATACAATAACAGTGAAGTGTGAAATAAATACAGTAACAGTGAAGTGTGAAATAAATACAGTAACAGTGAAGTGTGAAATAAATACAATAACAGTGAAGTGTGAAATAAATACAGTAACAGTGAAGTGTGAAATAAATACAATAACAGTGAAGTGTGAAATAAATACAGTAACAGTGAAGTGTGAAATAAATACAATAACAGTGAAGTGTGAAATAAATACAGTAACAGTGAAGTGTGAAATAAATACAGTAACAGTGAAGTGTGAAATAAATACAATAACAGTGAAGTGTGAAATAAATACAATAACAGTGAAGTGTGAAATAAATACAGTAACAGTGAAGTGTGAAATAAATACAATAACAGTGAAGTGTGAAATAAATACAGTAACAGTGAAGTGTGAAATAAATACAGTAACAGTGAAGTGTGAAATAAATACAGTAACAGTGAAGTGTGAAATAAATACAGTAACAGTGAAGTGTGAAATAAATACAATAACAGTGAAGTGTGAAATAAATACAGTAACAGTGAAGTGTGAAATAAATACAATAACAGTGAAGTGTGAAATAAATACAGTAACAGTGAAGTGTGAAATAAATACAATAACAGTGAAGTGTGAAATAAATACAATAACAGTGAAGTGTGAAATAAATACAATAACAGTGAAGTGTGAAATAAATACAATAACAGTGAAGTGTGAAATAAATACAATAACAGTGAAGTGTGAAATAAATACAATAACAGTGAAGTGTGAAATAAATACAGTAACAGTGAAGTGTGAAATAAATACAATAACAGTGAAGTGTGAAATAAATACAATAACAGTGAAGTGTGAAATAAATACAATAACAGTGAAGTGTGAAATAAATACAATAACAGTGAAGTGTGAAATAAATACAGTAACAGTGAAGTGTGAAATAAATACAATAACAGTGAAGTGTGAAATAAATACAATAACAGTGAAGTGTGAAATAAATACAATAACAGTGAAGTGTGAAATAAATACAGTAACAGTGAAGTGTGAAATAAATACAATAACAGTGAAGTGTGAAATAAATACAATAACAGTGAAGTGTGAAATAAATACAGTAACAGTGAAGTGTGAAATAAATACAATAACAGTGAAGTGTGAAATAAATACAATAACAGTGAAGTGTGAAATAAATACAATAACAGTGAAGTGTGAAATAAATACAGTAACAGTGAAGTGTGAAATAAATACAATAACAGTGAAGTGTGAAATAAATACAGTAACAGTGAAGTGTGAAATAAATACAATAACAGTGAAGTGTGAAATAAATACAGTAACAGTGAAGTGTGAAATAAATACAATAACAGTGAAGTGTGAAATAAATACAATAACAGTGAAGTGTGAAATAAATACAGTAACAGTGAAGTGTGAAATAAATACAATAACAGTGAAGTGTGAAATAAATACAGTAACAGTGAAGTGTGAAATAAATACAGTAACAGTGAAGTGTGAAATAAATACAGTAACAGTGAAGTGTGAAATAAATACAGTAACAGTGAAGTGTGAAATAAATACAATAACAGTGAAGTGTGAAATAAATACAGTAACAGTGAAGTGTGAAATAAATACAGTAACAGTGAAGTGTGAAATAAATACAGTAACAGTGAAGTGTGAAATAAATACAATAACAGTGAAGTGTGAAATAAATACAATAACAGTGAAGTGTGAAATAAATACAATAACAGTGAAGTGTGAAATAAATACAATAACAGTGAAGTGTGAAATAAATACAATAACAGTGAAGTGTGAAATAAATACAATAACAGTGAAGTGTGAAATAAATACAGTAACAGTGAAGTGTGAAATAAATACAATAACAGTGAAGTGTGAAATAAATACAATAACAGTGAAGTGTGAAATAAATACAATAACAGTGAAGTGTGAAATAAATACAATAACAGTGAAGTGTGAAATAAATACAGTAACAGTGAAGTGTGAAATAAATACAGTAACAGTGAAGTGTGAAATAAATACAGTAACAGTGAAGTGTGAAATAAATACAGTAACAGTGAAGTGTGAAATAAATACAATAACAGTGAAGTGTGAAATAAATACAGTAACAGTGAAGTGTGAAATAAATACAATAACAGTGAAGTGTGAAATAAATACAGTAACAGTGAAGTGTGAAATAAATACAATAACAGTGAAGTGTGAAATAAATACAATAACAGTGAAGTGTGAAATAAATACAATAACAGTGAAGTGTGAAATAAATACAATAACAGTGAAGTGTGAAATAAATACAATAACAGTGAAGTGTGAAATAAATACAATAACAGTGAAGTGTGAAATAAATACAGTAACAGTGAAGTGTGAAATAAATACAATAACAGTGAAGTGTGAAATAAATACAATAACAGTGAAGTGTGAAATAAATACAATAACAGTGAAGTGTGAAATAAATACAATAACAGTGAAGTGTGAAATAAATACAGTAACAGTGAAGTGTGAAATAAATACAATAACAGTGAAGTGTGAAATAAATACAATAACAGTGAAGTGTGAAATAAATACAATAACAGTGAAGTGTGAAATAAATACAATAACAGTGAAGTGTGAAATAAATACAGTAACAGTGAAGTGTGAAATAAATACAGTAACAGTGAAGTGTGAAATAAATACAGTAACAGTGAAGTGTGAAATAAATACAATAACAGTGAAGTGTGAAATAAATACAGTAACAGTGAAGTGTGAAATAAATACAATAACAGTGAAGTGTGAAATAAATACAATAACAGTGAAGTGTGAAATAAATACAGTAACAGTGAAGTGTGAAATAAATACAGTAACAGTGAAGTGTGAAATAAATACAATAACAGTGAAGTGTGAAATAAATACAATAACAGTGAAGTGTGTGATAAATACAGTAACAGTTAAGTGTGAAGTAAATACGGTAACAGTGAAGTGTGAAATAAATACAATAACAGTGAAGTGTGAAATAAATACAGTAACAGTGAAGTGTGAAATAAATACAGTAACAGTGAAGTGTGAAATAAATACAATAACAGTGAAGTGTGAAATAAATACAGTAACAGTGAAGTGTGAAATAAATACAATAACAGTGAAGTGTGAAATAAATACAGTAACAGTGAAGTGTAAAATAAATACAATAACAGTGAAGTGTGAAATCAATACAGCAACAGTGAAGTGTGAAATAAATACAGTAACAGTGAAGTGTGAAATAAATACAATAACAGTGAAGTGTGAAATAAATACAACAACAGTGAAGTGTGAAATACATACAGTAACAGTGAAGTGTGAAATAAATACAATAACAGTGAAGTGTGAAATAAATACAGTAACAGTGAAGTGTGAAATAAATACAGTAACAGTGAAGTGTGAAATAAATACAGTAACAGTGAAGTGTGAAATAAATACAGTAACAGTGAAGTGTGAAATAAATACAGTAACAGTGAAGTGTGAAATAAATACAGTAACAGTGAAGTGTGAAATAAATACAATAACAGTGAAGTGTGAAATAAATACAGTAACAGTGAAGTGTGAAATAAATACAATAACAGTGAAGTGTGAAATAAATAAAATAACAGTGAAGTGTGAAATAAATACAATAACAGTGAAGTGTGAAAATACAATAACAGTGAAGTGTGAAATAAATACAATAACAGTGAAGTGTGAAATAAATACAATAACAGTAAAGTGTGAAATAAATACAGTAACAGTGAAGTGTGAAATAAATACAATAACAGTGAAGTGTAAAATAAATACAATAACAGTGAAGTGTGAAATAAATCCAATAACAGTGAAGTGTGAAATAAATACAATAACAGTGAGGTGTGAAATAAATACAGTAACAGTGAAGTGTGAAATAAATACAATAACAGTGAAGTGTAAAATAAATACAATAACAGTGAAGTGTGAAATAAATCCAATAACAGTGAAGTGTGAAATAAATACAATAACAGTGAAGTGTGAAATAAATACTGTGACTGTGAAGTGTGAAATACATACATTAACAGTGAAGTGTGAAATCAATACAGTAACAGTGAAGTGTGAAATAAATACAATAACAGTGGAGTGTGAAATAAATACAGTAACAGTGAAATGTGAATAAATACAATAACAGTGAAGTGTGAAATAAATACAATAACAGTTAAGTGTGAAATAAATACAGTAACAGTAAAGTGTGAAATAAATACAATAACAGTGAAGTGTGAAATAAATACAATAACAGTGAAGTGTGAAATAAGTACAATAACAGTGAAGTGTGAAATAAATACAATAACAGTGAAGTGTGAAATCAATACAGTAACAGTGAAGTGTGAAATCAATACAATAACAGTGAAGTGTGAAATAAATGCAGTAACAGTAGTGTGAAATAAATACAGTAACAGTGAAGTGTGAAATAAGTACAATAACAGTGAAGTGTGAAATAAATACAGTAACAGTAAAGTGTGAAATAAATACAATAACAGTGAAGTGTGAAATCAATACAGTAACAGTGAAGTGTGAAATAAATACAATAACAGTGAAGTGTGAAATAAATGCAGTAACAGTGCAGTGTGAAATAAATACAGTAACAGTGAAGTGTGAAATAAATAAAATAACAGTGAAGTGTGAAATAAATACAGTAACAGTTAAGTGTGAAGTAAATACAGTAACAGTGAAGTGTGAAATAAATACAATAACAGTGAAGTGTGAAATAAATACAGTAACAGTGAAGTGTGAAATAAATACAATAACAGTGAAGTGTGAAATAAATACAATAACAGTGAAGTGTGAAATAAATACAGTAACAGTGAAGTGTGAAATAAATACAATAACAGTGAAGTGTAAAATAAATACAGTAACAGTAAAGTGTGAAATAAATACAGTAACAGTGAAGTGTGAAATAAATACAATAACAGTGAAGTGTGAAATAAATACAGTAACAGTGAAGTGTGAAATAAATACAATAACAGTGAAGTGTGAAATAAATACAGTAACAGTGAAGTGTGAAATAAATACAATATCAGTGAAGTGTGAAATCAATACAGCAACAGTGAAGTGTGAAATAAATACAGTAACAGTGAAGTGTGAAATAAATACAATAACAGTGAAGTGTGAAATAAATACAATAACAGTGAAGTGTGAAATACATACAGTAACAGTGAAGTGTGAAATAAATACAGTAACAGTGAAGTGTGAAATAAATACAGTAACAGTGAAGTGTGAAATAAATACAGTAACAGTGAAGTGTGAAATATATACAATAACAGTGAAGTGTGAAATAAATACAATAACAGTGAAGTGTGAAATAAATACAGTAACAGTGAAGTGTGAAATAAATACAATAACAGTGAAGTGTGAAATAAATACAATAACAGTGAAGTGTGAAATAAATACAATAACAGTGAAGTGTGAAATAAATACAATAACAGTAAAGTGTGAAATAAATACAGTAACAGTGAAGTGTGAAATAAATACAATAACAGTGAAGTGTAAAATAAATACAATAACAGTGAAGTGTGAAATAAATCCAGTAACAGTGAAGTGTGAAATAAATACAATAACAGTGAAGTGTGAAATCAATACAGTAACAGTGAAGTGTGAAATAAATACAATAACAGTGAAGTGTGAAATAAATACAGTAACAGTGAAATGTGAATAAATACAATAACAGTGAAGTGTGAAATAAATACAATAACAGTTAAGTGTGAAATAAATACAGTAACAGTGAAGTGTGAAATTAATAAAATAACAGTGAAGTGTGAAATTAATACAATAACAGCGAAGTGTGAAATAAATACAGTAACAGTGAAGTGTGAAATAAATACAATAACAGTGAAGTGTGAAATAAATACAATAACAGTGAAGTGTAAAATAAATACAATAACAGTGAAGTGTGAAATAAATACAATAACAGTGAAGTGTGAAATAAATGCAGTAACAGTGAAGTGTGAAATAAATACAATAACAGTGAAGTGTGAAATAAATGCAGTAACAGTGAAGTGTGAAATAAATGCAGTAACAGTGAAGTGTGAAATAAATCCATAACTTGTGGCCAGTGAAGTGTGAAATAAATCCAATAACTTGTGGCCAGTGAAGTGTGAAATCAATTCAATAACTTGAGACCAGTGTTTCATTTTATTGTAATTTCATTTATTTATTCATTCAGTTGCCACTACAGCCACTAGGAAAAGGAGGGAAAAGGCCGTGAGGCCTGACATAGCCCTCCTCTCTCCAGAATACAAAAAACATAAAGCTTAGCCGAAAAGGCAAGCCAACACATATATGGTAGGTACACGTACTTGCTCACAACCAACACATATAACAACGTGTTCCATCATCAGTAGTCTTCATTATATCTAAACAAACAAGTGTCATATACACTTCACTATATAATCACATATATATTTATAAATAAACAACAAATAACGTTTGCACCTGACTTTATAATCATACTAACCCATATTTCTTCCATTCAATCGAAATCACCTATTGCTTACTAAATATTTCATAAGATATGCCTTTAGTTTTATTTTAAATAAGTTAAAATTATTAATTGATGTTAGTTCTTGGGGCAGTGAGTTCCAGAATTTTGGGCCAGTATAATTTATATTAATTTTAAGTTTCTCAGTTTGTGGGAACATTGGAATTAGTAGTGATCTATTCCTAGTATTGTGGTAATGAGTATGTATATTTAGTGTTATTATATCATTGTGTATACCATTTTTAATTCTTTTATACATTATTTTTCCCAAGTTAAAATCATATAATTGCTTTATCGTTAAAATATTATATATATTGGGGTTCACTTTTGACCGAATATATAAGATTGGTTGAAAATTATCTGATGTTTTAAGGTCTAGTAGTCTTATAAATCTATTTTATTTATCAAACTTTAATAAACCTGTAGTTTATTAAAGTTTGATAAATAAAACTTGTGGCCAGTGTTGATAAATAAAACTTGTGGCCAGTCGTTCCTACTTTTGATACTTGTGGCCATATAAATAAAACTTGTGGCCATATAAATAAAACTTGTGGCCAGTCGTTCCTACTTTTGATAAATAAAGCTTGTGGCCAGTCGTTCCTACTTTTGATAAATAAAACCTGTGGCCAGTCGTTCCTATTTTAAAACTTGTGGCCAATCGTTCCTACTTTTGATTTAATGGTGTGGTGCACCAACAAAGGGGGAGCACCCATGGGATCCCACCTTTCCCCAGTTTTAGCGGAATTACTTCTTCAGTTTTTGGAAGAAAAAGTCCTAAATGAATTTCCTTATCAACCATCCTTAATTTTAAGGTACGTTGGTGACCTTTTGGTTTTCTGGCCACACTCTGTCAACCTACTTCACTCGTTCTCTTAAACCTTGTCGAAACAGTTTCCTTCAGTTAAGTTCACGCTATAGTTGGAAACAGGGGTCGTTTGCCTTTCCTCGCCTTTCTTTTTTCTCGGGATCTTATCTCTAATAAACTTTCTTATTCAGTGTACAGAAAACCTACCAGTTCCCCGGTTATTATACCGTTTTCGTCTTCTAATCCGCAGAACTACAGGCTTTTAGCTATACGTTTTTTTAATAAAACGTGCTTTTTTCACATTCCTCGTCACCTAGGCTTCGACAAACTGACCTTTCGAATGTATCGCAGATTGCGCTTCAGAGTTAAGCAAAATCGTAATTGAATTAATCTGTAATGCGTTACAGCGTAATGGAATTGGGAACAAGAACTTAGCGTTACCATTTAATGGTAATGGTGAACTGGTCTTTAGAATTACATGGTAACTGTAATGACATGTAGCAGTTACCCATTATAATCATAATGGTTAATGGTTAACTATATGTTGGCAATTAACCAATAACTTATGGGTAACAACACAACGTGAATAAACCAGCAACCAGTACACCCTTACACGTTGAGTAGGTTATTTGACAAGTGTTCCACCCCTTGGACCTCAAATGCGTGTATGTAGGTATTGGAGATTGCATGTGTATGACAGGAGTGGTTGTCCCATCTTTGCCGCAAGTAAAGAGATTTGAACGAAATAATACATATGAAGTAAGTACGAATGGGATGTTTATTTCGGGTAGGGGTACTCATTTTGTCCATCTCCAGTAAAGTATGCTCGTCCGTTACACACGTTTCACTTTCTAAAATAATTGCCCCACTATAGCCACATATTAGCACTACATTCACAGTTCAGCAACTCAGGGTGCATTGCCGAATATTACAGAAATTTGCGAACTCTTGACATTTTTGCAGTACTTCTCAAGGGTTGTTGTCCATTACTTGTACGATACGAAAGTAAAAATCCAGCGAGGGACTGACTCCTTTATATAGGGTGATTCAGCTAAGCGTGTAAAAACTTCTGGAAGGGGTAGGTTGTACAAAGACAAATCGGAATCACATAGCAATGCATGGTGGGAAACGCCATCTATATGCGGTACATAACGTTGTTCGGCAGCTAGACTACTCATACGTTCTTCCAGGATACCGTCATTTACACGGGAAGGTTGCTTCAATGCACATAACGCGTATGTCTGGGCGGTGGAGAACCCCAATGCTGTACTATCACGTGCAGCACAAAACCGTTTTACTCTTAATGTTTGGGCCGGCATTGTCGGAGACCACTCAACTGACCCACACCTCCTTGTCTGGACGGAAGGAATTACCGGATATTTCTGGAGGACGTCTTGCCAGTGCTATTGAACGAACAACAGGTTCCTCAGTCGCTTCCCCGTGCAATGTGGTTCCAGCACGATGGGGCCCCCGCCCATTTCAGCAATGACGTTCGTCATCACTTAAACATGACATTTGGATATCAGTGGATCGGGCGTGGTGGTCCCGTTCATTGGCCTACAAGATTGCCAAACTTAACATGCCTTGATTACTTCTTCTGGGGTTACATCAAAGGACTGGTGTACGACACCCCGTTGAAAGTGATGAGGACTTTGTCACACGCATCTCTGTAGCTCCTTCGGAAGTCCGAGACACGCCAGGAATATTGCAAAATGTACGTGATTACATGCGCCGTCGATGTCAAGCGTGTGTTACAGCTCATGGTCGCAACTTTTAACACCTTCTGTAACCTCAATGCATTTCGCAAATGTCTTGTGAGTAATAAAAAGCATTTTGTTCTCTTACCTGCTGCTTTCTCGTTCTCTCCGTACACTAGCACATGAAGATTGCGTTTCCGACCCTGCATTGCTATGTGATTCCGATTTGTGTTTGTGTAACCTACCCCTCCCAGACGTTTGTACACGCTTAGCTGAATCACTCCGTATATACTTCACGACAGGACCTGAACCTTCTGGAATATTTTTGATTTACATAAAGCTCTCCAACTTCCCACTGCGCGATCATTCTGGAACATTCTACAAACACCTAACCCATTCTTGCCGCTTCTAGAACATTCTATATACACGCCTCTGTCTGCTATGTTACATAGCCGACTTTTCTAGAAATAGCTTTTGGCACACGTACATTTCTATAAAATATTAGTACGTAATTATTGTTTGCAAATTGTGTCATTTCTTTACCAAATAATCTCATCGAGTTTGAAAGACATTATTAAATACACTGCTGGATGGCCACCCAAAATGCAACACCAAGAAGGGAGCATCCGATTGGCCTGAAATTCGCAGCATACGTCGCCCGCGAGAGGACATTCACACGATTCGCATTACCGGGCATATGCAAATCATGTGCGCCCGGTACGACACCGAGAAGCACTATAAGAAGGGTGCCCAGAAGGCGGGATGTAAGTAGTGGAAGAGTGTTGTGCTGCCGAACCTGTGCGTGGGAAGCTTCCTGATGCCTCGTCGCAGAATACAGCAGTCATTCCAGCACGTTTCGGAGTTCGACAGGGGATGAATAATGGCTTATCGCGACAGCTGTTTATCGTGCCGAGTCATCGGCGCCCGTGTGGGACGACACCCGGCCACAGTGAGGCGAGTACGGATTCGGTGGGCGCAGGAGGGACGCACGGACCAACGTAAGCGATTGAAGCAGCCGCGGCACGCTACCGACCGAGAGGACCGGCATGTCGTGCGTCGGACATTGACGACTTGCACCGCCACATCACGAACGTTAGCGCAGGAATTAGGGTGTGTTGCGCAACAACCTGTGTCAGCACGTACCGTTCTACGTCGTCTTCAGGAGAGAAGACTGGTCGCACGGCACCCATTGCTCCGATTACCATTGACGTTACACCACCGACTAGTGCGGCGGCATAGGGCCGTTGAATGCCGCACCTGGACTACGGAATGGCGCGACATTATCTTTTGCGACGAATCCCGTTTCTGCCTGCAACACCGCTATGGTCGATCCGCGTGTGGCAGCACCGCGGCGAGAGACTGTATGAGGCCTGCATTTTGCATCGCCATACCGGTCCGTCGCCTGACGTTATGGTTTGGGGCGCAAAAGGATATGACACCCGCACCGCTCTGGTACGCTTGTACACTCAACAGCCACCGCTACATCTCCAACGTTTTGGAGCCTGTAGTCTTTCCTCACATGCAGGACCTGCCAGCGGCCACGTTTCAACAGGACAATGCGTACCCGCACGTGGTACGCATCGTGCAACAATTCTTCACGGCTCACCAGGTGTCACTGCTGCCGTGGGCCGCCTGTTCTCCCAATATGTCGCCCATCGAACACGTCTGATCGCTGATCGGCAACCGAGTGGCCCGGCAAGCACCACCCGCGGCTACTCCTGATGAACTGCGGCAACGTGTGGAAGCAGCCTGGACCGACATACCCCAAGCCCACATCCAAAGTCTCTTTCGTTCGATGCCGCGGCGTGTAGCGGCCGTTATTGCCAGCCATGGGGGCCACACGAACTATTGATGTCTGCGTGTTCCGCAAGTCGCACGGGCCTGTAAGCTCAATCGTTTCATCTTTGTATCTGTTGTTATGTGTCCAGTAAATCTGGCTTTGCTATCTCGTGTCCATCTTGGTGTTGCATTTTGGGTGGCCAGCAGTGTAATTAAATTATGTCCTCTTCACTGTAATGCATTACAGATTAATTCCATTACCTTGTGCAAACCATACTTGGGATTACCTTGTAATGCATTACCTGTTAGTGTTAACTGTAATCTGTACTTCCATTACTTTGTAATGCATTCCTGCCCAACTCTGTTGCGCTTACCTTTGGTTATTCTACGAATACCTTCTTTTTGTTTTTTGATTGGAGGTTTAACGACCACAGTGAGCAACTCAAATCAGTGGGCTATAAGCAGTCGTCCCCCCTATTTTAGGGTCACTGGTTCCAGGGAAGGGAGAGAGCCAGTGCTGTAAGACAAGCACAACATCCATTCCTCACAGGTATTTGAACTCGGACCCCTTTCGGACGAATGATAAGAGGCCATCGCTTAGACCACTGAGCCACCGGGGGTAGCATACATTTTTTTGAGCTGTCACACAGCGCTCAGCGATTCAGTTTTACTACACTGCGCCCTGGGGTGTCAAAGCCTCGGTTTGTTGGCTCCATTGAGTTTTTCTACCCATTGTCTCTATTCTAAAGACATTTTGTGAAAAACACAAGTTTGATTTTGGGATTCGCACCCGGAATGTTTTTTCAATTATTAGAAAAGACCGTGACTTAGTCCTGACACCCCATAAATCAAGAGTATGCTGTATCCCTTTGGTTTCCCGTGATCCAGTCTTAGTCGTGAAATATTATATGGGTTCTACATTTAGGACTTTTAATGTTCCTGTGTCTGAACAGAAATATGCACTTAGGACTGGCTCCACATCCACTGTCCTAACCAGGACTGTGAACCAAGGTGAATACTCACCTAATTGGGACAACTCAAAGATTCTTGCTTCGGCAAGTAACAGGCGTTCATTCATTTTATCTAAAAGCTTACATATTATTAAAATTGGTAATTCGAGCTGCAATATGCACTGAAGTGCCAGAAAAACTGGTACAGACAAGCTTATGCAAAATACATAGCAACATCATCTATGCGCGTACTCGCTTGAGCTCGCCAGTGCGTATATAAAGCGATAGACATCCTTGCCAGCTGTCAGAGCTGTTTTCGGCATGAGAATGACAAGTAATAACGATTGAAGCGATTTTCAACGCGGTGTCATAGTTGGCGCTCGCGAGATGTGCCATAGTATTTCGGAGGTAGAAACGAAGTTAGGATTTTCACGGACCACCATTGTAAGGGTGTACCGTGACTACATGAAATCCGGCTAAACCTCCAACGTACGATATCAGTGTGGCCGTAAAAAGATATTGAGTGAACGCGACCATCATCGGCTGTAAAGAATAGCTTCAAGCGATAGGCGTGTAACACTCTCGCAGGTATAATCGGAATTCAATGCTGGAACCTCAACAAGCATCAGCGTCTGGACTGTGCAACGTACCCTGCACGATATGGGCTTTGGGAGCCGACGCCCAACTCGAGTCCCGTTGATAGATGCACTACACAGAGCTATGCGCCTTGCTTGGGCACTACCACACTGTCACTACACACTTGATGACTGGAAACAAGTAGACTGGTCTGACGAGTCGCGTTTCCAACTGTATCGGGCGGATGGAAGGATTCGTGTGTGGCGCAGATCCCATGAAGCCATGGATCCTGCCTGTCAAAAGGGAACTGTACCGGCTGGTGGGGGGTCCTTAATGGGAAGTGTTTATCTGGACTTCACTGGGAGCCCTGGCACGTCAATAAACGTCTGTGACCGGCCAACACTATGTGCACATCCTTTCTGACGAGGTACACCTGTTCATGTCCTGCATTCATGCTGATGGGTTGGGCCTGTTCCAACAGAACAATGCACCTCCACACAAGTGTTGGGACGCCCCATTACGGTTAGAGGAGCATTCATCTGAGTTTGGGGTGTTGCCATTACCACTCAAGTCCCGAGTTCTGAACGTGATAGAACACATTTGGGATGCCATGCAACGCGCTATCGAACACAGGAATCTGAGACCTCGGAATACATCCGAATTGTGGAACGCTCTGCAGGAAGTATGGTGTGCATTACCTACAGCCTAATTCTCGAAGTCCATGCCCCGTTGTATGTATTTCTGCAGTCCTGCGCTCCCGTGGGGGACCTGCCAAGTATTAGTGTACCAGTTTTTCTGGCACTTCAGTGTAGAGCTTCCTAGTTTTGTTCTACGCTCCTGGAAACTATTCATCGAATCCGTGTTTCACACAGCGGAAGTAGAACATCTGTCATAATTGTTCATGTACTTGGGAATTCCCACTGCCCACGTTTGGCAGCGAAGACTTGTGTGACTATTTCATCATGATATTGTTTATTAATGTATTTATTGCTTGCTTGTGCTGTATACTGTGACACTAAACATGATGATGAGACTGAAGGCGGCCTCGAAAGAGCATGCTTTTAAAAGTATTTGAACTTACCTTCGTTTTAATTGTAAATAAAGTATTTCTAACTTTGCAATTTCAACTTGGTAAGTTTGACATATCGTACTTAGACATACTTCCTCATACTAGCAGTACCAAGTGCGCTTACTCTTCAAAAAATGTGATGTGGTATTTACTGATTTTTTGAACTCTGTGGTCTACTGATTTCAGGTAAAAAATCACTGGCAACACTAGCTACAGGCCTCTTGTTGCCATTAGATATTTCCATCAACAGCTGTGTGATATTTACCAGAGTTTTAATAGAAAAGTTAGCACTACCCTTCAATAAAAGTAATTTTAAATTTATCAAAGAAAAAAAAAAGAAAAAGGATAAAATTAGCAAAGAAAGCAACATATGATGATGCAATCAAGCTGGCCACTGTTTGTTTCTTTAAATATCAAAAGATGGCAGCACATTTCAAAAACTGCATTTTACAACGCTGTTTATGTTAAGAAACAATCTGAAAACTCGTTTTACCGAGACATATCGAACATTTTTATGAAGGGGAAGACAAATTTCTCACGCATTTTTCTAAAAATATCTTTTTTAAAGCCAAATTTATATAGATAACATATGTATGGGCGCAGACGTAGCGTGCCCAAAAATTTGGGTGACATTAATAAGTGAAAACTACTTAATTTTTCTCTTGGGAGTGGGATTCTCGGATATAGTTCCTCCGAAAATGCTCATGTTCAATTTCCATATAGTGACATAACATAAATTTTTATGTACATAATGCATTCAGAACTACGAGGTGTGCCAGGCTTGCGTTGATTCGCCCTAATGAGGATTTAAGAAAAACATGACTTTCAAAGCACCTCATGCAGTCATCTGATGATTGATGAAAAGATGAGAATGATGAGAAGGATGAGATGAGAAGCATTCTGTCATCTGATGAGCATTCAATTGTCATTCCAATGACTGCTTTCCAGCAGTCATAACACTGTTCGCTTTTGCGTAGCGGTGTTTCCTTGGCTGCATATCACACTTTATAACTTTTAAAAGGCGAACGACCAGTTATTATTGTTTCGACTTTTTAAGTTGGGGGGAAGGGAGGTCGCTAGACTTCGAAATCAGGATGGGCGAAGCATTATTTTTGGGGGGACAAGCTCGATAGCAACTTTTTATTACGAAACACTGAAAGAACGAATTTTTAATGATTTTTTTATTTTTTATTTATTTAAGGTTTACCGACCGCCGGGAGCAACTCAATAGACTATAAGCAGTCACCTGTTCTTAATTTAAGGTCACTGGTTCCCGGTAAGTCAGAGAGCACGTGCCGTAAGACAAACACAACATCCATTCCTCACCGTGGTTCAAACCCGGACCCTTCTCGGACGAAAGGCCATAAGCCAGCTCTTACACCACTGCGCCACCGGCTTTAACTCTTTAACGCCCATAACTACCATAGCTACCTGAAACGCCTGTCTACGGTGAGTCAGATTTCTTACCCTTAGTTGTTCTTTGAATCAGCAGGAGTCGTCGTCTATCACCACTGTTGTTGCTAAACAAAGTAGTGAAACAACAGACAGTTTCGGGCGTTATGGTATTTAGAGTGATACTAGATTTTAGAGTTATAGTCGTTAAAGGGTTAATGCTTTTCATTACCTGCTATAAAGGAATTCGTGCAATCTTCACCCCTTCCACTTGAATACACATACATACATAGATCTGACTAGTTACGACACTGCTGTAAGAGAGAAGGTTGGTAAAATGGCGTCTTAACGTTTTGCTTGCTCTGACTGCATTGTCTTAAACTGCTTTTCAGAGTTTGGCATTTTTTGCTTACGAAAATAGTACCGTACTTGAAAAATTTATTTAAAAGAAAATGTCTTTTTTTTATTTACACTGCTGGCCACCCAAAATGCAAAACCAAGAAGGACACGAGATAGCAAAGCCAGATTTACTGGACACATAACAATAGACACAAAGATGAAACGATTGAACTTACAGGCCCGTGCGACTAGCGGAACACGTAGACATCAATAGTTCTTGTGGCCCCCATGGCTGGCAATAACGGCCGCTACACGTCGCGGCATCGAACGAAAGAGGCTTTGGATGTGGGCTTGGGGTATGTCGGTTCAGGCTGCTTCTACTCGTTGCCACAGTTCATCAGGCGTAACCGCAGGTGGTGCTTGCCGGGACACTCAGTTGCCGATCAGCGACCAGACGTGTTTGATGGGCGACATATCGGGAGAACAGGTGAGCCACGGCAGCAGTGACACCTCGTGGGCAGTGAAGAATTGTTGCACGATGCGTGCTACGTGCGGGCGTACGTTGTCCTGTTGAAACGTGGCCGCCGTCATGGTCCTGCAGGTAAGGGAGGACTACAGGCTCCAAAACGCCGGAGATGGTGCGATGGCTGTTGAGTGTACCGGCGATGCGTACCAGAGGTATGCGGGTGTCATATCCATTGCGCCCCAAACCATAACGCTAGGCGACGGATCGGTATGGCGATGCATAATGCAGGCATCATACAGTCTGTCGCAGCGGTGCCGCCACACACGGATCCGACCATCGTGGTGTTGCAGGCAGAAGCGGGATTCGTCGGAGAAGACAATGTCGTGCCATTCCGTAGTCCAGGTGCGGCGTTCAACGGCCCAATGCCGCCGCACGCGCCGCTGGTGTAACGTCAATGGTAATCAGAGCAATGGGCGCCGTGCGACAAGTCAACGCTCCTGCAGAGGACGTCGAACGATACGTTCTGACACAGGTTGTTGCGCAACACACCATAATTCCAGCGCTAACGTTCGTGATGCGGCGGTGCGAGCCGTCAATGCCCGCCGCACAACATGCCGGGCCCCACGTTCGGTGGTGTGCCGCTGCTGCGGCAATCGCTCACGTTCGTACGTCCGTCCCTCCTGCACCCACCGAATCCATACTCGCTTCACTGTGGCTGAATGTCGTCCCACACGGGCGCCGATGTCTCGGTACGATAAACCGCTGTCGCGGTAAGCCACTATTCATCCCCTGTCAAACTCCGAAACGTGCTGGATTGACTGCCGTATTCTGCGACGAAGCATCAGGAAGCTTTCCACGCACAGTTCCGGCAGCACAACACACATCCACTACTTACACCCCGCCTTCTGTGTGCACCCTTCTTATAATGCTTCTCGGTGGCGTGCCGGGCGTACATGATTTGCATGTGCCCTGCAATGCTAATCGTTTGCATGTCCTCTCGCGGGCGACGCATGCTGCGAATTTCAGGCCAATCGGATGCTTTCTTCTTGGTGTTGCATTTTGGGTGGCCAGCAGTATAAATAAATTTTTTGCGTCGTGCCACGCAGACACAATATATCCCCTCTCTTTAACTTCCTTGTTTCCAGCCAGCGACCTTTCTTTGCACTCCTCTCCTACAAAGCAGTGATCAGCCATTTTCTGCACTTTCACTGTCCCGGGGAGTCTTAAGAGCGCTAGTGTAGCTTTATATTCAACTTTCCGTATTGCAATCCCATATTTAGTAACTAAAACAAACAGCAGGGCAATTAGTAATGATCTCCCTCAATTAATTCCTTCCTACTATCCTCATGCCATACTAACCTGAAACAAGTTAGTAAAATCTTACAATGCATCGATTATGATACGCTTTCCAGCATACCAGAAATCATTACTCAAGTTATGAGGATAATGGCTGTAGAATAAATTTCGCTCCTATGACCCGACCTTTGACCCCAGTTCGATGATATTCAACAAAACCGGTAAAGTATACTTACGGAACAACATGATAAAGTTTTGTCTTAATCGAAGCATTTTCACGTAAGTTATAACGCATAAGGACGATGGAATGGATCCCGCTCCTATGACCTGACCTTTGACCTCACTTTAACCATTTTCAAACCAGGGTTAATCCCCAGGTGGTCCCCTAGGATATACTAAAATTTCATCGAAATCGAATCATATTTACGCAAGTTATGGCGCATAAGGGCAATGGAACGCATCCCGCTCCTATGTCCTGACTTTTGACCCCACTTCACCCATTTTCAATAGGGTTCCTTCCCAATGGGTCCCCTACCAGATAGAAATATTTCATCGAAATCGAACCATATTTACGCAGGTTATGACGCATAAGGGCAATGGAATGGATCCCGCTCCTATGTCGTGACCTTTGACCCCATTTGTCCCATTTTCAATAGGGTTCGTCCTCAGGTGGCCCCTTACCACATACAAAATTCCATCGAAATCCAACCATTTTTACGCCCGAGTTATCGTGCGGACAGGCAGACGGACGGACAGTACGGTTGGAAAACGTAAAAAAGGCTTATGTTTAGAAGAGTGGACAAGAATTGAATTCCCACGGCCCTGCGCATGATATATTTCAATAACCATTTTATAGAGAAGTATACAACTCACTTCTTAGGAGAAAATACGTTGAGCTGCATGAAATAAAACTACAAGACTTGACAAAATGCATATTATATTTTAAAGTTGAATATACTGAAAAATGGCACGTTTTGAACTGGGTGGGCAAGACATTTCAAGGTGGGCTCAAGCCCACCCTCGTACCCTCTTGGCGACGTCCTTGCATAGCGCCCTCTGTCGGGAGTTCACAAGGCCAGGATACCCTGCTGACGTCACAGATGATATGTCTCATCTACCGATAGACCAATATGATATCATTATGGGCACAGCAGATGTAAGCATTGTGTTTTTCGAAGGAGTCAGAAAATTCGTGTAACTGAAGCAGAAATAAAGCAGATGCAAACAGGAAAGACTGGTTTGTATCTTCTTTCTCCGTGATCTTCATTTGACCAATGCGAAAGAAAAAGGAGATGCAACAAATAACTATTCGCTAGTTTGCATCTTGCTCCAATTCTTTATCCCAACGTTCCTATTATTAGAATTATTCACTGAACAGTATTATGTGAGAAGACCTAATGGTACCAGACAACATTGCTTGAGCAGCGATCTTTTAAATACATCGCTTCCTAAGCAAAGTTCAAGTTTTTAATTCACAGGATTTCAGTAAATTCCTGATTCTAAGTATTTTTCGTATATTTTATAGATATTCTCATTCGCGAAAATGTTACAAACACATTTGTTTTTTGGTAATGACTAGTGCATACCATAGACGGCGACATACGTTCTGTTGAATGGGGTGTGAACAGAAAATTAAATAAATTCGGAGAATTTTTGATTTGCGTTGCTTTTGTTAATGAGAATAGCTATCCGATAATTGACATTACTGTATGCAGAACACTATTATTAATGAAATTAACGACATTGTAAATTACATAGTTAATTCCACTAAAATTACAGCAAATAATTTTTTAAATAATATTTTATTGCGATCAAAAATTGTAATATTTTTTACTTCATATTTTGATCAAAGTCGATGAAAACAGGAGCATATTGAAAAGGTGTGAAACTGTATCCTGGAGACGTTAAACTCCTAAAGAATTAAATAATTTTAATTAATCGATTTTCGACTTGTTGTAACCATCGATAGATGTCGCCACATGAGATGATCAAAAACTTTTCCCAGCTGTCTGACACGATTTAGCATGGAATAACATCATTATTACCATTTTTATTGAGGTGGTTAGTAAATACTGTATAATGAAAATCCGTAATAATACTGTGAAAATTAATTTGCGACTTTTAGTTTCGTTTTTTTACTTAAATATTTCCGGAAACGAAAATATTTGCTGCAACGGATAGAGTACGAATACCCTAGTTGATTCAAGACTTTCAGCAGTTTTCCGTACTCTTCCTTCGATTCTAAATAACCAGAAATGAAGCCACCTTTATCATCATTGTATTCCCAGAAAAATTTCTGGAAAATGTCATTTAAAGAAACTTTCATAATCTTCAGAGACACTTCGAAATCGCTAATGTGAGTCCCGTTCCACGTTGCACCGTCTGATGAAGATCTTATCAGTTGCTTGTATATCGTTTTTCGATATCTTTTATCGCACAGGCACAACGGACTAAATCTATGACGTCAGCATGGTATCCTGGCCTTGTGAACTTAGCATCTTCCACTTGTGTCTCCCGACGTTACACCTATGTTGTATGGGTTTAAAACGCACTGGCTCTCTCTGTGTTATACAATGATTACAGATTTGCCAATAGATGACAGCACGTCAGCGTTCATTGTTATCTGTTAGTTCCGGTGTGTGTGCGATGACGTGCATTCTAGCGGCTGCCCGTTAGTTGTTTCAATGCTATTTATTTACTCGTTTGCAGAAGCTAAATAACACAAACAATGTTTATACACTGGTGTGCAAAAATTAAGGACGAAGAGGAGAAATTAGCATAACAGCGGAACGAGCAGGCAGAACGGACCGAAAGACCACTCAAGAGATAGACTAGGGTCCGGTACGGTAGGGCATGCGCATATATGCAGCATGACGTGGGGGGGGGGTCGGAAGGGTATGAAGCACACGGGCAGTGTACGCTCACTAATTCGGTGAAAGCTATTGCAGGGGGGTACATCGGTTTGAACGACGTCGAGTTGCTACCACTCTGTGATATGGCCAACAGGCAATCCAGTAGACGACATCTGGATGACTTTACCCGAGGTCGCGTCATTGGGAAGTTGGAAGAAGGTAGAAGTGTGGCTACCGTGGCCGAGGAGTTCGGGATCGCTCACAGCATCGTTTCATGAGCTTGGAGAGCATTTCAAACGACAGGAACAGCGCCGAGAGTTTAGCAGTGGTCGTCCACGAGCAACCACGGCGGCGGACGACCGGTATATTGTCATACAGGCGAGAAGAGACAGACGGCAGACAGCGGCAGAAATCGCAAGGCACATGCAACAGACAACTGGACGTCCGTTATCGCGTTTTACCGTGGCCAAGAGGCTGCACAAAGGTGGTCTGCTTGCACGCCGACCAGTACGGTGTGTGCCATTAACGCCTGCTCATCGGAGACGGCGGTTTCTGTGGTGCCAGGAACACACGAACTGGACACAACAGCAATGGGGTCGAGTTCTGTTTACGGATGAGAGCCGATTTAGTCTGACGAGCGATTTTGGACGTGTACACATCTGGAGAGAGCAGGGTACACGCAAACACACCTCCAACATCATCGAAAGGGACCGGTTTGGAGGTGGCGGAGTTCTCGTTTGGGGCTGTATCATGCTTGGTAGCCGTACTGACCTCCACATCTTCCAAGGAGGGTCAGTCACTGGTGTTCGCCATTGTACCAAGGTTCTCCTGCCTCGGGTGTGTCTGTTTAGAGGTGCTGTGGGCCCTGAGTTCCTCTTCATGGACGACAATGCTACACCTCATCGTACAGTGTCTGTCGCACAGCTGTTGGAGAGTGAAGACATTCAACGCATGGATTATCTCGCAAGGTCCCCGGAACTAAATCCCAATGGAACACGTGTGGGACCTTCTCGGGAGACGCTTGGCAGCACGTCACTAGCCGCCAGCAACGATTCCGCAGCTGCGATTGGCGCTACAAGAGGAATGGGCCGCGATGCCTCAACAGCTTCTTGACAACCTCGTCCTCAGCATGGGCAGACGTTGTAAATCCTGCAACGCACTCAGGGGGATCATATCCCCTAAAAAAGACTATATTTTTCTTGGCAGCCGCCTGTCACATGGACGTTTCTGTCTTCTGTCCAGTTGTGATCAAAGCTACCTTTTCAATAAAGTGCCTTTGTATCCTTTGGATTCCTTGTTTGGACAGTTTTGCTCACTTATCCCATATTCTTACATCTTGGGGAACGTATGGTATGATTTGAGTCAATGTGGTGCACTTCTGCACGACGTTACTTTCGAAAAACCGTCTCGTCCTTAATTTTTGCACGCCAGTGTATCATAGACAGCCAGGGACGCCAATTTCTCCAAATAATACACTGCCGGACAATTGCTAAGGACGGATGACAATAGCAACGATAGCAACCATAAAATGGAAGGCAGGAAAATGTGGAAATTAGCATAAGTGCGGGATACAGTACAGTGGCGGCTCGTGGTGTAAAATGCTGGTGAGGCGAACGGTCTTGATGTAAATGTAAAACAGTAAAACATATGTTATTGAAAAATATATAAATTCGTATAACGTTATACGAATATATATATATATATCAGTGGCGTAGCGGCGTAGCCGGGGGGGTCGTAGTTTGCACCCCCCTTATTAGGCGAGACAGTTAGCTTTTTATAATTACGTTTTATAGATAATTTCCCTATTTAAATTCATTGATTTTTATATAACTCGGAAAGCAATGTAATTTCTTGATAATAGAAGAGAAAGTAAAGCAAAGCGGCCAAAGAAGTTGCTTTATTTATTTTTATTAAAAACAACTATAATTTATTGCATTTTCTTCATTTTATTAAATTAGCTTCATTTTGTATTAATATTCAAGATGTGTGTACGTACCAATAGGAAAATATTTGTCGAAGCGCCCCCCCCCCAAAAAAATTGTTATATGTACTTATACACAGTTATACAGCAGAAGTGCAGAACCCCCCCCCTCCCTTCAAAAAGTTTCATGTCAAAGGCAGTATCACCCATTGGATATCTTTGAAGTCCTGGGTTCGAGTCGGCTGAATCATTAAAATCCGCTGAGATTCGGAAGTCTCGTTAAGCCATTGGTCCAGGGTAGGCGGCGCCTTGTTATTAACAGCTGTAAACCCCATCCCTTAGGGCTCCATCCCATGCCCTTTAGCCCTCATATACAAATATTATTCAACAGTAATGAAATAAAATTATAGAAATATATGAAACACGGCGTGGGGAGTCTTTCTTCATGAAAAAAATCCAAAAATTTTAGAGGGAAAATGTACATATACTTCTCTATATATATGTGTGTGTGTGTAATATACGCTACTTTTGCAACAATATTTTTATGAAAACAATTATTCGATAATTTTGCAACAAAGAAAGAAATATTTCACCAGTATTCTTTTATGTAATACACTTGAGCGAAAATACGCAATGTGCGCGGTTTCTTTAGCTAGTCAATGCGTCACTCACATCCCAACGCCAGTCGGAGATCCACTTCTTAAAAAATTCAAAGTAAATCATTTGAATAGAATTTTTTTCTCAAGAAGTGTTTCTTGAGCTTGAATAAAAGTCACAGTTTGATTGGCATATTAGTGAAGGTGCATTTAGCACGGGTCACAAACTGAAGTCCAGGCTCGTGATAACTTTGTACAGGAGAAGTCAAGCTAAGGAAGCACATTTCTATATAAAAAAAGTATTAAATAATTTAAACCTGGAATTAAAAACAGAGAAATACGATATTAATTTGCTTTGGTCTCGAACAGAATGCTTTCAGTTTATGTTTTATAAATAAGTTCAATTCTGCGATCCTTTTTGGCTGCAAATTTGTCTATGATCAGATCATAAAATGGTTGAGTGGACATTAAATGGTTCAGCAATTCTTTCTCGATTGAAATTTTAGCGAGTGAAGACAAATGATCTTGTGCCGTTGTATTACGGAGGTAAGTCTTAATTCTCTTCAAACAAGAAAAAACTCCTTTCAGCAGAAGAACTTGTTGACGCCAGTGTCAATACAAGAGAAAATAATTTGTAGGCTTCTGGTAACACATCTTTCAGCTCGTTTTCTTTCATTGTTTTCAAGGTTTTCTGAAAACTGAGTTCCCTGCAGTTGTGATCATTATATAAAAAATCTAATTCGTTTTTCAGTCGTTGTGTGTCTTGTAAAATGTTTGGATAAATTTTTTTGAGAGTGTTAAGGGCACTGGATGGAAATGACTCTGAATAACTATGGTATTTTGAGCTGTCAACTAGCTGCAGAAACTCGAGCTTTCCCATATCTTCAAATCTGGTATTTATTTGGACTTTTATATATTCATGAATACACTCCATTAAATCATTCTGTATCGTTTTAGATTGTCCAGAAAATAAGCTTCGTATTTCTTCAAAATGTGCTTTTAATTCTGGGGTGCTCCTACGAAGTAACATTTGGAACATTTCCTTGAAATTACCTTTATTTAATGAGGAAATAGATTCATCATGTCCTCGAAAAGGCAGTTCTTGCTTGCTTAGAACGACAACTAAACCGATTATATGTTCCATAAAAAGCCTATTTAGTCTGACCTTTTCATTAAACTTGACTTTATGAAGAGCAGCCTTTTCTTTGAGCATATCAGGAATAGTGTTTTTTTTTTTTTCATTCGTTTTAGACCTACGTGGTTAGTTCTATGCTCTTTAGAGCTTTCGTGCAATTTTGCACTACGAGAAAAGTTTTTTAGATCAAAATAACCCGTTGTATTCCACACATTTTTCTTATTGCTCAAAAATAAACGTGGCCAGCAAAAGAGAGTTTGCTTGTAATAGCTACCAGAAAGCCAGGGAAAAATCTCGTACCATGATTTATTGAAAGACCTAAAAACGATTTGCCGCACTTCTTATCTTTAGATATTGAACTTATTATAGGTGTCGGTCTACCAGATATGAAAACATCCCTTTTATCATAATCTTTCCAGTGTTTAAAAGGAATTTCTTCCAGAACACAAATCACGTCGTTTGTTGGGCCATTCATATTTTCCAACCAAAATCAAAATATGCTGTTTAGTAACAATAACAAAAGAAAAAAAGAAAAACTCAACATTACTATGAACTAGCAAACACCCGCAGAAGAGAGGATTGAAAACACACTACAAAAAGTTAGACTCAAATACACTCTGACGAATAGTTAAAGCTACGTAGAAATAATCGTACTCCAAAGCGTATAGAGGCGAACGGCGTCATCGCCTGTGAAAACACTTTTCACAAAGGTCATCTGCTCATTTTCCCGCGCCCATTGGATACACAATCCTTGGGTTCTCCAATAACAGCGGAGATGCGATTCCAGTTTAAGCGAAATGGAGGGTCGCCTCAGAAATTTCCTTTCTCTTACTGGAAGTCCGGCACCTCCTTGGGTAGACCTCGGACCGTGGGGTGGGGGGTTCACTCTGTAGGGCTCTTCTCTGATCCCCAGTTACCAAAACCGGCTTCTCATCGAGACGATTCAGCCGGTCGCCTCTAAGCGCTTAAAACATGCAGCTGCTTTGCAAAAATAATGATTCATTCCTCTTCTCGAAAGCCTTTCTTTAACCTAATTCATGAATCACAATGTGAATTTCAGTGTTTCATTTATCCTGCAAAGTTCTTATATCTTTGTTACTGACAGAAGGTTTTTTTTTTCTTTCACTTCTCATTCTGCGGAATTTCAGGTGAGGCGGCGCCTCACTTGCCTCATCTGACGGGCCGCCACTGATACAGTAAGACGTGTTGTGCGTTTGCAAATTTTGGATTGCCGAACTTGTTCGTGACGTCATAGCGCTGATAAGAGATATAAAGGATTTGTCGCGTATTGACCGTTGTTGTTCAAACACAAATTTGAAAGGGAAAGAATCAATTGACGATCTTGTAATTTTCAGTATGTCTTCCCGACATCACCTAGATGATTTTACGCGTGGCCGTATTATTGGCAAGATTGAAGAAGGGCGAAAAATAACAGATGTGGCCAGGGAGTTCGACGTCAGCCGCAGTGTGGTTTCAAGGCTTTGGAAATCATTTCAAACAAATGGAGAGTGTAGCAAACGTTACGGGGAGGTCGTGTTCGCAGTACGACACCTGCAGAAGATCGGTACATAGTGCTATCAACAAAAAGACACAGGCGCAGCACAGCTAGTGAGGTAGCAACTCAGTTTATGGCTGCTACTGGCAAGCGGATCTCCCGAAAAAATTTCGCCAGACGTTTGCATGAAGGAGGACTATACGCCCGCCGTCTTGTTGTGTGCTTCCCATTGTCCAGACGTTACCGTACCGCCCGTTTGCAATGGTGCCATCAACATCGCAATTGCACTGATAACGACTGGTCTGCTGTCCTCTTCTCAGATGAGAGTAGATACAGTCTATCGTCTGATTGCCGACGACAACTGATCTGGCGTGATAGTGGTACTGCATATTGTCCAGCAAACATACAAGAAAGGGACCGATATCCGACATGTAGTGTGATGGTATGGGCTGGCGTCATGATCAATGGCCGCACGTCCCTCTATGTGCTTCCAACTGGAACTATGACTGGCCAACGATACATTAATGATGTTCTGCTACCTCATGTTCGCATGTTCCGTGGTGCTGCCGGTGATAGATTCATTTTCATGGACGACAACGCAACATGTCATCGAACAGTCGCTGTCCAGGAGTGTCTTGAGAGCGAGGATATTCAACGCCTCGTATGGCCAGCACGTTCTGCAGATCTGAATCCCATTGAAAACGTGTGGGATGCTTTGGGGAGGAGTCTTGCTGGTCGCCAATGCCCTCCAATAAACAAGGACACTCTCATCCGTGCACTGACAGAGGAATGGGATAAATTACCCCAACAGCTGCTTGATAATGTTGTGCAATGCATGACACGACGTGTGGAATCTTGCATCGCCCTCCATGGTGGCCATATTCCGTATTGACATCTTACTCCGGAACGCCTGCGGACGGTATTTGCATTTTTTTTACGTTTACGTATTCTGCACAAAATGGCCTGTTTGTGCCTTGAACACGATTCAAAGTCTTCTGGATTTCAGAGCACAATAAATTGTCTTTCTTGTAATGTCCTGGCATTTCGACATTATTTTATTTCACTTGGCATCCAACCACACTTACTTTTTTATGCGCTATATAGCCGTTTATTATCCGTCCTTAGCAATTGTCCAGCAGTGTAATACAAGGTGCATGAAAGGAAGATATAATATTTTCACAATTATCAGAACGATTAAAACTGCGGTAAAGGAAAACTACGAGATTCGACGTATGTTTTATAAATTAAAAAAAGCAGCCATAATAATTACTCATGAGTAAATAAACAAGAAAAGGTAGATATTCCTGAGACATTCCTAATGTAAATATTTTATAAGCAAAATCTCACAAAATATCTAAAGCTCATATGATGTAAATGTGCGACATCAGCGAGCTTGCTGAAAGCGAGAACGAAAATATAAAAGTTAAAAAAAAAAGAGAAATAAATAAATGAAAGCGCAAAAGGTAAATCCGGCACTTTTGATAATTATTTTAAATACTTACCACATGTCACGAGAACAGCATACAAGTGATAGTCTTAAAGCATGGGAAAACATTTATTTCTCTTTTGAGATATTACAATTCGAACATTTTGAAAAAATAACAAGCACGAAGAAATAAAAAGTGAACGAGACGAAAATAATTCGGTGAGAAATACCACTAGGAAAATTATCGGTGGGCGGGGAGAGGTTACATTTGCCTTTATAATCGGAGCTCATGGTTATTGCGGTTTAAATCCAAAAATAGTCCCTTTTGAAAATTCTTGAAAATAATTATCTAAGTGCACAAATGAAAATAATTTTCAATGTATAATAATGACTGTAAAGCATTGCCTTAAAATTAAAAAGAGTCAATGTCAGTCGATCTGTATATTTTTCTTTCAGTGTTCATTTGCAATAACATCTATTTGAAGCCAAATATTTCTGTTAAAACACTGGGGAATTTCATTTCTCTTATGAATCAATATAAAATAGTAAAAAAAAAAAACGATTACTTTCGCGTTAGTGGCTTACTGTAGTCATTGAAGTTGCGTATGCAGTTCGAACTGTTGTGCAAAAATTTACGTTAGCATTCATTAAAATTCTTATGCCGAATCGTTTTCTGTAACAATTGTTCCATTGCAAAAAATTGATTGTAAATTATTCATGAATTTTATCAAAATGAGGTCAGGTAGTTTTCAGGCGCGAAACCTCAGAACATGCTGAGCTTGGTGCGCATGATCTGTGCTTTTGAAGATGTATTTTTATGGTTTTACTTAAGAGTAATAATAACAACAGAGATACAAAACTGTGCATTTAATATATTAAATAAGACCTTTGTTTTTATTGTGCATCTGTGCGCACCCCTTTGTGTTTGTGGAAGCGCGCCAGGCCATAAATGCTCCGTCCGAAGCCATGCTTCCAGCTAGGTATAGGACATGAGATCTTCGATTGCGCGCGCCAGCTCAGTCAAGGTCTCTTTAAAACACTGATGGCCGTTGATGTCACATCGTTGTTTCATTCTGGAATAGAATTATGCATATTCTGAAACAGAATTGTGTATTAAAATTTATACACGGTCGAGTCACATTATTGTGACCTCCAGTTAATATCCAGAGTAATCGCCGTGTGCAGCGCGAACAGCAGCTAGACGGGCTTGAAGTGACTCAATATGGTACTGGAAGGTGTTCACCGGTACGTGGAGCCATGCTGACTGCAGTGCAGCTGACAGCTGCTGGAGAGTGCATGATGAAGGATCCATACATCGAACAACACGATCGAGGTGGTCCCACAGATGCCCAATCAGTCTGGGTAATTAGGGTGCCTTTGAAGTCTTCATTGCGCTCTTCCAACCACTCTCGGACATTTCTAACTGTGTGACACGTCGCATTGTCTTCCTGGAAGATCCTATCCGCCCAAGGGAAGACAATCAGCATGTATTTGTGTACGTGGTCTGCAAGGGTCGATTCATAAGGAATTCGATCCATAGTGTCTTCCACAGGTATGAGTGGACCAAGGGCATTCCACGAAAACATTCTCCAGACCATAACGCTGCCCCGACCAGCTTGTAATCAATGGTTGAAGAGTGTTTGTTCTCCGATGTTCCTCGACTTATACGCCAACGTCCATCCGTTCGATGAAGCAGAAAGCGTGACTCATCGGAGAAGGCAATCGTTTGCCAATCAGCGGAGGACCAATTCCGATAGTGCCGTGCAAATGTAAGCTTTTCCTGCCGATGTGACCTTCGTTAGCATATGTGCAGTGACTATCCGTCTGCATCGGAACCCCATACGCAGCAGGATTAGCTGAACTGTCATTTTAGACACACTTCCGGTAGCCCCCTGGTTTATTCGGCCAGTGAGTTGCTCCACTGTAGCATGTGGATGGGCTCTCACACACCTTCGAAGCCGACGTTCACCACTCACATTATGGTTCGTGGTGCTTATTCGCAATGGTGCTATTTCTCCAATCACGATGCACTTTTACCACAGCAGTACGCAAACAGTTCACAAACTGCGCTGTTTTAGAAATACTGCCACCCTTGGCCCGAAAGCCGATAATCATCTCTTTTTGGAAATCTGATAAATCGCTCTTTTTATCCATGACAACAACGAGTGATATGTTTTCAGAATGCCTACAGCACACCTTATATACCCTCCAAGCCAGCTCACGACACGTGCCTTCATTCATTGGCTACGTGCTGTTGAAGTCAAAAGTAGAAGGTGGTCACAAAAATGTGACTCGACTGTGTATGTTTACAGGAAAAGGCATCTGTTTAGTTAGTGAATTACTGTCAAAATCTTTTTTTAGAAGAATTATTTCAGGAAATTGTGAGAAAGGTATGCCTTGTGCACCGATTCGAAAAATCTCACAACTGAACATAAAAAAAAAATGATGTTAGGCTTTACGCAGTATAAAAACACCCAGATTAACGAGCTCGAATAAGTTAAACAATACCTTTTTGTTGGCCATGTCTGTTATTTCCAACAGAATGCGGAGTCTGGTAAAAAAGCGGTTTCGATAATTTGACTGTTAACAGGGATGAAAAATTCACAAACCACATTTTGTTTTCCCACTTTTTTTTTATTATTATTGCAATAGAACAGTTTTGGAAGAACGAAGTTTGGTCATCGGCTCAACGAACAACGACGAATCAGTGATCTAATGCACAATGAAAAAAAAAACCATGATGTCTTTAAACGCTTAATAGATGCTGTATATTTTCTAGCCAAGCAAGAATTACCAATTGGAGGCCACGACGATTCAAATACGTATGTAAACAGGAGTAATTACGTAGAGCTTCTTAAAGTAATCAGTCAGTATATTCTTGTTTTAGAATATCATTTTAAATACTCGACAGTTTTACGAGGTACTTCTTCTGCCATCCAAAACAATTTGACTGGTGCCATCACTTATTTAATTACTGCCAAAATTAAAAAAAAAAAGAAATCAAGCGTGCTGACTTTGCGTCACTTATTTGGGATGAAGCATCAGACATAATAAATAAGTTACAACTTTCTATTACTGTTCTACTTTTCATTGACGAAGCTGGTGACTTTCAAGAAAGGTTTCTTCACGTTACCTACCAGGGGCGGATTGACCCACCGGGACATTTCTCTGCGGACCACTCGAGAAATGGCCCATTTTCTAGTATTCCATTTGCCCGTATTTTTTGGAACCAACGAATAATTATTTAGGTATTTGTGCAATAATTCTTAACGTCATGAAAAGCTATTTCCTTAAAATAAACAAGTGAAGCTAACTACTATTTGACGTAGGTCGTTCAATGTTGAGCCCAGGATCATTGGTAGGCCCTACCCTCCTTTTGTAAGCTTGATGGAGACACTAGCAAGGGCGTGAAGAGCGAGCTCGGGACCCCGTGCAATAAAATCTCCGTCTCCCCCTCGGCTTCTCCACTAACCACACAATCCATATTTCCGTTTCCTCACCTACCCCCTACCCACCATTCCCCTACTTCCCGAGAACCCGACCGGTTCCAACTCTTCAATCTTTTTTTCGCGGTGGATAATTTTTCATATTCTCCCCTCCGCACATTACTGATATGTCGTTGCAAATAAACAGTGGTATCGGAGTTCCAAAGTCAAGTTTTTTTTTTAAATTGCAATAAAATTAAGTTAAAAAGAAATTTAAAAAAATAACATGTTTTAATGTGTATTGTAGTAGTACATATAAATCAAATATTGTATATATATGTTATCGTTAAAGTATGAAATCCGTTATTTCATAGAATACCTAGTTATTTCATGAAATAACTGATCAAGTCAGTTAAAGCGTAAAACTTACTTGTTTTCTACGGTTTAACTAGTTATTTCATAGAATAACGATCTACACCCCGTTAAATTGTAAAATAACCGAGTAAATAAATCCCGAATTCAAAAGGCTGTAAAGTGAGAACCACTGGTCAGAAATAGCACACCATTTTCAACCCACCATAAAGTGTTATATCATCATCATCATAATCATTGTCAACCATTATCAATCCACTGCTGGACGAAGGTCTCCCCAAGTTTCCTCCACAACGGTCTGTCTTGTGCCAGTCTCCTCCATGTCACTCCCGCATATTTACGAATTTCATCCACCCATCTCCCATGTGGTCTTTTTCTGGGTCTTTTCCTGTCCCTTGGAATCCAATCTAAAATTTCGGCTGTCCATCTATGGTCTGTCCTTCTGGCAGTATGTCCAGCCCATTGCCATTTCAGGGATTTAACTCTGATCATGATGTCTTCCACTCTCGTCATTTTTCGGATCCACGAGTTCCTCTTCTTATCTCTCCTGGTTATACCAAGCATGCACCTCTCCATGCTACTTTGAGTTGTCTGCAGCCTTTGTATGTCTCTTTTATTTAAAGTCCCTTTATTTAAGACCTTAAATAAAGAGACATACAGCCTTTGTATGTCTCTTTTATTTAAGGTCTCTTTTATTTAAGTGTTATATAATAATCATGATATTAACTTTTATGTTTAGTTTAAGACTATGGAAAGTATTACTTTCATTTACACGCAATATTTCTGTAATTAATGATAATTTGCTGAACTTATTATATAGAGATTACTGTAGCCGAATATTTTTTGGCGCCAGACTCCCAGAACGTCAACGAGAAACACATTTAACTTCCACCCCTACTGAATTTATGAACTCTTCCAGACCATAGGGGTGGACTTGTTTGATAGACCGTCTAGTGTGTTGTGCCACTGTTGGCGTGTTGGCGCCAGTTCATTCAAGTTAGTTGATTCCTTCCATGTGCCGGCTGCTGTGCGTCTAACGCTCCTTCGATGTGTCAGGTTTTGAGTTAAAGTTATTTTCTCAAGTTTCATAATTACGTTCATTTAATTGAGTTTCTTACGTCAAAGTACAATTTTTTTAAAACCTCAGGTTGACTTGAACGATGAATTCTTTAAGTTACGGCAAAAAAAAAAAAAAAAAAAAAAGACGCAATGTAATCCCTGTTGTTACAAATGATTTTATCGTGTCTTTATATAAATAACATTTTGTATGCTGTATAATTCAGTTAAATTGTTTATTTTAACTTTAACTGTCTATCATTAGTTAATTTATAGAATACCTAGTTATTTCATAGAAGAACGAGTTAAAGTGTAGAATTATTACTACAGTTTGTTACAAAGTGACGTATGAGTCATTTTCTTGTAGGACTTCCGTCCACAGTGAGTAAATTTTAGGTCCCAGCCACCTACAGCGAGTTAGCCTTTTGGGCAGGACACAGAAACGAAAGTAATGAGAGCAAGTCTAGCGACTTTGACAGAACAGTTTGTAGTGAGATTAGAGTACAGTAGATGGCACCACCGCACAAGTACAATGTTGCACATAGAGGGGTGAGAGAATTTCAGGGAGGGGGGGGGCATAGGAACCAGTGGGTCCAACCTGGGGGCCGTCACTTAACGTGATCGTCCGGTGAATATTCAGCGATTGTTAGCAAATCACACCACCTCCGCAAGATCAGCGCAGGAACGAACCTGAAACGTTTATATTCTTTGCCTGAGGACCTTGCATTGGTAATCTGAACTGCTAACCACTGAGCCATTCGCGGCTAACAGTTTGTTATGCTTCAACTAACTTGATCAGTTATTTCATGAAATAACTAGGTATTCTACGAAATAACTGAATTATACACTTTAACGGTAACATATATACGAAATTTTATTTTAAAAACTCTTTCGAAACAACACCTTTATTTTTTTTTTATTGCAAAGCAGAATGTCTTTCCATTTACTACAGAATGGTTTCTTGTGCCTTTTTATGAGCAAAAGTGTTATGTTCTGAAAGTCTAATTGACGGGCAAGTTGAGACTCAAGAGCCAAAGTTCTTAAGTATCACAACCTGTCTTGAGTCATGGTAGAGAGCAAGAAATCCTTCGTTCTTGCCAGAAAACTAAAAGATCTCTCGCCCTCAGCCACACTAGCAGGAACTGCGCAGAAGACTCGGAGTGCAATACTGACGTTGGGAAAGATGCTATCAAGTTTTTGTTGGGTTAACGCATTTAAAAGCTGGAGTGGAGTGAGCAATATTTTTTTATGCGTAACATCCCAACCCTGGTGACGGTATTGCTTGAAAAATAGTCGGACACCATAAAATAATAATGAAAAAAAAATACTTTAGAAACGGGCTCTGGGCTCCGGTGCTACAGCACCGTCCCCCCCCCCCCCGCTCTCGTTAGGCCTGGACACTAGTGCCCATTATGATGACCCACCATCTCCCCTTCCTGATCCCCTCTACCCCCGTCGGGCCTGGACAGTAGTACCCATTATGATGAACCACCATCTCCACCCCCTGATCCCCTCTCTCCCGTCAGGCCTGGACACTAGTACCCATTATGATGACCCACCATCTCCACCCCCTGATACCCTCTCTCCCGTCAGGCCTGGACACTAGTACCCATTATGATGACCCACCACCTCCACCCCCTGATCCCCTCTCTCCCGTCAGGCCTGGACACTAGTACCCATTATGATGACCCACCATCTCCACCTCCTGATCCCCTCTACTCCAGTCAGGCCTGGACACTAGTACCCATTATGATGACCCACCATCTCCACCCCCTGATCCCCTCTACTCCCGTCAGGCCTGGACACTAGTACCCATTATGACGACCCATCATCTCCACCCCTGATCCACAAACTAACACAAAGCACATTGTGACAGAGAGATATTCCATTATGGCGATATTTTATCCTACCCACATTTATTATAAAAGAAACAACGATTTAGCAGTCATGTGTCGAAATAGTGGGTGGACTTAAAACGGGCTTTAAATTAAGGAGGAATCACCAATAGCATTGCACACTAAGTGCTGGGTGACCAAATGAATGCAAAAATTAATTGCTCAGGAAAATTGTTACGTGGCACCAGAAATCTTTAACTGTCATAATGATCTCTTTGGTAATTTAGTTGGAAATGGGGTATTTCTTCAAAAGATTAGTGATTAAACATATTTTTCAAAGGAAAATAATTATCTGATAGCCCTTTGTGGGCGTGGTTTGTGAGCGGATTTTTAAAATTCTTTGATTCTTGAATTCTTGTTAAAATTTGTTCTCGAAATTGTCACAAGAATTTAAGAATCAAGGAATTTTAAAAATTCGTTTTTACAATGCATATTTCAAGAGTTCTCTCTCATCCAGGATATACCATTTTTATTTAATAAGGGAATTTATGAGGTGTTCCCCTGTGGGTACGGGTGTTTTCATAATGGACCGCAAAGACTAAAATTCCCGGACAATCTTGATCGTCCCAAACCGCCCCTGTTACCTGCTGTATGTGAGTAGTGACCATTTCGCTAAAGCCCTACTTGAGCACATGAAACTTATTTTGGATGATTTTAACTATGGATGGGACATTCGAATCTTGAAAAAGATTCGAGATTCGAAAACTCGAATCTTCGCGCTTTTTTCGTCATTCGAATCTTAAACTCAAAAACTTGGAGTTTGGTGCTTGCTCTAGAGCGATATTTGTTCGAATTTTTGTCAGCATCACCTGTTCTGATATTAGAAAACAACCGAAGAAGATCGTTTAAAGCGTGTACACAACTATTTGAAATAGCTCATTACTTCCAAAATTTAAGGAAACTCTCTGAATAGTTCTTAATCACACGACCATCGACACAAATATCAGAATAATTATTCAGCACATCAGGTGACATAGCTGATATAAAACGAAGTAGGCTAGACAAAGAACGAGCTCGAATGCTAGTGTTTTTAAAATAAAAATTTCCATTAAAGGGTTCTGATTTTTTTTTACATTGCCTTGAAAGAGTTCAGTGTTTAGTGTTTTTATTGACTCTTAAAACAAACATTTTTTTTATTATTCTTAATTTCCTGGAAATAATTTGCTCAGTTTAGTTTTCCATATTTAGTGCTTATCTAGGTTAACTCTTGAAATAATCCTCCCCCCCCTCTACTTTAATTTAACCCTCCAGGTGGCAGGAGCTTTGGAAGAGGCGATGCAAAATTTTATCACATGTATAATAGGAGGCTTCTCTAAAAGCGTCCTGTCTTTCATCGTCGTTAAGATGCGCATATATGCAGTCTCTCGGCTTTTGAACAGGTTTTCGATGAACGTTTTATTGCGTCGTCGTCTCTTTGGGCACAGAAAGCTCCAAACGTATGTATGCGTGCATAAAACCTGGAGGGTTTAAAGGCTTTGGAACTTTCCAAATATATATATATATTTTTTTCAAATTATGTTCAGGAATTGATAACGAGCAACAGTACACCAATTATGTACTAAATAGTAATACTATACTAGTGATCCGATTTATTGGTGTAAGAAATAGACATATAAGCGTTTCCAAGCTTTCGCACATCAACCAGATGGCTTTTTCAAGGAAGTTAGACAGAAACTGCAACCTGAGTAATAGAACGTTTTAGCAATTTGAACGCGGGAACTTGACTTGCCAATAAATATATACGACGTTATATTCATTTAAAGATACGAGGCACCACGTTGGTTGTGCGCGCGGTATCCTGCTAGAGAGAAGGCGTTACTTGAAGAACTGGTTCCCAATTCGTGGCAACTCGAGTGACACGCTATCATTGCAAGTATTGCTGTTGTTAATGATCTCCAAGGTTTCCCGAATGGCAGTACATTTAAGAGTAGAGGAGGTAGCTAATTTCTTTATATCATCCCACATAGGAGTAGTGGACTTGAATTTGACTTCTCTTGATATTACCGTGGCTACTTTAATGTATTTTGTGTCCCTTTTATACTCGTTGACTCTTATTCCAAACGAATGCTTGGTCTTATATGTCTATTTCTTACATCAACAAATCAGATCACTAGTATAGTATTACTATTCGTTATTTTCAGGAATTAAACCTCAAGACTCAAGAGTTATGTACTTCATTTAGTAAATGTAAATTATAAATTTCATTTGTATCTCCTTAATAAGTATGGGTAGTGAGGATCACATTGATGTAGAAATTAATCGGCGTATAAAACTTGCCTGGAGAGCTTTTGGAAGAAACAGTATAATTTTCAAGAGCAATATGCCATTATGTCTTTAAAGAAAAGGGTTTGATCAATGCATCCTTCCAGTGCTTACGTATGGTGTAGAGACGTGGACCTTAACTAAAAGAGACATACAAAGACTACAGGCAACTCAAAGGGGCATGGAGAGATGCATGCTTGGTGTAACTAGGAGAGATAAGAAAAGGAATTCATGGATCAGAAAAAGGACAAGAGTGGAAGACATCACGAACAGAGTAAAATCCCTGAAATGGCAATGAGCTGGACATACTGCCAGAAGGACAGACCATCGATGGACAGCCGAAATCTTTGACTGGATTCCAAGGGACAGGAAAAGACCCAGAAGAAAACCACATGTGAGATGGGTGGATGAAATTCGAAAGTATGCGGGAGTAACATGGAGGAGAATGGCTCAAGACAGACCGTTGTGGAAGAAACGTGGGGAGACCTTCGTCCAGCTGTGGATTGATAATGGTTGACAATGATGATGATGATGATTATGATATTTTTAAAAAACTGTATTCTTTAATTTGTTTTTCATTAAACACAGATTTCGAATTTTGCTTCAATTAAAAACTTTTAATTTTAAGTAGAAGTCTTTTCCTTCCGTTTTTTTCCTTATAATTATTCTTATAAGAAGGATTCGAGAGATTCGAGAACCTTTTAGGATTCGTCCCACCTCTAATTTTAACTATGGCAAAAAAAGACTTATGGGTCAAACGTACGATGCTGGAACTGCAATGGCTGTTCACATTAGTGGCTTAAATAAACAGGTACAAAAACTATATCCTTATGCTTCACTGTTTCCACCATGCTCTGAATTTAACTTTGAAACAATTAACTTTAAACATCAAACAGTGAAATTTTTTTCCAGACTCTTTTAGGTCTTGCAGTATGTTTTTCGAAGTCATCAAAAACAAACAGTCGCGCTTCAACCTCTTGCTGAGAAAAATTACCAAGGCTAGCGCCTACGAGATGGAACTTTTCTTCAAGACTAATGATCACTGTAAAGGAATATTATGAGCTGTTAATTTCATGTTTTCATCATGTACTTGACATCTTTGCACACTAGGAAAACGACACAGCTTTGAATACTCAATGATTCACGTTTTTATTCAGAAGTTCGAAATTCGGTCCTTGGTGAATTTGTTTTCCGCAATACTTTCCTTTACTGATGTTCTTTCAACATTCTAAAGAGTCATGGATACTGCGTACTGTGGAAAAAAATTAATTTGATGAACTCACTACATAACTGCAAAAAATCCGGGAAAACAACTTCTAAAGAATTTTCCAAGATGTAAATGAATCCAAAGAGTATGGTCAACCCTCTTAAAAAGTATCGGAAGGAAAACAGCCTGAATTCCTGTTATAAAGCTGTGTTCAGTAAAATTTTGGACAATATTTTAATGCAAATAAGAGACTGAATTCCGGCATTCAGATAATTGGATTTCTTCTCTTTATTACACTGTGATATGTACGATGAACACAACCAAGAGTTTCCCAATTGCGCACTGAAGTGTTTGTAGAATCATTACGGCTCCTTCTTTGACATCGCTTGGTTGAAAACTGAGTTAGGTGTTTTGTTCCTCAGATTCCAAAAGTAAGCCAGTTTTTCAACTGGTAAAATTCATGAAAGAAAATACACTATATTGACAAAAGTCACCGGAAACCTAGAAGAGAAACACAACATAGCATTTATTGACATACATTAGTACGGTGTCGGTCCACCTTTGGCCTTAATGCACGCACTAACCCTTCGAGACATTCTTTCGACAAGGTTTTGGAACACAGCGATAGGTATTTCTTTCTTTTTTTTTTTTTGATTGGAGGTTTAACGACCACCGTGAGAAACTGAATGGGCTACAAGCAGTCGCCCGTCCCTAATTTAGGGTCACTGGTTCCAGGGAATGGAGAGAGCCAGTGCCGTAAGACAAACACAACATCCATGCCTCACCGGGATTCTAACCCGGGCCCCGTTCGGACGAATGATCAGAGGCCATCGCTTAGACCACTGCGCCACCGGGGCAGCGATAGGTATTTCGCTCCCATTCAGTACATAATGCTGCCTCTAACTGTCGCTTAGAAGTAGGCCTTGGTTACAAACTTCTCATGCGGCGCTCTAATTCATTCAATAGGTGCTCTATAAGATTAAAATCAGGGCTCTGTGTTTGTCAGTCCACACACGATACGAAATTATCCTCAAACCACGCCAAAACAGTCCTTGCTTTATGACTCGGTGCATTATCCTGCTGGTACCAACAAGCCTCGATTCCGTAGTATTGCCACAGAGTTGGTAGGGCATAATTGTGTAGAATATCTAGGTAGACATGCTAGTTAACAGGTTTGTCCACGATAATCAATGGGCCGGGACCATACCACGTAAAACACCCACACATGCCCCACACGAGTACACTACCAACTCCAAACTTGACCGTAGGAACAGTACACTGTGGTAAATAGCGTAACCCCGAATGCTGCCATACCCACACGGCCATCAGACTGATGGATTCTGTATCTAGATTCATCAGTCCATTGGACCCGTTTCCATTGATCTACGGTCCACGATAAATGTTCTTTACACCATGCTAAACGACGAGTAGCATTCCGAGTGGAGATGAAAGGCTTATGAGCAGCATCACGACCACGGTAACCCATGGAATGAAGTTCTCTGCGAATGGTACGTGTACATACCGACGTTCCAGCATTTTTACTCACCTGTACACTGAGGTCTTGTGCAGTACTCCGTCGATTAGCTGTAATGACTCTCCTGAGGCTTCAACGCCCTCTATCACTGATTTTTTTGGTCTGCTGGTACGTTCTGCTGCTTCAGGCACGCCATGTGTCCTCCACTTATTCAGTACATCCAAAACAGTTGACTTGGGTATGTTTAAACGCCTCTCGGTTTCTCTTATGGACAACACACTAATATAACACTCAACAATCTTTCCTTTCTGAAAGTCAGTTTTCTCCCGCGGCGACATTTTCACTTAACCTTGCAATTCGATATGATCGCGGTAAGCTGCAGGCTGGTTTTTATACCGTTTTCAGCTGTACCGCGCAACTTAACAACGCAGCGGATCCGTTCATTTGCTTTTGAAGGGGTGTTTGGTGACTTTTGTTAATATAGTGTAAATTTAATTTGGGAATGCCTGAAGTTTTCAAACTGGCAAAATTAATTGTAACTATCCCTGCAACAACGGCTGCAGCAGAAAGGACATTTCCTGCCATGAGAAGGATAGAAACCTACTGCCGCAATACTCAAGGCCAGAAAAGACTGTCTTCTCTAGCTTTAATACCAATCGAAATTTTTTTTTCAAACAGTTAAAAAAAAAAGAAACATTTTATGATGATGTGACTAAAAAATAAGTTGAAAAAGGTAGGCGAGTAGATTTTGTTTTTCAGTAAACAAAAGCAGCCAGTTAATTACAATGCCGGAAAGTGAAAAAAAATAAGCAGCTCCGGTGGCGCAGTGGTCTAAGCGATGGCTTCTGATCATTCGTCCGAAAGGGATCCGGGTTCGAATCCTGGTGAGGCATGGATGTTGTGTGTTGTCTTACGGCACTGGATCTCTCCCTTCCCTGGAACCAGTGACCCTAAATTAGGGACGGGCGACTGCTTATAGCCCATTGAGTTGCTCACGGTAGTCGTTAAACCTTCAATCAAAAAAAAAAAAAAATAACACCATTATTATCGCAGCAACAACTTGTTATGATAGGAAAGTGATCACACGCGTGAAGTGATTCAATGTTTATTTGACCTTTCAATGCGTATTACAGTGTACAGAAGGCACATTTTAATAAGATGTTGCACCTCCTCCAGGAGCAATACAAGCATCCAATTTGGCATGCAATCGGTCGTACAAATGCTGGATATTACGCTGGAAGATAGCATTCCATGCGCTTTCAACTTGGACGCGTAATTCAGAAATAGTCCCTGCTTGCCGGGGTCCGCGGAACAGTCTTTGTCCGATCCAGTATCAGACATGCTCGATTGGAAACAAGTCCGGAGAGCGTGCTGGCCAAAGGAGTTGATACACAGCCTGAAGAGTTGCAACATGCACTTCATGTTGCAACTCAATATGAAGAGCATGTTGAGTTTCCTGGGTGGAGTGTGGGCGAGGATTATCCTGCTGAAATATCGCATTTGGGATCACACTCAAAAATGGCAGGACGACTAGCTGCACCATGTCGCTGACATGCGTACTGTGTATCCCGTACAAACACCAGACTCGTACGAAAGTGGTAGCTAATCGCTCCCCACACCATGATGCCCCGCATGGGGACTGTGTGTCGTTGGCGGATGCACGATGGCAGAAGCCGCTCACTTTGTCTCCTTTGGACGTGTACACGACCGTTAGACGCTCCCAAGCAGAATCGGCTTTCATCACTGAAGACCAGTGACCGCCATTCTCCCCTCCAATGAACACGTTCTTGATGCCACCGGAAACGTGCTCGACGGTTACCAGCGATTTGTGGTCACCAAAAAACCCCTGGGGTATGACAGAGGATCGAATTTGTGACGCGGTAGCCGTCAGCTCTGCCAACGCCGTCTTCCTGATACGCCGATCCTCTCGTGCGTCCATAACTATGTGTTGCCCGGAACCACGTCTGTGAGTGTGCGAATGCTCTTCTCACCAACGACGCCACCATCTTTTCACGGCCGATACCTCTCGTCCCACTCAGTCCGCAATTTGATGGAAGAACCAATATCCATTACCGGAGACCTATTATACGGCCTCGCTCGAACTCCGATAACTGAACGAACGTTGCGCGCCTTCTTCGTCCACGCATGGTAGCTTCTTCAACGGCCACCGAACAACACGACACTCGACGAATGACTTCATTCTGCACGTCCTTGTCCTTAAATACGCGCTGCGTACATTTGTTTGTTGTCGTCCGCGGTGACGTCATTATTTCATCCAATGACATTCCAACTTGGATCGCATTTTCTGTTGCCCTTAACAATTAACATATTATAACATGACGTTCCTACCGGCATTCCTTGTGGGTGTTGTTTTATTTGTATTTTGATTATTGGTATATTGAATTTTAAATCCTGCAAGATAATATTCCATTTATATATCGCAATATTATCATCATTGTCAACCACTATCAATCAACTGCTGGATGAAGTTCTCCCCCAATTTCTTCAACAACGATCTGTCTTGAGCCAGTCTCTTCCCTGTCAACACCGCATGCTTTCGAATTTCAGTGGAGGAAAGTGTGTAACGTACCAGGAGATGTGACGTACCTGCCCGAAGGACGCACACGACATAAAGGCAGATAGGAATCAGAATAAAATGTCCGCGTAGCTCAATTGGTAGAGTGACTTATTCCGGAATGAGGGGATCCGGGTTCGAACCCCGGCGCGGATAGAAATGACGGAGAAATTTACTTCGTTATAAGTGGCTTAAGACAGACCGTTGTGGAAGGAACTCTCAATATTGTATTATATATTTTTTCCCACTCCCCTCCCACTAAGTAGAGCATGCCTAGATTTGTGAGTCAGGATTCGCCACTGGGAGTTTTTAAAATTTCGGATTGAAACATCGTTATATAAGATATTTTTGGGACTCACCAATAAAGTTTCACGAATATCTTGTGAACTGTAAAACAATACTCTACGAAAGACACTTTGCTACTTGCTTTCACTGAAAACATACACTATATTATCAAAAATATTCTGACACCCTGAAAAAAATGGCTTTCTTATCGCAGTTAGTAGTTAGTCGGTCTACCTTTTGCTGTTATGACAGCGGCAACACGTCGAGGCATACCATCAACCAATTTCCGGTAAGTATCCACAGGAATGGCTCGCCATTCGTCCTGCAAAGCTACTACGAGAGTGGAGAGCGGAGACAGTCGTTGTAACGGACTTCGTATTCGTCGCTCCAGTTCATCCCTGAGGTGTTCTACTGGATTAAAATCAGGACTCAGATCAGGCCAGTCTAACAATTGCACCTCACTTTCAAGAAACCTGTCCTGCCCCCGCTGTGCAGTGTGACAGGAAGCTCGATCGTATTAGAAGAGACAACGGTCATTTCCATAATACTGCCACATTGTTGGTAGGGCAGGATCACCTAGAACGCCGAGGTACACTCCACAGTTCACGAGTTGTGGTATAATAAGCAACGGGCAGAATCCCATCCACGAAAAACAACCCCATACCATGACCGAGCCTCCGCCGAAGTTAGCAGTTGGAAGATGTAAGACGAAAATCGTTCGCCCGGCTGTTACTAAATCCAAACACGCTCATCAGATTGGAAAAGTGAAAAGCGTGACTCATCATTTCAAAGAACAGCTTTCTAGTCACCCAAAGTCCGAGAACGACTCGAAACACACCACTCTAAAAGGCGCTTCGCATTCCGAGTAGTGATGTGTGTCTGGTGTGCCGCTGCTTTACCATAATAACCCACACTATGGGACTTTCGGTGCATAGTTATGGAACTAACCGAGCCATTACAATCATATCCTACTTTGGCCGCGATGGAAACGGTAGAGGAAAAATGCGATTTTTTACCATTTCTTACCATGTCTCTTCTGTCTCGTTCCGTCAGTTCATGCGGCCTTTCCGGAATATATATAATTTTTTTGTAGTTGCGCCGTCCTGCTTCCATCTCTTCACCACATCAATTACAGTCGATTTTGGTATGTTCAGTTTATTTGTAATGCTCAGTATGGAAACGTTACACAAATGAACTCTGAAAATTCCCGGTCACACGGCATATCAGCTTTAAAGTAATTAATAACACGACAGAACATCTCATCTTCATATACGTATCTCTCCGCTCATAGCGCACCTTTGTGGGCAACCGTTTTTTTCACTCATGCAAATATCTGGTTTGGTCCGAACACTTTTTTTATATTGGAGGTTGAACCACCACCGTGAGCTACTCAATGGGCTATAAGCACTTGCCCGTCCCTAATTTAGGGTCACTGGTTCCAGGGAAGTAAAAGAGTCAGTGCCGTAGGACAAACACAACATTCATGCCTCAACGGGGTTCAAACCCGGACCCCTTTCGGACGAATGATCAGAAGCCATCGCTTAGACCACTCCGACACCGGGGCAGCCCGAACACTTTTGCTGATATAAAATATCAACAAACTGATTTTTTTATTGGAGCTTTAACGACCACCGTGAACAACTCAACGGGCTATAAGCAGTCGCCCGTCCCTAATTTAAGGCCACTACTTCCAGGGAAGACAGAGAGCCAGCGCCGTAAGAAAAACACAACATTTATGCCTCACCGGGATTCGAACCCGGACCCTTCTTGGAGGAATGATCAGAGGCCATCACTTAGACCACTGATCCACCTTGGCGGCATTTTCCAAATTGTAAAACAGCAGTATTGAATTACTCTGACTCAAAGCAGAACGAAAATGTTTCCGTCACCTGTGAAAGTACCTCGTTTTGTTTACGAACATCAAATATTTTTAGAACATCTTTTGATAAAAATGTATACGTGTATATAGCATCACTTTGTTAGGCCGTCTGTCTGTCGACACCACATCTCTGCAAGTATATCTTCGATTTGGAAAAGTTTTTTTGCGCTGAAAAGCTCAAAATGTGCGAACAATGTTCCTTTCTTTCTGATCTCCTTACGATACATAACCTGGCCGATAGAGCGAGTGATCGCAGATGCTATAGTATCTGTTCTTCTTCCGATACATAACCTGGCCGCTAGAGGGAGTGATCGTAGATGCTGTAGTATCTGATCTTCTTCCGATACATAACCTGGCCGCTAGAGGGAGTGATCGTAGATGCTATAGTATCTGATCTTCCGATACGTAACCTGGCCGCTAGAGGAAGTGATCGTAGATGCTATAGTATCTGATCTTCTTCCGATACTTAATGTGGCCTCTAGAGTTAGTGATCGTAGATGCTATAGTATCTGATCTTCTTCCGATACATAACCTGGCCGCTAGTTGGAGTGATCGTAGATGCTATAGCATCTGATCTTCTTCTGATACATAACCTGGCCGCTAGAGGGAGTGATCGTAGATGCTATAGTATCTGATCTTCTTTTGATATATAACCTGGACGCTAGAGAGAGTGATCGTAGAAGCTATAGTGTCTGATCTTCTTCCGATACATAACCTGGCCGCTAGAGGGAGTAATCGTAGATGCTATAGTATCTGATCTTCTTCCGATACATAACCTGGCCGCTAGAGGGAGTAATCGTAGATGCTATAGTATCTGATCTTCTTCCGATACATAACCTGGCCGCTAGAGGGAGTAATGGTAGATGCTATAGGATCTGATCTTCTTCTGATACATAACCTGGCTGCTACAGGGAGTGATCGTAGATGCTATAGGATCTGATCTTCTTCCGATACATAACCTGGCCGCTAGTTGGAGTGATCGTAGATGCTATAGCATCTGATCTTCTTCTGATACATAACCTGGCCGCTAGAGGGAGTGATCGTAGATGCTACAGTATCTGATCTTCTTTTGATATATAACCTGGACGCTAGAGAGAGTGATCGTAGAAGCTATAGTGTCTGATCTTCTTCCGATACATAACCTGGCCGCTAGAGGGAGTAATCGTAGATGCTATAGTATCTGATCTCCTTCCGATACATAACCTGCCCACTAGAGGGAGTGATCGTAGATGCTATAGTATCTGATCTTTTTCCGATACATAACCTGGCCGCTAGAGGGAGTGATCGTAGATGATATAGTATCTGATCTTCTTCCGATACATAACCTGGACGCTACAGGGAGTGATCGTAGATGCTATAGTATCTGATCTTCTACCGATACATAACCTGGCCGCTAGAGGAAGTGATTGTAGATGCTATAGTATCAGATCTTCTTCCGATACATAACCTGGCCGCTAGAGGGAGTGATCGTAGATGCTATAGTATCTGATCTTCTTTTGATACATAACCTGGCCGCTAGAGGGAGTGATCGTAGAAGCTATAGTATCTGATCTTCTTCCGATACATAACCTGGTCGCTAGAGGGAGTAATCATAGATGCTATAGTATCTGATCTTCTTCCGATACATAACCTGGCCACTAGAGGGAGTGATCGTAGATGCTATAATATCTGATCTTTTTCCGATACATAACCTGGCCGCTAGAGGGAGTGATCGTAGATGCTATAGTATCTGATCTTCTTCCGATACATAACCCGCCGCTACAGGGAGTGATCGCAGATGCTATAGTATCTGATCTTCTTCCGATACATAACCTGGCCGCTACAAAGAGTAATCGTAGATGCTATAGTATCTGATCTTCTTCCGATACTTAATGTGGCCTCTAGAGTTAGTGATCGTAGATGCTATAGTATCTGATCTTCTTCCGATACATAACCTGGCCGCTAGTTGGAGTGATCGTAGATGCTATAGCATCTGATCTTCTTCTGATACATAACCTGGCCGCTAGAGGGAGTGATCGTAGATGCTATAGTATCTGATCTTCTTTTGATATATAACCTGGACGCTAGAGAGAGTGATCGTAGAAGCTATAGTGTCTGATCTTCTTCCGATACATAACCTGGCCGCTAGAGGGAGTAATCGTAGATGCTATAGTATCTGATCTCCTTCCGATACATAACCTGCCCACTAGAGGGAGTGATCGTAGATGCTATAGTATCTGATCTTCTTCCGATACATAACCTGGCCGCTAGAGGGAGTGATCGTAGATGCTATAGTATCTGATCTTCTTCCGATACATAACCTGGCCGCTAGAGGGAGTGATCGTAGATGCTATAGTATCTGATCTTCCGATACGTAACCTCGCCGCTAGAGGAAGTGATCGTAGATGCTATAGTATCTGATCTTCTTCCGATACTTAATGTGGCCTCTAGAGTTAGTGATCGTAGATGCTATAGTATCTGATCTTCTTCCGATACATAACCTGGCCGCTAGTTGGAGTGATCGTAGATGCTATAGCATCTGATCTTCTTCTGATACATAACCTGGCCGCTAGAGGGAGTGATCGTAGATGCTATAGTATCTGATCTTCTTTTGATATATAACCTGGACGCTAGAGAGAGTGATCGTAGAAGCTATAGTGTCTGATCTTCTTCCGATACATAACCTGGCCGCTAGAGGGAGTAATCGTAGATGCTATAGTATCTGATCTCCTTCCGATACATAACCTGCCCACTAGAGGGAGTGATCGTAGATGCTATAGTATCTGATCTTCTTCCGATACATAACCTGGCCGCTAGAGGGAGTGATCGTAGATGCTATAGTATCTGATCTTCTTCCGATACATAACCTGGCCGCTAGAGGGAGTGATGGTAGATGCTATAGGATCTGATCTTCTTCTGATACATAACCTGGCCGCTACAGGGAGTGATCGTAGATGCTATAGGATCTGATCTTCTTCCGATACATAACCTGGCCGCTAGTTGGAGTGATCGTAGATGCTATAGCATCTGATCTTCTTCTGATACATAACCTGGCAGCTAGAGGGAGTGATCGTAGATGCTACAGTATCTGATCTTCTTTTGATATATAACCTGGACGCTAGAGAGAGTGATCGTAGAAGCTATAGTGTCTGATCTTCTTCCGATACATAACCTGGCCGCTAGAGGGAGTAATCGTAGATGCTATAGTATCTGATCTCCTTCCGATACATAACCTGCCCACTAGAGGGAGTGATCGTAGATGCTATAGTATCTGATCTTTTTCCGATACATAACCTGGCCGCTAGAGGGAGTGATCGTAGATGATATAGTATCTGATCTTCTTCCGATACATAACCTGGACGCTACAGGGAGTGATCGTAGATGCTATAGTATCTGATCTTCTACCGATACATAACCTGGCCGCTAGAGGGAGTGATTGTAGATGCTATAGTATCAGATCTTCTTCCGATACATAACCTGGCCGCTAGAGGGAGTGATAGTAGATGCTATAGTATCTGATCTTCTTTTGATACATAACCTGGCCGCTAGAGGGAGTGATCGTAGAAGCTATAGTATCTGATCTTCTTCCGATACATAACCTGGCCACTAGAGGGAGTGATCGTAGATGCTATAATATCTGATCTTTTTCCGATACATAACCTGGCCGCTAGAGGGAGTGATCGTAGATGCTATAGTATCTGATCTTCTTCCGATACATAACCCGCCGCTACAGGGAGTGATCGTAGATGCTATAGTATCTGATCTTCTTCCGATACATAACCTGGCCGCTACAAAGAGTAATCGTAGATGCTATAGTATCTGATCTTCTTCCGATACATAACCTGGCCGCTACAAAGAGTAATCGTAGATGCTGTAGTATCTGATCTTCTTCCGATACATAACCTGGCCGCTAAAGGGAGTGATCGTAGATGCTATAGTATTGAAAATACATTTTATTCCATAACATTGCTCCTAAACATGCAATTGAAAAAATCATTACTTCCGTTCGATACCATTTGTAACGAAAGCTATTTCGGGCAGGGGTTTTTTTCAAGTAATGTTCACTATCTACCAACAAGTAATTGGACACTTGTGATAGCAAGTGAAAACGAAGTTTATTCACCTTCAATAATTGGTGGAGCCTCCACGAGCGGCGATTACAGCTGCGACCCTTCGGGGCATGCTCTCAACTAAGCGTTGAACGACGGCCAGCGGTATTTTCTTCCACTCGGCTTGGAGAAGACAGGTCAGTTCCTTCACCGATTGCGGACGGTGGGGGCACCCCTTAAGTCGACGCTCCAACTTGTCCCAGAGGTGCTCGATAGGGTTAAGGTCCGGGCTCTGCGGAGGCCAGTCAATTCGATTAATCCCATTGTCACCATACCAAGCCAGGGTGGACCTCGCAACATGAAAGGTGGCATTGTCATCCTGAAAGTAACATGTGTCCACCCCGTAAAACTGCCACAACATAGGAAGCGCATGGTCATCCAAAATGGTGCAGTAGGACTCGGCGTTGAGTCTGCCAGGAATTGCGACCAAGGGTCCCGTGCCATACCAGGAGAAACACCCCCATAGCATAATTCCACCGCCGCCGAACTTGGCACAATACATTCCGGCAAGAGGCGTTCTCCAGGCAGACGCCAAACCCAAACCCTGCCATCCGAACGGTAGAGGGTGAACCTTGATTCGTCGCTCCACAGACTCTGTTTCCACTGTTCAACGGTCCACTGTCGACGTTCTTTGCACCACGTTAGCCGAGCAGCGCTATTGGACTTGGTGATCAAAGGCTTGTGGGCGGCAGCACGTCCATGATAACCGAGAAGATGGGCTTCATTACGGATGGTATTCATCGAAAGAACACTCCCGGATGCCTGTTGAAACTTCTCGCGGATCTGGCCCATCGATTTGGTGCGTTCTTCCGAATTTCTGTGGCCAGCACCCGTCGGTCCCTAACTCCCAGTTTTGTGGGTCTGCCGGGTCGGGGCACATTCCGACAGTCACCTCTCATCTTCCACTTACCAATCACGTAGGCCACTGTCGATTTTGGGTATTTCAACTCGCTGGATATGTCACGTATGGATCGACCATTTCTGTGATACCCGACGATTACACCTTTCTCGAAATGAGAGAGCTCCGAACTGCATGGCATCTTGCATGCGACTGGTTGCGTTGCTGTTTCTCACACGATATTTAACGGCGGAGGCCGTGACGTGTATCAGGACCGCAGATATCGTCGATTGCAGGAGTGTCAAATTACTTGTTGGTAAATAGTGTAGTTTCCCTGCTAGATGTATAAAGTGCGATTCCGCGGATACCACAAATTCCAATAGTCCGATATATAAAAGAACAGTTGCGTCCTGGTGGAAAGTGTTCCGCTTATGATTTCTAATTTTTAAGAAATAATTGTTTTACCACTAGGGGCGAAAGCATATATTTTATTTTCAGATGTATTTGCAACAATATACTCCTTTTGGAAAACGTTCTGCTTATGATTTCTAAGTTTGAGTAAAGAATTGTTTTGCTGCTAGGGGCGTAAGCGTATATTTCTGTTTCAGACGCATTTGCAACAATATCTGTGCTTCTGAAAACTCTGTTGAAAAAATTCCTTTGCAGTCTGATACCGCTCACCACGAAAAAGGTTTGGCAAATATTTTCGTCTTAAAATAATGCAATTTTTCAGCCAGAGGAGCAGATGTAAATTTATTTTTCTCGATATCTCTGCTTTCCAAAGTCTGATTTAAAAGTTTTCTTTGTCGGACAGTTTCAGGAGCGAAATATTTTGCACATAATGCCAAAATTTTCTTACCGTACAAATTTGTCATAAAGGGCATTTCCGTTTACAGCACGTTTGCAGCAATACTTATATGCGCCTCTAAAAACCAGATTGGCCGCCCCGGTGGCGCAGTGGTCTAAGGCGCTGGCCTCTGATCATTCGTCCGTAAGGGGTCCGGGCTCGAATCCCGGTCAGGCATGGATGTTGTGTTGTCTTACGGCACTGGCTCTCTCCCTTCCCTGGAACCAGTGACCCCAAATTAGGGACGGGCGACTGCTTATAGCCCATTGAGTTGCTCACGGTGGTCGTTAAACCTCCAATAAAAAAAAAAAAAAACCAGATTGTAAAAATCCTTTTTCGGTCAGATACTACTAATTACGGAGACATTTTATGCGCATATTATGTCCAAAATAATACATAATTTCTTTCTTGCCCCGAAAATAAAAGTAGGTGTTTTGACTAATTAGTATGCACTGATTTCGAATCTGAAATGCAAAATGCCCTGTCACCAACCAACCAACCTTTTGAGAACTCAAGTTGAAATTTTGAGGAAGAAATTGGAAATTAGGAAAACATACAATTTTATTAAAGTTTTATACAAATGTTTTACTATATTATGGGTTGAAAATTGGTCATTCCAGCAAAAAATTGCGTGCTGAATCCAAAAATGTGGTCACCAATTGTGGATGTAGAAAACAGATTACTACAAACTTGCCAAAAATATAGACAAATTAAATGCTTTATTAACATTTTTAAAATGTTTTCTTGGAAGACTTCGGCTTATAAGTTGACCCCGAAACGTCTGTAATAAGAAGCCAACAAGCATGCGCTGTGAGCACTGCCTCCCCGTATATCGCTTTTCCATTTGCGATATACAGTTGAACTCTGTTAAGACGAGCTGTTCGGGATCGAACAAATTGCTCGTTATAGCCGTTACTCGTATAATCCGGAAAAGACCCAAAATATCAAGGAAATCATTCAAAAAATAAATTTTGTTAACAAATATAGTACATCATCATCATCATCATTGTCAACCATCATCAATCCACTGCTGGACGAAGGTCTCCCCAAGTTTTCTCCACAACGGTCTGTCTTGTGCCAGTCTCCTCCATGTCACCATAAAAGGTTTAATGTTGAGAAATACATAGTGCTTACGTTTAGTTGAAATTACCGTACAATATTTCGGTTAGTTGTGGAATTCTTGAAAAATGCGTACGTACAGTACTACATATACACAGAACTATACGTACTATTATACATACTGTAGTACATACATATGTAAATACGTACGATGTTAAGCAGATTAAGTTGAAATTCTTGAATAAGGGATATGTAAGCTACATACGTACTGTATGAAATACAATATGTACTCTACAGTATTGTAATTTTTGTACCATACAGTACTTAGATAAAATTAAGCACAGGTACAGTAATTTCTGCCCAAAGCACATATCCTTTATATTTCGTATGAAACAATTTGGTTAATTGTAGCTGCGTTGTCCTTGACTTCAACCGAAAATCCATCAGATTACGCTTAACAACTGATAATGCACTGAACACACACTCATTGACAGAATTAGTTTCATAAAATCTAGTCAAAACATCTAAGGAATCTTGTGCTTGATTGTAAGTCACAACTTCTTGTGTTTCTGTAATGTTTTCGCCTTCACTGTAGGTTTCAGTTTCTTCATTCACCTCAATGACTTCTTGCACAATTTGTTCCTCCCTTAAAATTCCAGTTGTTAGGACCGCAGCATCAATGTCGATAAAATCATCAAGAGAATTGCAATTGTTAAAGGTGCTTAAATCACTACTTTTTAACCATTCTGATAAGGGGAGATCATCGTCATCAATCACTTCAGTGCTTTCTACTAAAGTCTCCTTTTAGAAGACCAGCCTTCCTATAACAATTTTTAATGGTTGTCGGAGTGACACTATCCCAAGATTCTCTCATAAGAAGAACAGCATCCAATACGGAAAATCTTAATTTCTAGTTTCTTCTCCATTTTCTGGATTAATTGTACTGTTAGAAATCACCGAAAATGGCACTTAAAGCTCCTAATAATCCCTTGGTCCATAGGCTGTAGAATTGATGTTGTGTTTGGTGGTAGGAACACAAGTTTGGTATTTGTCAAGTTTTCTACTTTGGGATGTGCTGGGCAGTTGTCTATTAACAGCTAAATGTTTTTGTTTTTCTTTCATAGTTCACGAAATCAATTTATGAAGTTCTCCCGTAAAGATATCTGATGTCATCCACGCCTTTCTCTTTGCTTTATAATCAACCGGGAGATGCTGAACATTATTAAAACATTGAGGCTTTAACGATTTGCGAATCACCATTAATTTTCTTTTTTCATTTCCTGCCATGTTCGCACAAATTAGAACGGTTAGCCGATCCTTTACCAATTTACCTCCAATGCATTTCTCGCCTTTAAAAGTTAAAGTCATGTCAGGGGTTACCTTGTGAAGAATGCCCGTTTTATCAGCATTAAATGTGTTCTGCTCACTGAATTCAGAAATGAAGCTGGGCCAAACGCTGTTTAGCCATTGGCTTACAGATTCCGTATCGGCAGACATTGATTTCCCTGACATTTTTGCGTAAACAATATTGTGTTTGTTCTTGAAGCAATCAAGCCACCCATTACTGCATATAAAATTCTCGTGACCGAACTGTACTGCAAATTTTTCCACTTGCACTTTTAAAATCGGTCCATTGATAGGAAAACCAGCTTAAACTTAAACCAACAAAGTAAAGTTTCATCAATATCATTTTTTCACACTTTTTCATTTTTTTGCAATCTGCAAGATTGTTTTCAAATGCTGACAAAACTGCATCTTTGTTCTTCGATAATGTAGATACGTGTAGATGATGAAAGCCCATACCTTTTTGCAAACAGCTGAATTTTTCTCGCCGTCTTGCATTTCCTGAATAATATCCATTTTCTCCCTGATGGAGAGAGCCTTTCTTTTAACACCAACCATTTTGCTCACAATATCACACTTAATAAAAAAGGGGGAGCGAAAGCATAAGTGATGTCGTAAGAGTAGGGCTGCGTGCGACTTTCTGATTAAAAAAAAGGTTACGATATGTCCCGTGCGAAGTTGAAATACTAAATGCACTAAGAAAACATGCGTGGGGTTAGACCATAGCAGCCAAAGAGAGAAAGCGAATTCCAGGAACCCTCTCGTAAACAGTGGCAAAGGAAAGGCTGGGAAGCTTTCACCCACAAAATGCCGCCCCCACCTACCCTTGGGCTGAAATGCAAGACGTCATAAAACACTCTCCGCTTTTCTCTCAGAGCAGGTGACACACTGACGATCTTTTTGGGTAGCAGGTCGCTAATTGGCGCCACCTTTCAATGCTACGCTATCTTTACTGGGTGTAAAAAATAAATCAATCTGGAAGTCTTGCAAATTTGCTCGCTATAATAGAGTTGATAATCGTAACAAGCGGGATAATTTAACATAAATTGCACACGAAGCCAAACTTCTAACATTTACTCGCTATAGCCGGGACCTCGTTATACCCGAGCTCGTCTTAACCAAGTTCGACTGTATTTTGAAGGAATCTTCCTCCGTGCTCACCGCACCTACGTTTGGTGAGAAAATGTCCAGATGTGAGTAGAGAAAGTGGATTTTAAGAGACGTACTGTGCACGCCATAACCTTGTATGCCTTTATCTAGCTTACAATAGTTTTCCTCCCTAATATTTCCCAGAAAGTTCTCTTAAACAGCTTTGAATGCGTACTACGCTCCTCTTTCGGTTTCAGTGAGTCTTGCAGCGACACAAGGGTTCTCTGTGATAATCCGGATTTATGGTCCAATGAAAATACCTGCTTTTAATTTCGCTTCGCTCAATCTAGACAGCTTTTCCTTCAAATACTGCAATCCACTGCCCCATAGCTTTGACAGAAATTTTCATCAACCCCGATTTGATGTAGCGTGGGAGCAATAAAATTTTGTCGGAATCAATGAACAATTTGCATTTCACACTCTTTTCCCCAATAGTAATTTTTTTTTCTCTCAAAGAGCGCTCTTCACCTCATTATGATGTTCCTTATTCCCACTGTCCCACTCGTAAAAAAAAGTGTGCCCTTGTTGCATTTCTGTTAGCAGTTCAATTACTTTGAAGTCCCAGTCCCACACATATTTGCTATATTTGTTCAGAGTAACTGATATATTTTAAAAGATCTATATTCTGGTGAGTTTCTTTCATATGCGCAGCATAGGTTAGTGATACGTCGGTATCACTAGCCTATGCTGCTCACATGAATACCTCCATTGTGTTATAACACTGCCTTTAAACTTAGTTTGGATACGTCCGAGAAGGGTCCTGGTTCGAATCCCGTCAGGCATGGATGTTGTGTTTGTCTTACCGCCCTGGCTCTCTCCCTTACCTGGAATCAGCGGCCCTAAATCAGGGACGAGCGACTGCTTATAGACCATTGAGTTGCTCACGGTGGTCGCTAAACGGTCAATAAAAAAAACTTAGTTTGGAAGAATCAATTAAGAGACGCCATTCTTCAGGACTATAGACCCTTCTTAACTCGGCAAACAGAGTGTTAACATCATTGCAATAAATAAGATCACCACTCTTGGAGAAAGGACACGACAGAAGCTCATGACGTTTTCTCTAGGTTGTTACTTTAGTGCCAGGCTGAAGAAGATGCCGCCCTTGTAGCCGAGAACCTAGCAGCTCAGCTTGGTTTTTTGTGAAGTTCAAGTCCGTGTGTAGGTCATTCAGTTCGTACTGTGAAATTAAATGAGGCTCTTCCGATTCAGGCAGGTATTTGAGGTCAGTAGAATAGGATGATCCAGCTTCAGAGGAGCAGTTTATTGTTTCGTCATCCAAGGTCCATTTTTCGGCGGTTTGGAAATTGGTGAGGAACCATTGTGCTGAGCAGGTCTCATGGCTGAAGGCAAATTCCGGTAAACTGTTAATTTTTCAAGGAAAAGACAGATATGTTAGTTAAAGAAGCAGTCAGAAACACGGTCTTTTGGTTCTCTCCAAATCATTGGGATAACAAATGGTATTAAAGGGTGCGTTCCGTTTAACCAACCTCTTAAATATCGCGAACATTTGCTGTAGCATACATGAGGCGCTCAAATCTCATCAACCAAAGTAACACTCATATGTCTTCTTAATCACTGGAGATATTACTTTACTTCAGGCTTTCTTAGTAAATTCACATGCACACGTAACTAAAGAGATTCGTAACGTTAACACATTAGCACAGGGGAGGCCAAACGGTCGATCGCGAGCTCTCGTACCGTACAACGTTTGTTTTATAGCGCTGGCGTGTGTTGTTCCATACGAACTGCCTGAGACCAGATGATAGAATAAATCAGTCAGACTCCCCATCCCGTCCCTAACTGCTGCGCATAGTGATTGCGCATCTGCAGTCTGTCGCGTGATGCATGTTGTTATCTCCCGCTCTGCAAAGTCGTCAATCGCAACGCCTACGCAGGCAGGAAGGTCCATCTGTTAACAATCTTATTTGTGCACCAAAAAATTATCATCACTGAGATAGAACTTCTGATAACAAAATTTGGCAGACGATTCACAGACCTGAAAAACTTTCGGCCCATTTTGAGCTTTATGTCATAATCTTTTGAGGAATGTGATATCGAGGAAGTTTCATCAAACATTTCCTCTACTTTTCTCTTCGATTCATCAGATTTAGAATCAGAAATTGTGAAACTTCAATCCGGCACGGTACTGAAGGCAACAGCTTCAGAATTGGACTCTATTGGACTCATTTTGGACACTGTTGTCAAAAGAAAAATATCCCTGCTGGAGATCTTTTGATTTGCGGCTGACTGCTTTCTTTGGATCCACATATCTCTGTGAAGCAGCTTTTTCAGAAACGAAAATAATGCAGTCGAAATGCAGGAAACTCGTTGACTGTTGCTCATTTAGAAGGGTGTCTCCGACTGTGCCTCACTGAATATGTGACTGATTATTCTAAACTTTGTAAGTACATGCAGATCAATATCTAAGAATTAAACACTGTAATTAATGAATCTATGAGTAAAATTACATTTTTGTTTGAAAAACAGTGTTTCAGAAAAAAAAATGATTTACACTACTGGTCACCCAAAATGCAACACCAAGAAGGAAGCATCCGATTGGCCTGAACTTCGCAGCATGCGTTGCCCGCAAGAGGACATGCAAACGATTAGCATTACAGGGCATATGCAAATCATGTGCATCCGGCACGCTACCGAGAAGCACTATAAGAAGGGTGCACAGAAGACGCGGTGTAAGTATCAGAAGTGTGTTGTGCTGCCAGACCTGTGCGTAGGAAGCTTCCTGATGCCTCGTCGCAGAATACGGCAGTCATTCCAGCACATTTCGGAGTTCGATAGGGGAAGAATAGTGGCTTATCGCGACAGCGGTTTATCGTACCGAAACATCGGCGCCCGTGTGGGACGACACCCAGCCACAGCGAGGCGAGTACGGATTCGGTGGGTACAGGAGGAACGGACGGACCGACGTGAGCAATCCACCGAACGAGAGGACGGCATGTTGTGTGGCGGGCATTGACGGCTCGCACCGCCACATCACGAACGTTAGAGCAGGAATTAGGGTGTGTTGCGCAACAACCTGTGTCAGCACGTACCGTTCGACGTCGTCTGCAGGAGCGGGGACTTGTCGCACGGCGCCCATTGCTCCGATTACCATTGACGTTAAACCACCGGCGAGTGCGGCGGCAGTGGGCCTTTGAACGCCGCACCTGGACTACGGAATGGCACAACATTGTCTTCTCCGACGAATCCCGCTTCTGCCTGCAACACCACGATGGTCGGATCCGCGTGTGGCGGTACCGCGGCGAAAGACTGTATGACACCTGCATTATGCATCGCCATACCGGTCCGTAGCCTAGCGTTATCGTTTGGGGCGCAATTGGATATGACACCCGCATCCCTCTGGTACGCATCGCTGGTACACTCAACAGCCACCGCACCATCTCCGACGTTTTGGAGCCTGTAGTCCTCTCTTACCTGCAGGACCTGCCAGCGGCCACGTTTCAGCAGAACAATGCGCGCCCGCACGTGGCACGCATCGTGAAACAAGTCTTCACTGCCCACCAAGTGTCACTGCTGTCGTGGCCCGCCTGTTCTCCCGATATATCGCCCATCGAACACGTCTGGTCGCTGATCGGCAACCGAGTGGCCCGGCAAGCACCACCCGCGGCTACGCTTGATGAACTGTGGCAACGTGTGGAAGCAGCCTGGACCGACATACCCCAAGCCCACATCCAAAGCATCTTTCGTTCGATGCCACGGCGTGTAGCGGCCGTTATTGCCAGCCATGGGGGCCACACGAACTGTTGATGTCTGCGGGTTCCGCAAGTCGCGCGGACCTGTAAGCTCAATCGTTTCATCTTTGTATCTGTTCTTATGTGTCCTGGTAAATCTGGCTTTGCTATCTCGTGTCATTCTTGGTGTTGCATTTTGGGTGGCCAGCAGTGTAAATATTATTTTTCTGTATTTGTTTCCGAACTTACAAGACCACACGCACTAACGAAACACTTGTGATATAGGTTTATTCCTATTTAAATATGCCTATATCACTGTGATAAACCATATTAGATCACAGTAGGGAATTATAGCTTCAGGTAGATCTTGGTTCGTCAAAGTTTGGCCACACCTGCATTAGCACTTGTGTGACATTGTAACTACTTATGAGTAGTAGGTGAAATACGGCGTACAGCTCCACGAAGAAAGAAAAGTTACTGCTTTTTCTTCTCACAAACAAAACAAGTGAAAGCTCTGACCGACCAAAAATAAGTCATACATGAAAGGAGTGGATTCGACCTTTAACTGAATACCATGAATTTCAATTGAATGTGCGCGCCATGGTGTTCCCGTTTCGCAAGGGATGACCCTCAGTCTATTACAACAGCGTTAGGTGTTAGGAAAAAATGAATTCATTTTCCCCTTTAGCACATCCTAAGACGTAATATTAGCAAAGTTCTGAGTCGTAGCAAATTTCAATAAATTTGTTTTGAAGAAATGTTAGAGGAGTTCCCATTCTGTTTATGCTACAACCCTTGTCAACTGTGAGATGCCATATTGCGTAACAAGCGGGAAGAATGCGGTTGTAACGAGTTAACGTACGCATTATACACTGAAGAGCAATTGAATTAGATACAGCTAGCGTCATGCAAATGTGGCGCTGTGGGCTGCCCTGTAAACGGAAACGACATGACGTATGCAGCGATCAGACAATATAAGGAGTGACGCGACGATAATCAATTAGAGTCGGACACAATATGGGTAAGACGAAGGTTCTAAGCGCATTTGATCGTTGGCAAATTGTCGGGGCCCAACGAATGAGTCACTCTCGGAAGTCGTGCAGGCACTGGGATTTTCACGAGCCACTGTGTCACGGGTGCACCGTGAGTACATCGAATCCGGTAAAACCATCCCTGCAAGGGCCAACTGCCGTGGACAACAGCGTGTGGATGAGTGGGGTTATCGTTGGCCAGCTTGCAATGTAACAGCGGATAGACGGGCCACAGTGCAAGAAATCACTCGGCAACTTAACGTTGGTGCACAAAAACGTGTAAGCAGCCACACCATCCAGAACCATCTCCTCGCTATGGGGTACAGAAGCCATCTTCCCACTACGGTATCGCTGCTGACCGCACACCACAGGGTGCAAAGATTAGCATGGGCGCGGAAACATCGCCAGTGGACCCTAAACATGTGGAAAAATGTTGCCTGTACTGATGAGTCGAGATTCACGTTGGTACATGCGGATGGCAGGATACGAGTACGGCACAAACCACATGAAGCGATGGATCCTTCTTGCCAGCAAGGGTACTCTTCAAGCTAGTGGGGGTGGCAATCTCGTCAGGGGACTGTTTACGTGAACTGAAATGGGACCCCTGGTACGTGTGACGTCGTCCCTCACAGGTCAACGTTACCGGGATATCCTGAACGACCATTTACTCCCGTTTGTGCGTCTTCAACATCCCACTAGGGACCTCATCCTGCAACAAGACAATGCACTGTGCCATCACTCCCGAATTGTATCCGAATGGTTGGATGAACACTCCACCGACGTGGCCTCGCTTCCTTGGCCAGCTAGGTCACCTAACCTCAAGCCCATCGATCACATCTGGGATGCCATGGAGAGAGATGTTCGAGGCTCTGACCCCCTCCATCAAATCTTCGTGAACTATGGGAGCTTGTTCAGCGGTCGTGGATCCGTATGGCTTCCCAACGCTTCAGGTGTCTTGTCGAGTCCCTGCCGAGACGAATCGCCGCCGTCATCAGGGCGAAAGGTGGTGCTACACGTTACTAGACAGGTATCTCTAATTCAATTGCTCTTCAGTGTACATGAGTTACTGAGAGAAATGAACACGTTGAGAAGAATCGATGAGATTTTGGGTGCCAAGTTTCCAAACGCTTCATCTGCATCATATAACTAACTGAAGTTAAAAAAAAAGTGTAATCCATTGGCAATTTGTAGGTTCACTTTGTTTTGCTTTGCAAATGTCTTTAGCAAAGTCATCCTGAAACTTGCTTTAGAGATCAGCTTCATACTAGTGGGGTAATGGACCAACCATCCAAATATCTGTTGTTCTATAAATTACACTGAATAAAAATTTATGAAATATTAACATTCTTTTCTTCACATTTACCGAAGGTTACCGTCATTCAGTCATTTTCCCCTCTCCCCAAGGAAGTTGAAAAATACACTATACCGACAAAAGTCACCGGATGCCCCACCAAAAGCAAATGAACGGATCCGCTGCGTTGTTAAGATGCGCGGTACAGCTGCAAAGGGTATAAAAACAAGCCTGCACCTGACCGCGATCATATCGCACTGTGAGGTTGAGCGAAAATGTCGCGGAGTCAGAGAACTGATTTTGAGAAAGGAAAGATTGTTGAGTGTTATATAGTGGGTTGTCCATAAGATAATCCGAAAGGCGTTTAAACATACGCAAGACAACTGTTTTGGATGTACTGAATGTGTGGAAGACACATGGCGTGCTTGAAGAAGCAGAACGTACCGGCAGACCAAAGAAAATCAGTGATAGGGGACGTCAAAGCCTCAGGAGAGTCGTTACAGCTAATCGACGGAGTACTGCACAAGACCTCGGTATACAGGTGAGCAAAATGGATGGAACCTCGGTATGTACACGTACCATTCGCAGAGAACTATTGGGTGTTATATCAGGGGTTGTGTTATATTGTGGGTTGTTTCCAGCCTTATGAGCAGCCGCACGACCACGGTAAGCCATGGAATGAATTTCTCTGCGATGGTAGATGTACATACCGAGGTTCCAGCATTTTTACTCACCTGTACACTGAGGTCTCGTGCAGTACTCCGTCGATTAACTGTAACGACTCTCCTGAGGCTTCGACGTTCTCTATCACTGATTATTTTTGGTCGACAGGTTCGCTTTGCTGCTTCAGGCACGCCATGTGCCTTCCACTTATTCAGTACATCCGAAACAGTTGACTTGGGTATGTTTAAACGCCTTTCGGTTTATCTTATGGACAACCTACTAATATAACACTCAACAGTCTTTCCTTTCTCAAAGTCAGTTCTCTCCTGATGCGCCATTTTCACTCAACCGCAAAGTGTAATATGATCGCCGTATTTGTCATTTTCATGTAGGAACTTCCGTCCACAGTGAGTGGAGTTTAGGTCCCAGCCACCTAAAGCGAGATCGCCTTTTGGGCAGGACACAGAAACGGAAGGAATGAGAGCAAGTCTAGCGACTTTGACAGAACAGTTTGTAGTGAGATTAGAGTACAGTAGATGGCGCCATCGTACAAGTACGATGTTGCACACAGAGAGGTGAGAGAATTGCACGGGGGGCATAGGAAAGGATACGCATTTAACCAGTGGGTCCAGCCTGGGGGCCGTCACTTAACGTGCTCGTCCGATGCACGGCGGATATTCAGCGATTGTTAGTAAATCACACCATCTCTGAAAGATCAGCCCAGGTTCGAACCTGAGCACCTTGCATCGATAGTCTGACTCGCTAACTACTAAGACATCCGCGGCTCATATATGATCGCGGTCAGCTGCCGGCTTGTTTTTATACCATTTGCAGCTGTACCGCGCATTTTAACAACGTAGCGGTTCCGTTCATTTGCTTTTGAAGGGGTGTCCGGTGACTTTTGTCAATACAGTGTATAATCACAATTTTGTTATGTACATACAGTATACATTAATATATATATATATATATATATATATAAATTTTAGGGTACAAAAATTTTCTTCTGCTCGTACATCGCAAGTGAACATTCCAAGTAATCTACACGTATAAGTGATTGAAAATGTAAAAAATATTATACTTCTGTTTTAATTCAGCAATGCACCACGAGTTCACCATGCCGAAGTGTATAATATTGAAGATGCTAGTAAGATGACGCTGTGTCGGAGTAAATCAACCTCCCCTAAAACATTAGGAGTGGTAAAAATGTCCTCGCCTTACTATAAACGTGTTTCTGATTATTAAGGAATCATTACAGTGTTACCTGAAAATTTCCTTGAACCATTTCCCTGGAGTTTGGGTTTCAGCTTCTTTAGATTATTTAGATTTGTACATAGTAGTTAAAAAAGAAATAACTAACCGCTTGGATGCCAGTTTGAGGTACCTCGTTTCATTATTATTATTATTATTATTTGACACAGAGTGTATACCATCCACCGCCAGAAAAAAAAAACTATTTATGAGAAAAATTTCTAGTGATTTACTATTGTTAAAAATTAGGTAACAAATATTTTGTTGTATGGGAAGCACTAACGACACGTTAGATACACTGGGGCTGAACCGTATATATTGAAAGTCGGCATCCAGAAGACTGAAATGAAACTGAATGCCAGCTTCCAAAATATGTTGTATTGCAGTGCAAACACCTCTACTCTCTGGAATTGGGTTTTTATTGCGGAAGTAGTCTGAGTTGTCAGTGCATGAAAAATTGCCTCTTCAGTGAGGACTGTTTAAGGTTTTATTGAAAGGATGATAGAAATTTCAATTTGAAGTCCATGTACGTGTTTTTTATTATTATTACTAGCTTTACTACCCGGCATTGCCCGGGATTAAGGCTTATTAATTTCATATTCCCTTATATGTCCCTGAAAAATTGGGGGAAAAGATGATGCTTGCAAGAAAGAAAGAAACTGATTTCACAAATTCGGTCATTACAAATTATTTATTCATAGTGTGATTATTTCAGCACTTGGCTGTACACAACATTTTTGGTTTCTCCTTCATCTACGACGATATGTGATTTTGTTGGATCCTTTGCTCTTAACATTCCAACATACAGCTGTCCATGTGAAAAGCATCAAATGCATCACGTGCTTTCAGTTTCAGACGTCTTTGAGGGGCGAATCTCTGGGATAGAAAAGTAAAAAACGTATCTTTGCAAATATTTTATGAAACTGGCTGAAATTTTAATAAACATCATAAATCGTTAATAGGAACATGACCTCCAAATTTTGTGTGAATCGGTTAATAACTCTTTAAATTAGCCGTAAAAATTTTATTAACCATTTCTGCGTATATATTTCTGTTTACTGATGAATTAAAAATTCCATGCCTATTATAAAAAGTTTTGACCGGGTTCCGGTGAAATTTTGAGAGACTCCTCTTATTACCAATTCATGGTGTTGATACAAATTTCAGCCGGTTTCGTTAAGATTTCGCAGAGTTCGTTTTTGCATATTTTTTATGTACAGTTCTCAAAAAATATAAACACCTGTGGATGTGCCGCTGCGATGAATGCAGTCACGTGCTTTGAGATAACGATGACGTAGCAAACGACGCTGACTTTACTGATTAGCTTATTCATTAATTCATAACTCGCGAATGGAACAACGTAGAGATCTTAAAATAGTTGCGTTGACCTAGAAATTCCAGTATTAACAAGCTATACAAATTTCACGATGCCACAGTTCGACGTTCGAGAGTTTTTGCTGCTTCAGACAAACAGACGTTTTGTGTTTTATATATAAGATTTCAATATTTCCCCCATTAAGTTTTTTTAATGAATTTCTCCAAATGTTCAGCTATAAACGGAAAACAATTAGGATAAATATAACGGGAGGTCATCCAAAAGCTGACCAGGGGGGGGCATCATGGATTTTCCGGGGGGGGGGCTGAGCACCCCCGAGAAGATGCCTGTATACATCAGTTTGCTCACGCTTTGTCAACGTCTCGAAGTGTCACATGTTTTAATCATGTTTGATAGGTACTACCTACTGCATAGCGTGAGCAGTCCACCACCGTTGGTGTTCCGGAGATGCTCTTAGCAAGGCACCTTGCCATAACGATCCTTTGTCGAAATAAGATAAATCCTTTGCTTTTAATGTTGAGGCGGAACGAAATGCTGACTGAGAGAAATCCGACGCAGGTATCATACATACAGCATAGCGCAGAAGTCCCGAAAAAACTCCATTTAAATTTTTATTGGTTGCTTTTCCAGAAAAACTAAGATAGTCATTTCTCTTTATAGCAAGGGGAACACTTTTGGCGAATAGAACAGGAGTCCGGTAACCCCGTAGGGGCGGCGCTGGGGGTTTCTCGAAATTTTCAGATGGAAAGAGGGGTCGTGTGACATATCATTGGAAACATCTCAGAAAATATAGTAAGTTGGTTTTTAATTTTTTTTTTATCTTTATTACATACAAAGTTATTGTGCACTATGAGTGGTAGGAAAATTGCGTTACTTCTGACAAGTTTGTCCGCGGTGGACATTAATAAATTCGGATCCCCTCACTCCGGAGTAAGTTGCTCTCCGAACTGAGCTACGTTGACAGAAAGTTTCGCTGCTATCTGCCTTTATCTCATGTGCGTCCTGTGGTGCAGGCACGTCACAACATATTTGTGTTCTTTCTTTGGTTTGTGTGAATGTACTATACTTATTGTGTTTTATAGCAAGGCACCATGTTTCAGGCCAGGAATCGAGGGGTACGGTGACCCCGTTGAGGGCGGGGATCAGGGTCATTCAATAATTGCAGACGGAAAGGGGGATGGAGAGGGTAGTGTAATACATCACTGGAAAGATCTTTGTGTGCGACGTGACGTGGGTATTACGTTTTTCCATGTCTTTATTAGGTTAAATGTTGTAGGTGAAGGTCGTGAAACTGTTTTATTAAGAAATATTTCGCAAATTTATTTTCTGCTATCGTCGTTGCAAGCCATCAGTCAGCATCGCCTTGTGATATTATGCAAATAGAGCGATGTGTCAATTATGCTGATTTCTGGCTGCTGTGTTTTTGTCTTCGGACAGTAGCGAAATGTTAGTGGCATTTAAAGTTTCCTCTGGCATTCGAAAGTCCGTAAAACTTATGTTCTATTTTAGTTTGAGAAGATGACCCACACATATTGCACTCAGGGTTGTGTTCAGCTATTGGTTTTGTACTTTAGGAACTGTGAGAATGCTTCTCAAGCAGCTCGGCAATTTCACCAGCAAAACGCTGATACGCGACAGCCTTCTGTGAAAGGAATCTGCAGTTTAATACACCGTTTCATGGAAACTGGAAGCGTTGTAGAGCGAAACAGAATTGGAAGATTAAAATCAGGTATCAATGCGGACAAGGAAATCGACGTTTTAGCTAGTGTCGAAACAAACACGACATTATCACTACGGCATCGTGCTCAAGGGGCTGGTAAGTCTCATACTTCCGTTCACAGAATACTGAAAACAAACAGATGTCGTCCATACAAGACAAAATTCGTACATCAGCTACTAACAACCAACTACAATACTACACTAAAGTTTCATCTATGGGTACGGCAACAAATGCAAAGCAATGAAAATTTTCAGCGAAGCCTCACCTTAACGGATCAAACAACGTTCATCAGGCATCGGGAAGTCAGTCGAAATTGGACTTACCACTAGTCATCTACGAATCCGCATGTTCTTTCTCAGAGGTATTCACATTACATACAAAAACTTAACGTATGGTGTGGTATCTGGGACGATGTAATTATAGGTCCATTTTTCATTGAAGGAAATTAAAATTGTGAGTCCAATCGAAATTTGTTGGAAAATGAAATATGGCCCAGCTTGGAGCCATTTGTAGATGCGAATGGAGACTTACAGCCGTACTTCATGCAAGATGGAGCACCGGCTCATCATTCCTATGTAGCATGAGAAGTTCCCAAATAGATGGATTGGAAATACCGGATCTGTACAATGGTCTGCACGATCTCCAGATCTCACACCGTGTGACTTTTTTCTTTGGAGATATTTCAAAATCTGCGTTCTTTCCGCGAATTCCAGCATTGCAGAACTCCGAGAGAAAATACACCGGAATGTCATTGAAATATCCCGGGATGCACTTTGTGCTTTTCAAGTTGCATGGTGTGACAAGATTGAGCTGTGCATTGCTGCCTATGGCGGTCACTTCAAACACATGTAATCGGTACGTATCGTGTAACAATATGTGATATTGTGATACTTGACCAATTTGTACTGTTAGTCGCTTCAGATGTAGGGATGTCTGCAGGTATTGATTTGACTTGGAAAACGTGCCATTTTGCAGTAGACTCCAAAGATGTAAAACTGGACGTATCTTTTGCAGTATTTTATATTCCCCGATTACACGTTAACCTCAACAGTTTGGCATAACACGTTTGATCAAATAAAGATATAGCAGAAGTTGTTCCAATTTCAATAAGAAAAAAAGATAAAAGCAGAAGTTGTTCCCATTTCTGACATCTTTCGGGTGATATGACGTGACCCGACTTTACCATGCAACATTTCATGAAATTTCCATGCCGGATCCTTACAAGTTCGCAAAACCCCTCGTTTCCTATCCTATTCGGTGTCCCCTTTGACATAAAACATAACGACTATTGTATGTTTTTTTAACTACAAAGCGAAATATGTCATCATGAAAATGGCCGCCCCGGTGGCGCAGTGGTCTAAGGCGCTGGCCTCTGATCATTCGTCCGTGAGGGGTCCGGGTTCGAATCCCGGTGAGGCATGGATGTTGTGTTTGTCTTACGGCACTGGCTCTCTCCCTTCCCTGGAACCAGTGACCCTAAATTAGGGACGGGCGACTGCTTATAGCCCATTGAGTTGCTCACGGTGGTCGTTAAACCTCCAATCAAAAAAAAAAAAAAAAAAAATCATGACAATGATGTATTACACTACCCTCCCCCATCTTTTCATTTGCAGTTATTGCATGACCCCGTTCTCCGCCTCCAAAGGGAAATCGGACCCCTTGATTCGTGGCCGGGAACGTGGTTTCTTGCCATGAAATACAATAAGTACGGTACATTCACACAAATCCAAGAAAGAACAGAAATGTGTCAGAAGTAACGCAAATTTTCCTACCTTTCATAGTGCACTTTTGTGACGTCATAGTGGGCAATGACTTTGTACCTAATAACGATGAAACAAAAATTTAAAAACCGATTTACTACATTTTCGGAGATCTTTCGAACGATATGTCACACTACCTTTCTTTCCATTTGAAAATTTCAAATAAACCACAGCCCCGTTACCCTACGGAGTCCCCAGACCCCGGTTCTATGCCTCAAAAGTGCCCCCTTGCCATAAAGAGAAATGGCTATCTTGGTCATTAAACAATTTCGTGGAGCTAAAAACATTACAGAAAAACACAAGGCAGCTTGGTGCACGATACGTCAATAAAATCAATCTATGGTTTAAAACCTGAATTGATGAACCATACCTTTAATTATGCTCAAAATACAAGTTAAAACCTGATGATAATTAAAAACACTTCATAAGAACTTTCAGGTCCTCCCTGGATCCCGTCTTGAGATGAGAAATACAAATGCGAACATAAGACAGAGTAACACATTAATTTATAGGTCTCGACAATTGACGTAACATGTGTAATAGGTCCCCTATCGGCACCAGGATAAATCAGTATCAGGTAACTGAAACGAAGTAAGACAGATAGGTTGATGGGGATGGGATATGTGTATAAGTAAAGGTAAAGTAAGTACAAAAGGCCGTTAAAAGATACCGAGGGAGTAAGGAGGAATAAGGGTTGTGATCGAGGTGGAATGGGTTATCGGAAATAGGGTTCCATAATGGTTAATACATAACTAACATACATAAAATGTACAAACTCATATCGATATAAACAGATATAGTGTAAATAAAAAGTCTAATGCTTAAAAGGTGCTTACGGTAATGTCGACAAATGATGTTTGCAGGCAGTCGAAATATATTGTGGCCGGTCATCATTACAGCATCCTGTTCCCACCTGGAATATAGCAAGGCTTTCAGCAAATAATAATGTAGATTGGTGTATCGGGGAAGACAGAATATGTACTTCCTCCCAGATCGGAGAGTAGGTACTAGAATTAACTAGTCTAGAGAGTGCGGTTGTCGGAAGCCTATATTTTTATGTCGTATTTATGTTCTTTAATTCTTATTCCCATGGTACGGCGTGTTGATCCGATGTATTCTAAGTTGGGATCCCGTGTATCGTTGCTAATTAACGGGATGGAGTAAACACCTCCTCTTTTCAGATGAAGACAAAGTCCCAATGTTGAATAGAGGAGGTGTATACTCCATCTAGTTATATACCCCATGCCCATCAACCTATCTGTCTTCATTCGTTTCAGTTACCTGGTACTGATTTATCCTGGTGCCGCTAGGGGACCTATTACACATATTACGTCAATTGTCGAGACCTATAAACTAATGTGTTACTCTGTCTTATGTTCGCATTTGTATTTCTCATCTGAAGAAGGGATCCAGGGTGGACCCGAAAGTTCTTATGAAGTGTTTTTAATTATCATCAGTTTTTAACTTGTATTTTGAGCGTACTTAAAGTTATAGTTCATCAATTCAGGTTTAAAACCATGGATGGTTTTATTGACGTATCGTGCACCTAAGCGAGCTGCCTTGTGTTTTACTGTAATGGCTATCTTGGTTTTTCTGGAAAAGCAGCCAATAGAAATTTAAATAGTGTTTTTCGGGACTTCTGTGCCATACTGTATATGATTCGCGACCTTGGCAAATGACGCTGATTGGCTGCACGCTCGCTTATTTGCATAACCCAAAGGTTGTTTTAATGTTTTGGCTGATTGGTGTACATCCTTTCCCCCGAGAAAGGGCTGTGATGGAAATGTAGGTTTCCTGCTCAGACGGCTAACTACACTTGAAGGAGAGCTCACTGTAGGAGAAGGAATTATAACTACAATAATTCCAAACGATGTGTGGAGCAAACATTACACATTTTTCGGAGAACCAAACGGGCATGAGATTCAGTTTCCGTTCGGGTGCGAATATAAACAGAAATTGCACAAATAAAATACGAATTGCCTGTGGCGAATTTAGAGCCCTCATCCTTCTGCACCGAAGTTGAATTCTTTCCCAATTAAGCTGCACCGACGAAGTCTGCAACTTTGCTGTCTTAACATGTGTGTCACATCTAAATCACACACAGAGAGAAACCATTTCGTGAGAAGGCATCAAAAACTGTTTTCTAGGTGGATGGGAATACTAACTCTACAAAGGGACCTTAAAATGAAATTTTTGGGACAAAAAACATTTAGTAGCAAAGACCTGTAAATTTGGAGGAAACTTTTATCCTACCAAACAAGGATGAGAAATTTCTCGAAAGAAAAAAATTAAGTTCTCAAGGGAGAAAGTTATATGTTTTCGATGCAGATTTGATTCATTCATATGCATAGATGGTCACTAAGATTACTTAAATCTTTTTCTTTCAACATCTGCATCTGTTATCGTTCGTAATCGGCTCGCGAGTTATGGCCTGAAGGAAAAATGTTTCTCAACAACTGGCTACGTAAACTTCATGAAAAGGCAAATGACTGAAACGTTTCCTAAAAGACTTTAAGTTTCTTCAAATAGATCGAATATGCCCTGAAAATTGTTTTTAAAAAGGGAAGTCTTTCCAATTTTATTGCTAAATATCAAAAGCCAGAAACCGTGAACTGCTTTAAGATTTCTTCGAATAGTGGATTTTTTTACTTTGGCGAGGATTACAAAAATATTTTGATCAACCGTGAACAGAAATATTTATTACATTCAGCGACTTAATCCTTATTTGTTTCGAAAAGGAAAGTTGCTTTTCTGACTAAGATTATGCTATCAAAACATGCAGATAAAAATGATGACAAGCATGTAACAAAGGCTAGAATAAAATTATACCGCCAGGGAAGTTTAGACTGCGGATATATACCGAGCAAAGCAAGTGTAACAGGATGACTTCTTAAAAATGAAAAATCCACAAAAGGATTTTACTTAATTTACAACAAGGAAATGAATTATGATTAATTCTGAAAGTGGGGAAATCCCATCCGAAGATATCAGATTGTAGATTCATCTGATATGCTCGGTATTTGATGGCCTAATTCCTTCCTTTAAATATGTACACTATACTGTCAAAAGTTTCCTTCTTTTCTTGGAATATTCATTTCGTTTAATATTAAAAACAGCCGTTAGCATATTGTAGACCTGATTGTGGACAACACTACAAACTTCATTAATCATTCACGGGTGCACAAAACGATCCGTATTTTCCTTCAGAATTTGAATACATGAAGAAATTATTTTTGAACAACAAATAGAGCCGAGGGTTCTGTTTCTGTAATTTTCTCCCGTTTGAGAAACTTACCATGGAACACTAGATCCGAACTGAAGCTGAGAAACTTAAGATGGAAGATTAGATTAGAACTGAAGTTGAGAAACTTAAGATCAAGCAATAGGTTAAAACTGAAGTTTGGAAACTTAAGATGGAGCAGTAGATTAGAACTGAAATTATAGAAACTTCAGTGCTAAATAGGTTAGAACTGAAGCTGAGGAACTTAAGATGGAACAATAGGTTAGAAGTGAAGTCACAAATCAGCCAATTGAAAAATTTTCAGACCTTTCTTTTTCACTTTCAATAATATATAACACGACAATGCGCAAAACATCTTAGCATTGACACAACATAAATGCTTATTAAATTAACTACTGTAAACATCCAGGCCTTTGTGAAACATGATGCTTCCAGAAGAATTGGGTGCAACAAAATGTATTAATTTTCAAGTCACAGTATAAAATATAAGCTAAAAAAAGTCTCAATTTTAAGCCTAAAAGAGTTTTAAGTTAGTACAGAAACTTACGTACTGGATTTCATTTGTTGAATCATAGATTTCCATTAGATCTGCATTTTTAACCACGTATTTGAAAACAAACAAGTAAAAACAGCAAGAGTTATCGCTCTGTACGTCCGTCAGTACACACCACATCTGTGCATCTATTGGGCTGATGCATAAGTTCATGCCGTTTTTTTCACCGCTCTACAGAAATGCATTACATCAGAAGGGGAAACGCAATCAATCAACTATGTATTCTCCCATGTTTACGATGGTGTCCAAACGTCTGGATAGGTGTGCAATGGCATTCTTGAAAAAATTTGCAGGTTTTGCTGCTAAGAAATCATCAAGGAAATTCTGGAGATCAACATCATTGCAAAACGTTCTGCCACGAAGTGCATTCGACAGAGTTCGGAACATGTGATAATCTAAAGGGGCGACATGTGAGGAATAGGCCGCATGTGGAAGAATCTCCCATTTTATGTCCTGAATGGCTATTTTGGTCATATTTGCACTGTGAGAGCGTGCGTTATCATGTTGGAGAAGGACACCATGGTGCCAATGTGGCCGTTTTTTCCGAACTGCTGCCTGCACACGCCTGAATTGCTCACAATAGAGTGCAACGTGGATGGTCCGATTCCTGGGTAGCATTTCTCAGGAAATATTGCCTTCCAAGTCCCACCAGATACACAACATGATCATCGCAGGATGAAGGTCATGTTTTGGACGTGATGTGGACGTCTTGTTTGCAATTAAACATTTCCTCCGATGCCTGAAATGCACGTAAGGCACCACTTTTCATCTCTAGTAACAGTACGTGACAGAAAGGGTTTGTGTTGCAGAGAACATTCGCGATAACGGGCGAGCAAGGAACCATATGTGGCAACATGCTGATTCTCGTCCTCGGTGAGAGTGTGAGGCACCAACGGTCCCAATTTCTGGACCTTTCCCGTACATTCGCAGTGTCGCACCTCTGTGGTCTGATCATTGTACATCCCAGTTGCCAATTCGCGTGTGGTTTGACGCGGAACCCAGTGGAAGAGATGTTTCAAAGGATCCTCATCAAAGTGAGATGGACGACCTGAACGTGGAGAGATCGTTCAGGTCAAAATTGCCACCTCGGAACAGCTCAAACCATTTGCGGGCTGTCCTCGGAGCAATAGCATCCTCCCCATATACAGCACAAATTTGTCGAGTAGCCTCGGCGGCTGTAGATCTCTTGTTAAACTCGTAGAGGAGCAGATGTCGGAAATGTTCATTCCTCTTTACTTGACACTCCATACTTCCGGACCTGAAAACCAAAAAATATTAGCCACAATAACACAACGCAATATGATTTAGATACACGATATTACCTGCTACATTTTGATATACAACTGACCATCTGCGTCGTCACTACTAACCTGGAAAACACTCGTGAAATGAAACGGCATGAACTTATGCATTAACCCAATATTAGTCCCATTTGAAAAATATCTTTGCATTGGAAAGCATTAACTTTGAGAACAAAAATTCATAGTTTTTGGTCTTTTCTCGGTGCATACCCATGACACTAACGGGAGTAAATGTGGATAGAATTGAATTCAAAATTCAGTGAGTTGCATAAAGTAAGGAACAGAAAGGAAATTTGGTATAACTTAGCACCACAACTAAAGATACGAATATAGTTATGTGACTCGGGAAGAACGTGGCACTTTATTGGCGTACGTTTCGGAAAGTCGAAGTGGTAACACACGCAATATCTGGCGGAAGCACGATAAGTACTTCGGGCTCAGTTCGTTCCTATACCGATCGACTAATGAAAGCTTGTGACGCGTCTGCACTGCATGACGCACATGATATAAAGGCAGATAGCACTGGAGCACACGTCCGCGCAGCTCAGTTGGGAGAGCGACCTACTCCGGAGTGAAGGGACCCGATTCGATGCCAGGCGTGGACAAACTTGTATGTTATAAGCTGTGATAACGATGAGCCAGCTGAGAAGACCAATCACAGTGGAAGAACTGCTTATCATTCTTTGCTTCTTTTTTATTGAAATTTTGGGTCTTATTGCACTATCAGAGGGCATGGCACGCAGTTTTCTGCAGACAGCAGTACATTCAAATGTTTTTAAGTAGACTAAGATTCGCCATTGTATGAGACAATAGAAGGAAAGCAGGATATTATCCAAAATGCTCCGAGATCTGGGCTTCCACACGAGGAGCCAAACGACGAATCTAATTGGCCTTACAGAAGTCTTGTAGGGTGAGTGTCAATGACCTATTCACACAACAGGATATACACTGAAGAGAAATTGAATTAGAGACAGCTGGCGTTATGCAAATGTGGCGCTGTGGGCGGCCCTGTAAACGAAAACGACATGATGTACGCAGCGACTCGACAATATAAGGAGTGATACGACGGGAATCAGTAAGAGTCGGACGCAGTATGGGTAAGACGAAGTATCTAAGCGCATTTGATCGTGGACAAATTGTCGGCGCCCGACGAATGGGTCACTCTATCTCGGAAGTCGTGCAGGCACTGGGATTTTCACGAGCCACTGTGTCACGGGTGCACCGTGAGTACATCGAATCCGGTAAAACCATCCCTGCAAGGGCCAACTTCCGTGGACAACAGCGTGTGGATGAGCGGGGTCATCGTCGGCTAGCTCGCATTAAAAAATTACTCGGCAATTTAGCGCTGGCGCACAAAAACGTGTAAGCAGCCATACCATTCAGAACCATCTCCTCGCTATGGGGTACAGAAGCCATCGTCCCACGAGGGTACGGCTGCTGAGCGCACATCACAGGGTGCAAACATCAGCATGGGCGCGGGAACATGGCCACTGGACGCTAGACATGTGAAAATATGTTGCCTGGACTAATGAGTCGAGATTCACGTTTGGTACATGCGGATGGCAGAATACGAGTATGGCTCAAACCACATGAAGCGAAGGATCCTTCTTGCCAGCAGGGTACTCTTCAAGCTGGTGGGGGTGACATTTTCGTCTGTAGACTGTTTACGTGGACTGAAATGGGATCCCTGGTACGTGTGACACCGTCCCTCACTGGTCAACATTACCGGGATATCCTGGACGACCATTTGCTCCCGTTTGTGCGTCTTCAACATCCCACTGGGGACTTCATCCTGCAACAAGACAATGCACCGTGCCATCGCTCCCGAATTGTATCCGAAGGGTTGGATAAACACTCCACCGACGTGACCTCGCTTCCTTGGCCAGCTAGGTTTCCTGACTTCAATCCCATCGAGCACATCTGGGATGCCATCGAGAGAGATGTTCGAGGCTCTGACCCCCGTCCATCAAATCTTCGTGAACTGTGGAAGCTTGTTCAGGGATCGTGGATCCGTATGGCCTCCCAACGCTTCCGGTGTTTTGTCGAGTCGATGCGGAGACGAATCGCCGTCGTCATCAGGGCGAAAGGTGGTGCTACACGTTACTGGACAGGTATCTGTAATTCAATTGCTCTCCAGTGTATCTCTCATAGCGATTTATACCGTGCTGGCGGAAAATTTAGGCTCAATGAGGAAACTGACGACGTGTATACTGCACACACTAACCACGAAAAAGAAGGAATTCTACTACTAAATTGTACGGAGTAACATTGCGTTGTATCGTTGCGATAGTAGGGTTCTCTCAAAGATACTGAACTTAGATGAAAGTTGTCTGAACCTTTACTTACCTAGGAAAGACATGCTACAATTCTGAATTGAAATCAGTACTTTCTCGGCGTCTTTATTCCTTGCAGAGTTACATAAGCGTAGAAACTTCGTGACCATTGGCATGGATGTTCGCTGCTAAGCTTTCTGGAAAACGTATATTAGAACATCGTCATGACATCCTAAGTTATCTCTGGAAGATCCTATCCCTGGGTGAGCGTCGCGACATCATGTACTGTCCTCATGTATGACCCCAGCTCGGTCGCTCAAGGCCTGGATTGTTTGTCTGTTCATCGAACAGAGCGGGTGAGTGGATCTGTCCCACCCACGGTATTCACGGGGAACAAACCCCTGCGTTTTTAACTGTTTCGGCCATTTGATAAGCGAGGTATCTGTTACTGAAAAAAACATGATTTGTTATCAGTACAACAGCAAATATGATTTGAATCTCCGAATCACATACATTTTCAGCAGACTAACAAGATTTGGGCACTGGTACTTTTAATGGCGTTTGTGTGCTTCTCACATTTGAGGAACGTATTAAAGATAATGAGAGTGATACTATTACACTGTTAAAAAATATACTTAAATATGAGAACCTGAGCCTACTCCTTTTTTTTTGAAGTACAATCGTATCGTAAACGAGTAAATGACATGCTTAAATATAAGTAACCATCCCAAGCTCTTTAATGCCACATTGGAAAATGTCTTTCAATCACTGAACTGGAAAAACAAAAGGAATAAAGATTAATGGAGATTATCTAACTCACCTTCGTTTTGCTGATGACGTAGTCATTTTTGCAGCTACCTCATCAGAGCTGCAGAGAATGATCCAGGAACTTGCTGAAAAGAGTAAAGAAGTGGGATTAAAAATGAACTTTCAGAAGACAAAAGTGATGTACAATGCTTTTACAAGAAATGAAGATTTATCAATTGATGGGGAAAAGCTAGAGATAACCAATACCTACATTTATCTTGGACAGCAGATATCAAGTGAGGGTCACATTGATGAAGAAATGAATCGGCGTATAAAACTTGCCTGGAGAGCTTTTGGAAGAAACAGCATAATTGTCAAGAGCAATATGCCATTATGTCTTAAAGGAAAAGTGTTTGATCAATGCATCCTTCCAGTGCTTATACGTATGGTGCAGAAACGTGGACCTTAATTAAAAGAGACATACAAAGGCTGCAGACAACTCAAAGGAGCATGGAGAGGTGCATGCTTGGCGTAACCAGGAGAGATAAGAAGAGGCAGTCGTGGATCTGAAAAATGAAAAGAGTGGAAGACATCATGATCAGAGTAAAATACCTGAAATGGAAATTGGGCTGGACATACTGCCAGAAGGACAGACTATCGATGGACAGTCGAAATTTTAGATTGGATTCCAAGGGACAGAAAAAGACCCAGAAGAAGACCACATGGAAGATGTGTGGATGAAATTCGAAAGTATGCGGGAGTAACATGGAGGAGACTGGCACCAGACAGACCGTTGTGGAAGAGGCTTGGAGAGACCTTCGTCCAGCAGTGGGTTGATAATGGTTGACAATGATGATGATGAAGATGTACTTACAGATAACTGCGTCAATAAATATAAATATAATCTCGTATTATTTCATTTTAGATATTATAGATTTCAAGAAAAATTGTTTGATAAATGTTCAAAGTGACACATATAAATAATTAATAATTAGTACAACAAAGTCACTGATCACAAGTAATTTAATTATGCATAAAGTATCTTTGTGTACGTTTTAACATTACCTATAGTTGTGTCAATCTCATAAATAATTTATTGTCGCTTCATCACTATATTTGTCATAAAATTGTGCGGTCTATTCGCCCAGCATGTGACAACGAGTATACCTATTATCCCAGATGTGCCATCGAATAATATACTTCCAGTTGATTCTATGAATAAATGAGTATGTATGGAGTACACGTATTCCAAATTTGAAATCGAGTCGCGGATGGCTTAGTGGTTAGCGATTTAGACTGCTGTTGGAAAGACCCCATGTTCAAACCTGGTGTGGTGGTGTGAATTTCTAACAATCGCTGAATATCGGACGAGTTCGTTAAGTGATGACCCCAGGAAGGAATCCCCCTGTTGCCTATAAAGGTGTTGATTCCTAAGCCCGCCATAATTTCTCTCTGCCTTCTATGTACAAAATCGTACGCTTGTATGGTGTCGCCATCTGGTGTGTTCTTACTTACAAACTATCTTGCTGGAATCGCTCTAACTTCGTTTAGTTTTTGTGCGCTGCCCGAAAGGGCACACAGAAACTGAATGAAGTTAGAGTACATATACACTATTTACCTACAAGTAATTGGACAACTGTGATAGCAAAGGAAAACGAAGTTTATTCACCTTCAATAGTTGGTGGAGCCTCCACGAGCGGCGATTACAGCTGCGACCCTCCGGGGCATGCTCTCAACTAAAGGTTGTACGACGGCCAGCGGTATTTTCTTCCACTCGGCTTGGAGAAGACAGGTCAGTTCCTTCACCGATTTTGGACGGTGGGGGCACCCCTTAAGTCGACGCTCCAACTCGTCCCAGAGGTGTTCGATACGGTTAAGGTCCGGGCTCTGCGCAGGCTAGTCCATTCGATTAACCCCATCGTCACCATACTAAGCCATGGTGGACCTCGCAACATGACAGGTGGTATTGTCATTCTGAAAGTAACATGGGTCCACCCCGTAAAACTGCCACAACGTAGGAAGCGCATGGTCATCCAAAATGGTGCAGTAGGTCTCGGCGTTGAGTCTACCAGGAATTGCGACCAATGGTCCCGTGCTATACCAGGGGAAACACCCTCATAGCATATTTCCACCGCCGCCGAACTTCACAATTGGCACAATACATTCCGGCAGGAGGCGTTCTTCAGGCAGACGCCAAACCCAGACCCTGCCATCCGAACGGTAGAGGTTGAACCTTGATTTGTCGCTCCAGAGAACCTGTTTCCACTGTTCAACGGTCCACTGTCGACGTTCTGTGCACCACGTTAGCCGAGCAGCGCTATTGGACTTGGTGATCAAAGGCTTGTGGGCGGCAGCACGTCCATGATAACCGAGCAGATGGGCTTCCTTACGGATGGTATTCATCGAAAGAACACTCCCGGATGCCTGTTGAAACTCCTCGCGGATGTGGCCCATCGATTTGGTGCGTTCTTCCGAATTTCTCTGGCCAGCACCCGTCGGTCCCTAACTCCCAGTTTTGTGGGTCTGCCGGGTCGGAGCACGTTCCGACAGTCACCTCTCATCTTCCACTTACCAATCACGTAGGCCACTGTCGATTTTGGGTACTTGCTGGATATGTCACGTATGTATCAGCCATTTCTGTGATACCCGACGATTACACCTTTCTCGAAATCAGAGAGCTCCGAACTGCGTGGTATCTTGCATGCGACTGGTTGTGTTGTTGTTTTCCACACGATATTTAACGGCGGAGGCAGTGACGTGTATCAGGACCACAGATATCGTCGATTGCAGGGGCGTCCAATTTCTTGTTGGTAGATTGTGTATTTGAAATACATGGAAGAGGTTTGATTAATACTTGAGGTTTGATTAGCTGTTAAATTTCCTTAGCCTATCGTGGAATCTGGTTTTGAAGAACTGAACGAGATGGGTGAGATATTGTGGATAGCATATCGCATGAATCCTGGTTATTGTGGCACACGATATTTCTTCTCCTCTATCCCATTTTGTGAACCAGCTATAATATATGTAAGAAATCGGGTACTTAAGTTATTGTACAGGTGATTTGTACGATGTATGTGTACCAGTTTGTGGAGTCCTTAAGACAAAAGCTATTAAAGCTATCAAGTGTAAATTTTATATTTAGCAGTCTTGTGAAATAATACTATGAAACAGTACATTTCACCTTTTCTTAAAGATATTCCAAAGTTATTTTCAGTTAAAAAAAACCTCTCAAGTTGCAAAGCATCCTGTTGCTTCGAAAAATCACAATGAAAAAAAAAATCTTAATTTGTGATAAGTCCTCCCACAGAAAAAATAAAATTATTACAAAAGTATTAAAACAAATATGCCTTAATAGAAACTAAAACGACTAAATCAATCGCATTAATGAAAACAAAAAAGAAATTCATCGCGCAAATAAGTTTTACCTTGAACATAAGTGCGATTTCGAAGACATTCTGGCTCAGTGGTTGAGATGCGCGGCTACTAACTCAAACGGACTCAGTTCGATCCCAATCACCGGCGCGAGGGGATTATCTGGCGTAAGGGATGAAAACTCGAGCGTATTCCATTCTGAGAAATTTTTGTATAAGTATTGAAAAACTTGAAACGGACTTTCCTGAAATAAACGGAATTACTAACAACGGGAAACTGTGAAAATATGGAGTTCGGAAAATGGCGTTTATACACGAATTTTCTTTAAAATAATAAGAAAACAAATAAACACGTGCTATTATTAATCGTTATCCAGTAGTAAACTTCAACGCCTTTGAAATAGTGTATTAAATGCAAAAAGAGATCTTTCTTCGGGGTATAACAATTACCGTGAGCACCTCAGTGGGCTGTATTAAGCAATCAATCGCACCTAATTAGGAAAAATTGGCTGTACGAAGGTATGACATCTCCTGCAGTGGATGTACGTCATTGGGTGATGAACTTAGTGGCGCTTCTCTACGTTGTTTTCATCAGCGGTATCGCACATTAATAATTTCAAAAATTGCAAGCATTCGATGTTTCATAAGCTGCTATTTTTACGCATAAAGTTAAAAAAAATGTTTTGTTAGAAATATTTGAAATGCCATTTTTTTTGTGAATATTTCTCATAAAAGCGACGGATTTCTTATCAGAGATGTCACGGGTCAACGAGTCAACGGATCGACAACTTCATGCGAGTCAAACGGATGTTCCTGACCCGATTTTGACCAAGCTTTATTTCCGTTTTATTCGTAAAAAACATATTTCAAATAAAAATGCGTATAGTTGAATTTTGTGATCGATACTGGTGTCAGCAAAGTAAAAAATGATTTCTTATGCAAAGATATTGTCGTCTCTTTCTTAAAGCAAAGAAGAATCCCACCGACCTATGATACGGCGCTGATGATACGCAAATTGATACCATATCGTAAAAGAAGTTAGTAAAATCATGCAATGCATTGATTATGATACGCTTTCCAACATACCAGAAATAATTACTCAAGCTTTGAGGATAATGGCTGTGGAATAAATCTGGCTGCTGTGCCCTGACCTTTGACCCCATTTCGATGATGTTAAACAGAATTGGTTCAGTATACCTCCGGAACAACATACTAAAGTTTTGTCGCAATAGAAGTATTTTTAGTCAAGTTATGAGGATAATGGCGGTGGAATAAATCTCGCTTCTTGTTGACCCCATTTCAACGATATTAAACGCAATTGGTTCAGTATACCTTGGGAACAACATACTAATGTTTTGTCGCAATAGAAGTATTTTTAGTCAAGTTATGAGGATAATGGCTATGGAATAAATCTCGCTTCTGTGCGCTTGACCTTTAACCCCATTTCGATTATATTCAACAGGATTGGTTCAGTATACCTCCGGAACAACATACTAAAGTTTTGTCGCAATCGAAGCATTTTTACGTCCAGTTATGAGGCATAATGGTTGTGGAATAAATCTCGCTATGTTCTTGACCTTTGACCCCATTTCGATGATATTTAACCTAAGATTGGTCCTCAGTAGCACTTTCGGAACAACATGATAAAATTTCGTCTCAATCGAATCATTTTTACGTAACTTTTGACGCATAAGGGCTCTGGAATGGATATCCCGCTTCTATGTTCTGACCTTTGACCTCACTTCGCCCATTTTCAATATAGATTCGCTCCTCAGGGTAGTCCCCTACCACATACTAAAATTTCATCGAAATCGAACCATTTTTAAGGGAGTTATCGTGCCAACAGACGGACGGACAGAGGGACAAGCTAGAGCATATACGCTTCTTTAACCTACAGTTGGAAAGCATAAACTATACTTCCTTCGCGTTTGTTTTCAGTGCCATTGCACAGAGCAAGTAAGGTAAACGCCTTCCGCTTGCATCTCTGGTGGTTCTCTATCTCACACCCCGCGTGTCACATTGTAAAACTAAGAGTAGCTTTTCACATCGCATCTTATGCATTGATCTGTTGTAGGTTTTCGTTTAAAGTGCTAACATACCGTTCCATTGCATGTCATGTCAGAATTAATGCCTTATTTGTTATATGGATTAATTTAATATTAGGGAGATTGAAAAAGGCGTCAAGCCAACAGATACGTTATTGTTGAAAACAAAAAAGGGGAAGAGTGTGAATGGTGGGAGTTGTTTCGTCTCATTAAGAAACCATTTTATGTTTCACAACACCAACTTTCACAAGCTTTCCATGGGTTTAAAGTTTCCAAAACGTGAATATTGATTTCATGAGTGTTCCTCCTTTCAGAGAGGCAATGATGAAATCAACATCCACAATTTGGAAACGTTCAACTCATCAGAAGCTCGTGAAAATCGGTCTTGCTGCGAAACATATTCTGAAGCTTGATATGTTTTCAAGAAAACAACAAAAACTGCATAAAATTAAGCATATAATAAGTTACTTATTACAAAAAGTTTGACTATAGAACAATCAAAATTAAGTGGAACAATCTTAACATTTCTGCGGAGGGACTTTTTAACTCTCGCAGATGTGTTCGAAAACATGTGCAAAAAACAGTTAGGTTATGTGAAGAACGAGAGCTTCAACACTTTCTGTAAGTAAGTAAATTATAATTTCCCGGAATACATTTGTATGCTTTTTATATAACCTGCGATACCTACTTCGGAGAGACCTTTTGAACGCCTTATATACACTGCTGGCCACCCAAAATGCAACGCCAAGAAGGAAGTATCCGATTGGCCTGAAATTCGCAGCATGCGTCGCCCGCGAGATGACATGCAAACGATTAGCATTGCAGGGCATATGCAGATAATGTGCGCCCGGTACGCCACCGAGAAGCACTATAAGAAGGGTGCATAGAAGGCGGGGTGTAAGTAGTGGAAGTGTGTTGTGCTGCCGGACCTGTGCGTGGGAAGCTTCCTGATGCCTCGTCGCAGAATACGGCAGTCATTCCAGCACGTTTCGGAGTTTGACAGAGGACGAATAGTGGCTTATCGCGACAGCGGTTTATCGTACCGAGACATTGACGCCCGTGTGGGACGACATCCAGCCACAGTGAGGTGAGTGTGGATTCGGTGGGTGCAGGAGGGACGGACGGACCGACGAGAGTGATTGTCGCAGCCGCGGCACACCACCGAAAGAGAGGACCGGTATGTTGTGCGGCGGGCATTGACGGCTCGCACCGCCACATCACGAACGTTAGCGCAGGAATTAGGGTGTGTTGCGCAACATGTGTCAGCACGTACCGTTCGACGTCGTCCGTAGGGGCGGGGACTTGTCGTACGGCCCACATTGCTCCGATTACCATTGACGTTAAACCACCGGCGAGTGCGGCGGCAGTGGGCCGTTGAACGCCGCACCTGGACTACGGAATGGCACGACATTGTCTTCTCCGGCGAATCCCGCTTCTGCTTGCAACACCACGATGGTCGGATTCGAGTGTGGCGGCACCGTGGCGAGAGACTGTATGACGCCTGCATTATGCATCACCATACCGGTCTGTCGCCTAGCGTTATGGTTTGGGGCTCAATTGGATATGACACCCGCACCCCTCTGGAATGCACCGCCGGTACACTCAACAGCCACCGCTACATCTCCGACGTTTTGTAGCCTATAGTCCTCCCTTACCTGCAGGACCTGCCAGCGGTCACGTTTCAACAGGACAATGCGCGGCCGCACGTGGCACTCATCGTGCAGCAATTCTTCACGGCCCACCAGGTGTCTGTTCTCCCGATATGTCACCCATCGAACACGTCTGGTCGCTGATCGGCAACCGAGTGGCCCGGCAAGCACCACCCGCGGCTACACCTGATGAACTGTGGCAACGTGTGGAAGCAGCTGGGACTGACATACCCCAAGCCTAAATCCAAAGCCTCTTTGTTCGATGCCGCGGCGTATAGCGGCCGTTATTGCCAGCCATGGGAGCCACACGAACTATTGATGTCTGTGTGTTCCGCAAGTCACACGGGCCTGTAAGCTCAATCGTTTCATCTTTGTATCTGTTCTTATGTGTCCAGTAAATCTCGCTTTGCTATATCGTGTTCTTCTTGGTGTTGCATTTTATGTGGCCAGCAGTGTATATAAATATATATGTATTCATCACTGCCAACCATTATCAATCTACTGCTGGATGAAAGTTCCCCAAGTTTCTTTCACAACGGTCAATTTTGCGCCACTCTCCTCTATGTCAATCCTGCAGGCCTTAGAACTTCATCCAGCCATCTCCCATGTGGTCTTCTGAGTCTTTTCCTATCCCTTGGAATCCAGTCTAGAATTTCTGATGTCCATCGGTGGTCCGTTCTTCTGGCAACATGTCCACCCATTGCCATTTCAGGAATTTTACTCTCAGCACGCTATCTTTCACTCTCGTCATTTCCACGAGTTTCTCTTCTTATCTCTCCTGGTTACACCAAGCATGCATTTCTCCGTGTTCTATCAGTTGTCTTCAGTCTTTGTATGTCTTTTTTAATTAAGGATATACAGGGTGATACATAAAGCAGTATAAAGTTTCCAGATGCTGTAAAACAGTAACAATTGATGACACGGACCACAACTGCAAACCGTTAGGTAGATGCACTCATAAAGTTTGTGTCCCGCTTCTGAGGTAAGTGACGTAGGCGATAGCGCGTGTATCACGTGCGAGATTATCTCCATGAACATCTTCCTCACCGATGGATTTGACGAGCCGCGGACTACACCATTCCACTGGCCACACAGAAGCCCTGACTTAACACCTTGTGACGTTTTCCTGTGGGAGTACGTAAAGTACAAGGTATTCGCCTCTTCCCTTCCTGTTGATCTAGCGGAGCTGAAACAGCGTATCACAGCCGCTATCATTGCACTTGATTCAGATATCTTACCTCGCGTTTGGCCGGAAATGGATTACCGGCTTGAAGTGTGTCGTGTGACTAAAGGTGTACACATTGAATATATGTGACTGTCTTTAAAAAAACTTAAAATATTCCCCTACAATTCTATTACAGGTAACATAAAATATCTTATATTGTTCTTGTTTTATAGTGCGTTGAAACTGTATACTCCTTTACGAATCACCCTGTATATACACTATATTGAAAAAAGTCACCGGACACCTAGAAGGAAAACACAACATAGTATTTATTGGCATACATTGGTACGGTGTCGGTCTACCTTTGGCCTTAATGCATGCACTGACCCTTCGAGACATGCTTTCCACAGGGTTTTGGAACACAGTGATAGGTATGAGCTTCCATTCAGTACGGCTCGGTTCCATTGTATTGCCACAGAGTCGGTAGTGCATAATTGTCCAGAATATCGAAGTAGACGTGCTAGTTAACAGGTTTGCCCACGATAACCAATAAGCCGGGACCATACGACGAAAAACACCCCCACACGAGTACACTGCCAGCTCCAAATTTGACCGTAACAACAGTACACTGTAGTAAATAGCGTCCCCCGGCTGACGCCATACCCACACACGGCCATCAGCACTGATGGATCGTGTATCTGGATTCATCAGTCCATAGAACCCGTTTCCATTGATCTACGGTGCACGAAAATTGCTATTTTGCACCATGCTAAACGACGAGTAGCATTCCGAGTGGAGATGAAAGGATTATGTGCAGCCGCACGGCGACGGTAACCCATAGAATGAAGCTCTCTGCGAATGGTACGTGTACATACCGAGGTTCCAGCATTTTGCTCACCTGTATACCGAGGTCTTGTGCAGTACTCCGTCGATTAGCTGTAACGACTCTCCTGAGGCTTCAACGTCCTCTATCACCGATTTTCTTTGGTTTGCCGGTACGTTTTGCTGCTTCAGGCAAGCCATGTGTCTTCCACTTATTCAGAACATCCAAAACAGTTGACTTGGGTATGTTTAAACGCCAAACGCCTCTGGGTTTCTCTTATGGACAACCCACTAATATAACACCCAACAATCTTTCCTTTCTCAAAGTCAGTTTTCTCCCTCCGCAACATTTTCACTCAATCTCACATTGCGATATGATCGCGGTCAGCTGCAGGCTTGTTTTTATACCGTTTGCAGCTGTACCACGCATCTTAACAACGCAGCGGATCCGTTCATTTACTTTTGGTGGGGTGTTTGGTGACTTTTGTCAATATAGTGTATATATATATATGATTATGTATAATCATAAATTGAGTTTCGAATTTTTTCGAATTTATAGTTCAAAGCAGATCTGTCCGTGTCGGGTTCGGGTCTGAAATTTTTTTACCCGTTTCCAACTCTATTCTTATATACCCGTGCCTCTTACATTCCAAAAAATACAGTATTTGCGAAATACATTGTGTCAGGAATGGCTAGAATATCTCATTAATTACTACACAAAAGTTTAAGAGGCAGACGTATTAAAGAACAAATGGATTTTGCCAATACAAAAAGTAAGAATGATTTTTTTATTCGAATACCTATAATCTATCTCTTAAGAAGTAAGAATATTTTTGTTAATGAACTAAATGTTTTTACATGTTAAAATACAAGTATTTTTATTTTCTTCGTCAGTTTTCTAAATTGCGCGAAAGCGTTTTTTTTTTTTTTTTTTATAATTTTGTTTAAGGCTCCAAAATGTTTACATGCTTCACTCGGTTGGGAGAAAAGGTTTTGCGGATGAAGGCCACCTTAACAACCGACGCGGGATCTAGCCTATGCGGGCTAGTATTCCAGTTGAATCGTTAAACTTTGGAAAAAAAACCTCTTATTTTTCTGAAGAACTCTGCAAGTGACGAAAAAAATTAAAAGAATTCTACAGTAATTTAAAAAACGCAATTTAAATAATTCCTGCTGCATCCAAATGCTAGAGACATAGTCATTGATTAAAAAAATAATTTCCTTCTCACGAGTGTTGAGAAAAAAAAATAGAAAGAAAAGTGTGTGACATATTACGTGCGAAATGACCAGTGTAACAAGTTTTTTCGCAGCTGCCCTAGGAAGCTCGTAAAATGTAATTTGCAGTAGCGGAAGAATATGAGGTTTCCGGCAAACGCGACATGGATATGCATTTATGGAAGAAAAAAAGAAGAAAGGAAAGAATACCACCACGTAAAACAATGAGGTGTCGTTAGATCTGAATTATAAAACATCAGCAGCGGATTTCCTGGCAGTCGCATTCTTCATGCGGAGATTTTTTGTTCATCATTTCAGATGTTTCATGTAGATTCGGTGTGCGTTTCAAGCAATTGTGTTTTCGTACTCATTTAAAATAATTTCACAGTGAAACTTTTTTCCCCTGTTTTATTTGCTGTCCCTTTTGAGGTAAACTGGTTTAAGCATGGCTGTGTCTCTCGTTTCTTTCCGGTAACATAAAAAAAAAATGTAATAACGGACTAATAAAGAAAGAGCTAGTAAAGTAGACCACAAAAACTCCCGGAGAATTATTACCCGAAAGCGCAAAAAAGTCAATGTCCTTTTGAAAGTGCTGAGAGGGGCCACTCCTTCTGATGCTGATAAGAAGAGAAAAGTGGCTTTGTCTATGTTTAGCATAAGGAAACGAAACAAAAGCCCACGGCTATTCATCTCCTATTTGATTTCCTTACTTTGTAAAGCCGCCATTTGTGCGGAAGAAACCTTCACATGACATCATTGCTGGCTCGGCGCATCAAGTGCTCGCGCATGCTCACTGAGGTAATGTAATGAATAGTGAGCCTAGTAAAAGGAAAATTTCCATGGGTGAAGGCATACAAGATGTTTGCAAGATTTTTTTCGACAAAAGTACATTTAAAACAAAAAGCAAATTTCCTTTTAGAATTTGCAGTAGCTATTTTGAGAACCTGACAGAAAATGTAATCTCTCCATCAGGAATGAGCGTGGACTTGGAGGATTGTTACAGTTAAACGAAATATTTCAAGTAATCTGTATATATTATCAACAACCATTATCAATCCTCTGCTGGATGAAAGTCTCCTCAAGTCTCTTTTACAATTTCCTCCAGATACGTGACTAGGACGGCTGTCCCTGGCGCGGCTCAAGACGAAGCCCAAAAATTGCTATTTATCATCATTGTCAACCATTATCAATCCACTGCTGGACGAAGGTCTCCCCAAGTTTCCTCCACAACGGTCTGTCTTGTGCCAGTCTCCTCCATGTCACTCCCGCATATTTACGAATTTCATCCACCCATCTCCCATGTGGTCTTTTTCTGGGTCTTTTCCTGTCCCTTGGAATCCAATCTAAAATTTCGGCTGTCCATCTATGGTCTGTCCTTCTGGCAGTATGTCCAGCCCATTGCCATTTCAGGGATTTAACTCTGATCATGATGTCTTCCACTCTCGTCATTTTTCGGATCCACGAGTTCCTCTTCTTATCTCTCCTGGTTATACCAAGCATGCACCTCTCCATGCTGCTTTGAGTTGTCTGCAGCCTTTGTATGTCTCTTTTAGTTAAGGTCCACGTCTCTGCACCATACGTAAGCACTGGAAGGATGCATTGATCAAACACTTTTCTTTTAAGACATAACGGCATATTGCTCTTGAAAATTATGCTGTTTCTTCCAAAAGCTCCCCGGGCAAGTTTTGTACGCCGATTAATTTCTTCATCAATGTGACCCTCACTTGATATCTGCTGTCCAAGATAAACATACGTATCTGTTATCTCCAGTTTTTCTCCATCAATCGATAAATCTTCATTTCTTGTAAAAGCATTGAACATCACTTTTGTCTTCTGAAAGTTCATTTTTAAACCCACTTCTTTACTCTTGTCAGCAAGTTCCTGGATCATACTCTGCAGCTCTGATGGGGTAGTTGCAAAAATGACTACGTCATCAGCAAAACGATTTATACTCTGATTAAAATTGGAAATGAAACTTTTGCTCCAGCTTCTGGTACAGTCGGTTTTTTGTTGTTGTTTCTTTTGCGCTACCCTTTTTTATTTGTCCATTTACAAGATTTGTTTATTATATTTTTCACCAGTATTGCTGGCTTTAGCAACTTAAAGTTCACATTTTTTTATCAAAACGTTCAGTTCAGTGAATGTTGGTGGCGCACATTAAAAGGTAAAAGCGCCATAAAAACTGATCATCATCATCAAACATTATCAGTCCACTGCTGGATAAAGGTCTCCCCAAGTTTCTTCCACAGTTGTCGGTCTTGAGCCTGTCCCCTCCATGTCACTCCAGCATACTTTCGAATTTCATCCATCCATCTCCCATGAGGTCTTCTTGTGTGTCTTTTCCTGTCCCTCGGAATCCAGTCTAAAATTTCGGTTTTCCACCGATGATCCGTTCTTCTGGCAACATGCCCAGCCCATTGCCATTTCAATGATTTCACTCTGGTCATGATGTTGTCCACTCATATCAGTTTCCTTATCCACGAGTTCCTCTTCTTATCTTTCCTGGTTACACCAAGCATGCATCTCTCCATGCTTCTTTGAGTTGCCTGCAGTCTTCTTTGAGTTGCCTGCAGTCTTTGAGTTGCCTGCAGTCTTTATATGTCTTTTTTAGTTAAATTCCATGTCACTGCTCTATACGTAAGCACTGGCAGGTTACATTGATTAAACACTTTCTTTTAAGACATAATGGCATACTGCTCTTAAAATTTGTACTGTTTCTTCTAAAAGCTCTCCATCCAAGTTTGCAACCGATAGCAGTGCCCTTAGTGGCGAAATGCAAATCGAAAACGAAAAGAGATAGAGCAAACTTTCCAATTACAAAGTTGTAGAGCATCAATTAATTAGTACAAAACGATATTTATTTTACACGGATAAGATAAATTGTCGCCTGAATTCCCTAAAATGTCCGAAATCGATGCGCGACCTTTTGTGTGAACGTTTGAAGGCAACAAGCATAGGTATGAGCAAATAAACACAATTTTTTGCATAAATGCATACTTAAGTCAATACAGTGTGATGACGTCAGACAAAACAAAAACAAAAAAGGCAAACTGGCGCACAGTGATAAAAAGTTAATGTCGAGTATGTTCGAAGAGTTCGCCATTGCCCACGATACACATTTGTATTCGTGAAAGTAATTCTGCATGCACATTCCTCAGCATGGAAGGTGTCACACTATTGCAAGCATCTGTAACACGACGACGTAGATCCAACAGACTTGCAGGCGCTGTTGCATACACCTGATTTTTTAGGTAACCCCAGAAATCCAAGGTTGCCATTCTCACACAGCATACGTAGACCTAAACTTCTGATCAGAGTACATCCTGCTACAGGTTTTTATTTCGTAGGTACGGTACAATGTCACAATCTGCATTTGCATACGGCTACATTTGCGAAATGTGAATATGCAGATTCGAATCGTCGCGCATCGATTTCGGACATTGTAGGATATTCAGCCGACAACTTATCTACAAATGTCGTTTTGTACTAGTTAATTGATGCTCTACAACTTTGTACTAGTTAATTGATTTTCAACACTGGCGGAAAGTGAAAAAAGAACACACAGAAGGAATTGGCGGACGATCATGAAATTTACATATGTTAATGGGGTCGAGTTTACGTAGGTGTGATGTTAATTTCGGGACCAACCAGTGAGCGCTTACTCCACAGTACGGCATACTATGCAAATTATCGTTGGTGGTATTTAAGGAGTACAGCGAAGTGAATGTAATCAGTCGTCGGCGTACGGACACGTGCGAAGACCCTGAAGAAGCTGAATTGCCTGGACATGGAAGACGTGTACGATTTCAGCAGTTATCGGACTTTCAGCGAGGTCGTCTAGTCGGACTCCGCGAGGCCGGGTGGTCGTATCGTCGTATTGCGGGGCGAATTGGACGGGAAGTATCGGTAATGGTACGATGGTGGCGTAGATGGTCCGAGGAACATTCCCACACGAGAAGACGTGGAACCGGGAGTCACAGACGGACTGATGTGCGGACCGATCGACGCATAAGAAGAGCGGCGTTGTCAAGCAGAACATCCACTGCGACGCAAATCCGAGCTGCCGCTGGACATGAGGTGACTGTGAGAACAATCCGCAACCGTCTACTGGATGCAGGACTACGTGCACGTGTGCCTCTGGCATGTGTACCTCTGGCTGCAGCCCACCGTCAGAAACGGCTGCAGTGGTGTCGCCAACGTCTGCACTGGAGAACGCAACGGCGATCTGTCGTGTTCAGCGATGAAATAAGATTCTGCTTGGGAGCCTCCGATAGCCGTTTGCGTGTTCGCAGGCGCACAGGGGAGCGTCTCCACCCTTCTTGCAACTGCCAGCGACACACAGGGCCTACACCTGGTCTCCTGGTGTGGGGAGCGATTATCTATCACTTCCGTACACAACTAGTGTTTGTACCTGGTACGTTAAACAGCACCTCCTACATCAACAACATCATTCAGCCCGTTGTTGTGCCATTTGTAAGATCGGTCCATCGTGGTGTTTTTCAGCAAGATAACGCACGCCCACACACGGCACGTGCAACGCAACATGCACTTCAGGGTGTGAGACACCTTCCATGGCCTGCACTTTCACCGGATTTGTCCCCCATTGAGCACGTGTGGGATTTTATGGGACAACGACTTATCCGGTCTCCATGGCCAGCCACGTCCATCCCGGATCTACGCGTCCAGGTTAAGGATGCTTGCAACTCAATACCCCAGACTTACATCCAACATCTGTACGACAGACTCCATGCCAGAATTGCGCAGTGTGACGCAGTTCATGGCGGTTCAACCTCGCACTAACCATGTTACATGGAAATGTTATTTTTCAGTTTACCAGCAAATACAGCTGTATTTTTCCATAATGTTTTGATCACGTTACCCTCTGCATTCCGTTATTATGCTGTATAAATTTCGTTGGTATCAGATGTCTCCTTCTTGGTGTTCTTTTTTCACTTTCCGGCAGTGTATTTGGAAATTTTGCTCTCTTTTCGTTTTCGATTTGCAATGGCTAACGTCCGCATTTCGCCACTAGCGGCGCTGCGATCGGTTGCATTCGATCGGGCGTAGTAGCTTTACTATACCGTTATCTCACTTGCATAACTGTACCTCTCTCCGTTCGCAAGTTATTCCAGGCTAAAGAGACTTTCCTATGCACCCTGTATATACACTGAAATGCCAGAAAAACTGGTACACCAGTCGAATACTTGGTAGGTCCTCCACGGGAGAGTAGGACTGAAGAAATACGATGGAGCATGGACTCCACTAGCTTCTGAAAATATGCTGTAGGCAATGCACACCATACTTCCTGCAGAGCGTTCCACAATTTGGGTGTATTCCGCGGTCTCGGATTCCTGTGTTCGATAGCGCGTTGCATGGCAGCCCAAATGTGTTTTATCACGTTCAGAGCTGGGTACTTGGGTGGGAATGGCAACACCCTAAACTCAGATGAATGCTCCTCTAGGCTTATAGGAGGTGGTATCTATCAGAGAGTGTTTGTGATGTTGTCCCAAAATCAGAGTGAAGGACCACTACAGGGTGATAGTCACACATATTTTACCATTTCGGTGCATAGGTCGAATTCGATTCACTACCCAATCTCACCTTCAGCCTCAATAAAACTTCCTCCAAGTGATAATTTTGTTTTTAAGTGAAATTTAGTAATTTGACTGAGATGTTTTGCCTACACGTTACCTCAGTGGCGTACTACATGAGTTAGTAAAAAATTACTACAAGCTTACATGGTACTAGTTTGAATTTTGCGATTAAGTTGTTGATAAATTGATGGTGAGAATTAGTGGTGTAAATTTTAAATTGTTGTGAACAGTGGGAGTGCAGATAAGTATGAATTTGTGTCCAGGAGTGTTGAGAGTTAGTGTTTGCCTTTTGTTTACATAGTGGGATATTGTGTACTCAGAGCTAGTTTGAATAGTGAAGTATTTTGAATTTTTCCAGATGATAGGGTGAATTTTAAGTATATTTGTCAGCATTATGGTGAAATGATAGCTTTTGAGATGATTGAGTAAGGTATTTAGTACAGTGTATTTACTAGTGATTTTGTATCAAGTAATGCTAGAATGTTGAGTATATTAAGTTTTAAAGCAAATTTTCCTGGAGTGTAGGAGTGTTTACGGAAGTAACTTTTGGTTATTTATAAATTTTTACTCAGTTATTGCAATTTTAAAATTTATGTTGGTTAAGGAAACTGGTTTGAGGGGTGTGTTCGAAATGAAATGAAATATGTATTGTGTATACAATAATCTTTAAATTTATGAAGAGAGGGAGAGATTGCACTTCAGCTGTCCAAACTCATCCACAGTGTTTATGTTATGTTCCCTAAGTCAAGAGTATTTATGTGTTTTTGCAAATCTTGATTTTCTGGCAAAAATATGTGTTCTTCCTTTTATGGTTGATATAAATACAACAAGTGTGTCATCTGATTTTGCTTGCTTTTATAAGGCCTGGTTGCCAAAAGTGCAATTGACAAAAATGTTAAAAGCTGATTGTGTTCGAAAACAAAAACACATGGTTGTCTGGGTAATTATCCGACTTCTTGAAACACTTTGTTATTGTGTTTGTTGTTGTTTTTGGTTGAGTTTTACAATAAACATAGGCCAAGTGGCCTTTCAAAAACCTAAACCTTAGTGCAGTGAAGTTTCAGATATTTTAAGAGCGAATTTTCATCACATGGTTCAACTGCATCCCCCTCAGCAGTGACTGAGATGGGAAAGTAATCTTAGGTTATTGTGGTAAAATCAATGTTTTTGTTCTAACTATCTATTTGATCATCGCCACTTCCAAAAGGTTATTTACACGTGTACATTGTATACCATTAAATTTTAGTGTTTACAAATTTGGTACACATGCAAACAATAATTACCTTTCTTACACTTTAATGTGTATCTACGCAAACGCAAACAACGCAAACAATACAATAGTAACTTTTGGGAGTTCCAAATTCAGTGGTGCATTTTTTTTTCTATTATGTTTCATGGCCTTAGTCAAAATTAAAATTTTTTTTTCGAAATGCATCCACCCATCTCCCAAATTGTAAATTTTCTATAATTTACTTAGAAATTTCAATATTAGCATAAAACTAGTCTTTTGTTAATAACCTTTCAAACTAATTCCTATGTAACAATAATGTGACGTCCCGACACTTGTGTGGAGGTGCATTGTCCTGTTGGAACAGGCCCAACCCATCAGCATGAATGCAGGACATGAACGGGTGTGCCTTGTCAGAAAGGATGCGCACATAGTGTTGGCCGGTCACAGACATTTGTAGACGTACCAGGGTTCCCAGTAAAGTCTAGCTAAACACACCCCAAACCATTCCGAACCCCCTCCCCCCACCAGCCGGTACAGTTCCCTGTTGACAGGCGGGATCCACGGCTTCATGGAGTTTGCGCCGCACACGGGTCCTTCCATCTGCCCGATACAGTTGGAAACGCGACCAGGCTACTTGTTTCCAGTCATCAAATGTCCAGTGGCGGTGTTGCCGTGCCCAAGCGAGGCGCATAGCTCCGTGTCGTGCACCCATCAAGAGGACTCGAGTTGGGCGTCGACTCCCAAAGCCCATATCGTGCAGGGTACGTTGCACAGTCCGGACGCTGATGCTGGTTTTTGAGGCTCCAGCATTGAATTCCGGTGATACCTGCAAGAGTGTTGCACGCTTATCGCGTGAAACGATTCTTGACAGCCGACGATGGTCATGTTCACCCAATGTCTTTTTACGGCCACAATGGTATCGTAGGTTGGAGGTTTTGCCGGAATTCCTTTAGTCACGGTACACCCTTGCAATGGTCGTCCGTGAAAATCCGAATTTCGTTTCTACCTCCGAAATACTATGGCCCATCTCACGAGGGCCAACTATGACACCGAGTTGAAAATCGCTTCAATCCTTATTACTTGTCATTCTCATGCCGAAAACAGCTCTGACAGCTGACAAGGATGTCTATCGCTTTATATACGCACTGGCGGAAGCAACTGAGTACGCGCACAGGGGACGTTGCTATGTATTTTGCATAAGCTCGTCTGTACCAGTTTCGTCTGTACGAGTTTTTCTGGCACTCCAGTGTATATATATATATATATATATATATATATATATATATATATATATATATACTATGGGATGTAAGGTCAGGTGATGCGTAACATCACAGCCTCTCCTTGACAAATGTCAACCCCGCCTTCTCGTGGTGCATCCTGTTCCCACTAAAGGGCTCTGACGACCGCCAATAGCGGTATAACTATACCATCGGGATCAGAGGAAATGCTATCCCACACTCACCAACCCGCTTGGCCAGCGTGGTGAGTTATGGCCAAACACCTCCAAAATGACTCTACAACTTAAATCTTGGCCCTCAGTCTCCGGCAGCTGGAATGTACCTGGCCAAGGCAGCGGCCAGTGCGACATGAAGGCAGAGGTGCTAAGAATCCCCGGAGGACCGGACTAGGCTGCCATTTGATGCTGACCTTGGCTACCTATAACGGACGCTCCTATCTTCTGATTCAAGGCTTCTTGAATTGGAAGAGGAACTACAAAGGATCAAGTGGGACATCGTCGGGCTAAGTGAGGTAAGGAGAAAAGGAGAAGATCTCATTGAACTGAAAAGTGGACATCTCTTCTATTATCGTGGGACAGATACTGGCAGAACTAGTGGTGTTGGATTTATAATAAACAAGAAACTGAAGGATAAAGTGGTAGAAGTTGAAAGTTCCTCTGACAGAGCTGCACGACTCGTTATCCAACTATCGAGAAGATACCAGGCTCAGATTATTCAAACTTATGCACCCACCACAAGTCATCCTGAAGAAGAAATTGAAGAATTTTATGAGGAAATTCGTCATCTAAATAATAAAGGTAAGCAGCACTTGAAGATAATTATGGGAGATTTCAATGCAAAAATAGGGCAACGGCAACAGAATGAAACTTCAGTAGGTAAATTCGGGTCACGGCAACAGAAACCAGCGTGGAAATACTCTCGTTGAGTTTGCAGAGGCAGAAGGATTTTTCATCTTGAACTCCTTTTTCAAGAAAAAGCCACACAGGAAATGGACATGGAGACATCCAATTGGGACGACAAGTGAAATTGATTTTATTATGTGTAACAAAAAATTCGTCATCGAAGACTGCAGTGTGCTGAACAAGTTCAACACAGGTAGTGACCATAGATTGGTGAGATGTAAGATGCACCTCAACACTAAACTGGAACGTGGCAAGCTCATAAGACAAACAAAATGTATTGACATAACCAACCTTAAAAAACACCATAATACTTTCAAGTTGGAACTGAAGAACAGATTCTCTGCTTTAGAAGGCCTAATATCGGAAGAAGTGGATATTTCGGAAGTTAACAGAAAAGTAACCAAAGCTCTAATGGAAACAGCAACAAAATTAGCTGGGTCTAAGAACAAGTTGCATGTGAACAAATTATCAGGAAAAACCAAAATGTTGATGCAAAAAAGAAGAGAGATGAGGACAACTAAAGTAGATGTGACTTCCAAAGTGGAATATATAGAGCTATACAAGACAACACGAAAAAGTATCACTGAAGACGTAAGGAAATTCAACTGGGAGCTAGTGAGGAAAGCAATTGAAAACAACCAAAGCCTTAAGATAGCAAAGGGACATCTCAGTAAGGGAAGAAAACAGATTATGGCTCTGAGAAAGAAGATGGTTCTATAACAAGAAATAGAGGTGAAATTTTGACAAGAGTGAAAGATTTCTACTCCAAATTATATGAAAGGGATGATACATGTACTCCAGACATCATGAAAGGTACCAGAGTTCTTCCAGTCCTCCCAGCAGAAGTTGCTCATGCAATCAAGAACATGAAGCGAGGGAAAGCTCCAGGAGAAGATGGAATTACTATAGACATAATACAAGAAGCAAGTGGAGAAATTGAAACAGTACTCGCCCAAATTTTCACTCGATGCCTTAATGAAGGGAAGATTCCTGAGGATTGGAACAATGCTACAATGATCCTGCTACATAAAAAAGGTGACATTGAGGATCTCAGGAACTACAGACCTATCAGCCTCCTATCAGTGGTTTATAAAATCTTCACTAAAGTTCTTTCACACCGCTTGAAGGTAACACTGGACATGGCTCAACCGAGAGAACAAGCTGGATTCAGGAGGGCTACAGCACAATAGATCATATCCACGTACTGAGAGAACTGATTGAAAGAGCGAGGGAATATGAACTTCCATTGTGCATGGCTTTTATCGATTATGAAAAAGCCTTTGATTCGGTGAAACCATCAGCAGTTACCACGGCTCTGAAATCCTGCGGTATTGAAGATGCATACATTAATATTATTAATAACATCTATGAAAATGCAAGTGCAAAGATTCGGCTGTTTGAAAATACAACACACATAAAAATTGGAAAGAGTTGAGACAAGGTGACACCATATCTCCGAAGCTCTTTAATGCCAAATTGGAAAATGTCTTTCAATCACTGAACTGGGAAAACAAAGGGATAAAGATTAATGGAGATTATCTAACCCACCTTCGTTTTGCTGATGACGTAGTCATTTTTGCAACTACCCCATCAGAGCTGCAGAGTATGATCCAGGAACTTGCTGACAAGAGTAAAGAAGTGGGATTAAAAATGAACTTTCAGAAGACAAAAGTGATGTTCAATGCTTTTACAAGAAATGAAGATTTATCGATTGATGGAAAAAAAAACTGGAGATAACAGATACGTATGTTTATCTTGGACAGCAGATATCAAGTGAGGGTCACATTGATGAAGAAATTAATCGGCGTACAAAACTTGCCTGGAGAGCTTTTGGAAGAAACAGCATAATTTTCAAGAGCAATATGCCATTATGTCTTAAAAGAAAAGTGTTTGATCAATGCATCCTTCCAGTGCTTACGTATGGTGCAGAGACGTGGACCTTAACTAAAAGAGACATACAAAGGCTGCAGACAACTCAAAGAAGCATGGAGAGGTGCATGCTTGGTATAACCAGGAGAGATAAGAAGAGGAACTCGTGGATCCGAAAAATGACGAGAGTGGAAGACATCATGATCAGAGTTAAATCCCTGAAATGGCAATGGGCTGGACATACTGCCAGAAGGACAGACCATAGATGGACAGCCGAAATTTTAGATTGGATTCCAAGGGACAGGAAAAGACCCAGAAAAAGACCACATGGGAGATGGGTGGATGAAATTCGTAAATATGCGGGAGTGACATGGAGGAGACTGGCACAAGACAGACCGTTGTGGAGGAAACTTGGGGAGACCTTCGTCCAGCAGTGGATTGATAATGGTTGACAATGATGATATATATATATATCATCATTGTCAACCATTATCAATCCACTGCTAGATGAAGGTCTGACTTGAGCCGCTCACCTCCATGTCACTCCCACATGCTATCGAATATAATCCAGCCATCTCCCAAGTGGTCTTCTTCTTGGTCTTTTCCTGTCCCTTGGAATCCAGTCTAGAATTTTGGTTGACCATCGGTGGTCAGTTCTTCTGGCAACATGTCCAGCCCATTGCCATTTCTGGGATTTTACCAGGATCATGATGTCTTCCACTCTTGTCATTTTCCTTATCCATGAGCTCCTCTTCTTATCTCTCCTTGTTACACCATGCATGTACCTCTCCATGCTTCTTTCAGTCTTATGCAGTCTTTGTATGTCTTTTTCAGTTAAGGCCCACGTCTCTGCATTATACGTAAGCACTGGAAGGATGCATTGATCAAACGCTTTTCTTTTAAGACATAATGGCATATTGTTCTTAAAACTTCTGCTGTTTCTTCCAAAAGCTCCCTATCCAAGTTTTACACGCCGATTAACTTCTTCAGAAGTGTGAACTTCACTTATCTAATGTATAAGGTAAATGTACGTATCTCCAGTTTTCCCGCATCAATCGATAAAGCTTCATTTCTTGAAGAAGCAATGTTCATCTGTAACGTACTAGGAGATGTGACGTACCTGCCAGAAGGACGCACACGACATTAAGGCACATAGCAAGCAGAATTAACGTCCGCGTAGCTCAATTGGTAGAGCAACTTATTCCGGAATGAGGGGACCCGGGTTCGAATCCTGGCGCGGATAAAAATGACGGAGAAATTTACTTCGTTATAATGGCGCCTGAACTATCCGGATGACCCGACCGTTCAAAATCTCGCAATGGTGTGATGTTATTTCCACACCGCGAGATAGGAAAAATAAGAGAATCCCTTCTCCAGCACTTCGAAAAAAAAAATGAAGGGGAGATGATGTAACGTAATAGGAGATGTGACGTACCTGCCAGAAGGACGCACACGACATAAAGGCAGATAGGAGTCAGAATAAAACGTCCGCGTAGCTCAATTGGTAGAGTGACTTATTCCGGACTGAGGGGACCCGGGTTCGAATCCTGGCGCGGATAAAAATGACGGAGAAATTTACTTCGTTATAATGGCGCCTAAACTATCCGGATGACCCGACCGTTCAAAATCTCGCAATGGTGTGATGTTATTTCCACACCGCGAGATAGGAAAAATAAGAGAATCCCTTCTCAAACACTTCGAAAAAAAATAATAAGGGGGAGATGATGTAACGTACCTGCCAGAAGGACGCACACGACATTAAGGCAGATAGGAATCAGAATAAAACGTCCGCGTAGCTCAATTGGTAGAGCAACTTATTCCGGACTGAGGGGACCCGGGTTCGAATCCTGGCGCGGATAAAAATGACGGAGAAATTTACTTCGTTATAATGGCGCCCGAACTATCCGGATGACCCGACCGTTCAAAATCTCGCAATGGTGTGATGTTATTTCCACACCGCGAGATAGGAAAAATAAGAGAATCCCTTCTCAAACACTTCGAAAAAAAAATAATAAGGGGGAGATGATGTAACGTACCTGCCAGAAGGACGCACACGACATTAAGGCAGATAGGAATCAGAATAAAACGTCCGCGTAGCTCAATTGGTAGAGCAACTTATTCCGGACTGAGGGGACCCGGGTTCGAATCCTGGCGCGGATAAAAATGACGGAGAAATTTACTTCGTTATAATGGCGCCCGAACTATCCGGATGACCCGACCGTTCAAAATCTCGCAATGGTGTGATGTTATTTCCACACCGCGAGATAGGAAAAATAAGAGAATCCCTTCTCCAGCACTTCGAAAAAAAAATGAAGGGGAGATGATGTAACGTAATAGGAGATGTGACGTACCTGCCAGAAGGACGCACACGACATAAAGGCAGATAGGAATCAGAATAAAACGTCCGCGTAGCTCAATTGGTAGAGTGACTTATTCCGGACTGAGGGGACCCGGGTTCGAATCCTGGCGCGGATAAAAATGACGGAGAAATTTACTTCGTTATAATAACGCCCGAACTATCCGGATGACCCGACCGTTCAAAATCTCGCAATGGTGTGATGTTATTTCCACACCGCGAGATAGGAAAAATAAGAGAATCCCTTCTCCAGCACTTCGAAAAAAAAAAAAAATGAAGGGGAGATGATGTAACGTAATAGGAGATGTGACGTACCTGCCAGAAGGACGCACACGACATAAAGGCACATAGGAATCAGAATAAAACGTCCGCGTAGCTCAATTGGTAGAGTGACTTATTCCGGACTGAGGGGACCCGGGTTCGAATCCTGGCGCGGATAAAAATGACGGAGAAATTTACTTCGTTATAATAACGCCCGAACTATCCGGATGACCCGACCGTTCAAAATCTCGCAATGGTGTGATGTTATTTCCACACCGCGAGATATTAAAAATAAGAGAATCCCTTCTCCAGCACTTCGAAAAAAAAAAAAATGAAGGGGAGATGATGTAACGTAATAGGAGATGTGACGTACCTGCCAGAAGGACGCACACGACATAAAGGCAGATAGGAATCAGAATAAAACGTCCGCGTAGCTCAATTGGTAGAGTGACTTATTCCGGACTGAGGGGACCCGGGTTCGAATCCTGGCGCGGATAAAAATGATGGAGAAATTTACTTCGTTATAATAACGCCCGAACTATCCGGATGACCCGACCGTTCAAAATCTCGCAATGGTGTGATGTTATTTCCACACCGCGAGATAGGAAAAATAAGAGAATCCCTTCTCAAACACTTCGAAAAAAAAATAATAAGGGGGAGATTATGTAACGTACCTGCCAGAAGGACGCACACGACATAAAGGCAGATAGGAATCAGAATAAAACGTCCGCGTAGCTCAATTGGTAGAGCAACTTATTCCGGACTGAGGGGACCCGGGTTCGAATCCTGGCGCGGATAAAAATGATGGAGAAATTTACTTCGTTATAATGGCGCCCGAACTATCCGGATGACCCGACCGTTCAAAATCTCGCAATGGTGTGATGTTATTTCCACACCGCGAGATAGGAAAAATAAGAGAATCCCTTCTCCAGCACTTCGAAAAAAAAAAAAAAAAAATGAAGGGGAGATGATGTAACGTAATAGGAGATGTGACGTACCTGCCAGAAGGACGCACACGACATAAAGGCAGACAGGAATCAGAATAAAACGTCCGCGTAGCTCAATTGGTAGAGCAACTTATTCCGGACTGAGGGGACCCGGGTTCGAATCCTGGCGCGGATAAAAATGATGGAGAAATTTACTTCGTTATAATGGCGCCCGAACTATCCGGATGACCCGACCGTTCAAAATCTCGCAATGGTGTGATGTTATTTCCACACCGCGAGATAGGAAAAATAAGAGAATCCCTTCTCAAACACTTCGAAAAAAAATAATAAGGGGGAGATGATGTAACGTACCTGCCAGAAGGACGCACACGACATAAAGGCAGATAGGAATCAGAATAAAACGTCCGCGTAGCTCAATTGGTAGAGTGACTTATTCCGGAATGACGGGATCCGGGTTCGAATCCTGGCGTGAACAGAAATGACGGAGAAATTTACTTCGTTATACATCACTTTTGTCTTTTGAAAGTTCATTTTTAATCCCATTTGTTTACTTTTGTCAGCAATTTAATGGATCATATTCTGCAGCTCTGAAGGGGTACTACGTCATCAGTAAAATGAAAGTGAGTTCAATAATCTCCATTAAACTTAATCCCTTTGTTTTTCCAGTTTAGTGATTGTAAGATGTTTTGCAATGTGGCATTAATGAGTTTGGGAGAACTTGTCTCACTCCCTTTCCAATTTTTATTGGCGCTGTATTCTCAAATAGCCGAACCTTTGCACTTGCATTTTCATAGATGTTACTAATAATACAAATATATGCATCTTCAATACCGCAGGATTTCAAAGCCATTGTAACTGCTGATGGTTTTACGGAATCAAAGGCCTTTTCATAATTGATAAAAGCCATGCATAATCGAAGTTCATACTCCCTCGCACTTTCAGTTAGTTCTCTCAGTACATGGGTATAATCATAGTGCTGTAACCACTCCTGAATTCCTGAATCCAGCTAGTTCTGTCGATTGAGCCATGTTTAGTATTACCTTTAAGTTGTGTGAAAGAACTATATGCACAGGGGTTGTCCAAAATAATTGAAACACCTCGCTGAAAACAGTGACTTTGGTATGTGGTGCTTTTGAGTAAAATGAACATGTAGCTACAATTTGTTTCACAAAAAGGTGTTGCTTATAGTCTCAAGGGTCCGTGTGATTGCATATTAAATCGGTGTTTGCATAATTTCGTTCCAGGTGAAGGCACAATGAGTGACCTATCGGAGTTCCAAAGAGGGCAGATTGTAGGAGCCCGTCTGGTTTGTGCTTCGGTAACCACAATGGCACAGGTATTGGGGATATCCAGAGGTAACGTGTCGAAGGTCATGACAGCATACAATGTTCACGGCACAACATAATCTGGGAGACGCAACTGTGGAAGGAAAACCATAGTCACTGCGAGAGACAGGGGGACATTAAAAAGGATACAAGGAGGAAGACCACGGCGGCGAAAGTGACTGCTGAGCTTAATGCACATCTCCAAAACCCAGGGTCGACCCATAACATGCGAAGGGAATTACATAAGTGAAATATTTACGGCAGAGCTGCGATTGCAAAACTCCTAGTGTCACAGGTGAATATGAAACGAAAACTACAGTGGTGCCAGGAACATAAAAACAGTGGTGCCAGGAACAAAAAACGTGAACTGCGGGTCAATGGAAACATGTCTTGTTTTCTGATGAATCAAGTTTCTCACTATTCCCCACCACAGAACGGGTTTACGTGTGGAGAACCTCCGCGGAAGCCTACAACCCAGACTGTCTCCTTCCTAGAGTGAAGCATTGGGGTGGTTCCGTAATGGTTTGGGCCATGATCTCGTGGTTTTTAGCAGGTCCCATTAACACCTTACACGGACGGATCACTAGCGGTGACTATCTCAGTTTTTTGGCGACCATGATGGCGCATACATTGTTTCCGTCAAAGGATTACACCTTTCAAGATGATAATGCACCGATTCACAGAAGTCGAACTGTTCAGCTATGGTTTGAGGAACATGATAATGAAGTTGCACACCTTCCCTGGCCTGCACAATCACCGGACTGAAACATCATTGAGCCCCTGTGGTCTGTGTTGGAAAACAGAGTGCTATCCCGTTATCCACCTCCTGTGTCTCTCAAGGAATTGAAGCAGTTTCTGCAGGAAGAATGGTACAACATACCACTTACCACCATCCAGGACTTGTATACATCCATTCCAAGGAGGATTCAAGCAGTTTTAAATGTCAAGGGAACTCCCACACCATATTAGGTATGTAACACCCATTGTTTCAAGGTGTTTCCATTATTTTGGACAACCCGTGTATATGGGATGCTGTGAAATAGGAAAATGACAAAATGAGAAGACAGCATGATCAAAGTAAAATCTTTGAAATGGCAGTGGGCTGAATACACTGACGGAAAATAAAATCCCAACACCAAGAAGGGGTTGTGTTAGATAAACGACAATTGGTAGGCGTTGAGAGTACATCTGTAAGATGACGTCTATGCAAATTTCGCGCTCGGCGCATACGTGTTGCGCTAGTAGTGCCCTCGGAACATGCAAAGCAGGTTTGCTGTAAATACGCGCTGTAACGTTCGTGAGCGTTAGTTATCGTTGAGATTCGACGTAGGGTGTTGATGTTAGTCAACAATGCCTTTAAGAAGACGAAGAAGTCATTATTAACAGTTCACGGAGTTTGAACGAGGTCGTGTAATAGGGTTACGAGAAGGTGGATTTTCTTTCCGCAATATTGCAGATCGACTTGGCAGGAATGTAGCCACTGTGCATGATTGTTGGCAGCGGTGGTCAAGGGAAGGTACTGCCTCAAGAAGACCGGGTTCCGGCCGGCCACGTGGCACTACTGAGAGGGAAGACTGCCGTGTACGGCGTATGACCGTGGCGCATCGTACCGCGTCTGCGGCTGCAATTTGAGCTGCAGTTGCCACCACAGTGACACAACGAACTGTTACAAATCGGTTACTTGAAGGACAGCTCCGAGCCAGACGCCCTGTAGCGTGCATTCCACTTACCGCAAACCACTGCCGTTTGCGACGTCAGTGGTGTCAAGCTAGAGCTCATTGGAGGACGGAGTGGAGATCTGTTGTGTTTTCTGATGAAAACCAGTTCTGCTTGGGTGCCAGTGATGGCCGTGTGTTGGTTAGAAGGAGGCCAGGTGAGCACCTGGAACCAACCTGTCTGCGGCCGAGACACACTGGACCCACACCTGGAGTTATGGTCTGGGGAGCAATTTCCTATGACAGCAGGAGCACTCTCGTGGTTATTACATGCACCCTGAAGGCACAGTTGTACGTCGGTCTGGTGATTCAACCTGTTGTGCTACCATTCATGAACAGCATTCCAGGAAGTGTTTTCCAACAGAATAACGCTCGCCCGCATACCGCTGTTGTAACATAACATGCTCTACAGAGAGTCGACATGTTGCCGTGGCCTGCTAGTTCACCAGATCTTTCACCAATCTAGCACGTGTGGGACATCATTGGACGACAACACCAGCGTCATCTCTAACCAGCATTAACCGTCCCTGTATTGACCGACCAAGTGCAACAGGCATGGAACTCCATCCCAGAAACTGACATCCAGCACCTGTACGACACAATGCATGAACCTTTGCGTGCTTGCATTCAACATTCTGGCGGTTACACCGGTTATTAATGTACCAGCATTTCACATTTCAAATGGCTCTTCTCGCGCTTACATTAAGCTGTGATCTCGAAACCTTAATTGATTAAATATGTTACCTATACAAATGTATTGCCGCCATTTCATTCCTCTACAACTATTTTTTCGTGGTGTTGGGATTTTTTTCCGTCAGTGTATATTGCGAGAAGAACGAACCACCGATTGGCAGCCAAAAAGTTTGTGCTTTGATCTGGGCGTAAAAATGCCTAGCTGTGCCTCTCACCTCCTCCATGCGACTCCGCCATGCTTTCGAATTCCATCCAGTAATTTGCAACGCGCTCTTCTTCGCGGTCTTTCTCTGTTTCTTGGTATCCTGTGCAGCATTTCAGTTGTCCATTGGTGGTCAAATCTTCTATAAATAGGTCCAACCCATTTCACACTTGAGCCTCTTTACATCGACAACGGTGTCGTCAACTCTTGCCATTTTCGTGATCCATGAGTTTCTTTTGCTGCATGCATCTCTCCATGCGTCCGCTGCCTTTGAATGTCTTTTTAATGTGTATATACACTGAGTGGCCACTTCATTATGACCACCTGACAGTTTAAAGCAAATGAGCTATGGCTGCACGCTGTTGTCGCCAGAGGGCGAGGCTAGTATAAAAAGGGAAAGCTTAGTGCTTGCAACAGTAGTAGAAGTGAGTTTTGGGTGACGAGATGGATAAAAAATGTGATTTGACGAACTTTCAACATGGGATAATTGTAGGAGCTCGGAGCTATGGAGCTAGTATCACCGAAACCGCCGCATTCGTGAAATGTTATAGAGCAGCTGTTGTTAAAGTGTTTAAAGACTGGACTGTCAGCCAAAAAACTGGGTCTCTACGTGCAACGTGTGGTCGTCATCGAGTAGTGACTGCTCGTGCTTAACGGATAGTGTCCAGACTGCTAACAGACAACAGAAGGGCAACAGTGCAGCAAATTACAGACCATCTTAATCAAGGATCCCATCAAAGGATCTCTGCAGACAGTTTTCGCCGTACACTGCATCGGATGGGATATGGCAGCCGAAGGCCTGTACGAACACCTTTGCTGTCTGCAGTTAACAAGAGAAAACGCCTCCAGTTCGCACAGGAGCACAAGGATTGGACAGTCGATGATTGGAAACAAATGATGTGGTCCGATGAATCACGTTTTCAGTTGCACCATGCCGATAGCCCAGTGAGAATTTGGCGGAAACAGCACGAAAGCATAGACCCCAAATGCATTGCTACAACCCTTCAAGCTGGTGGAGGAAACGTTTTGGTTTGGGGAATGTTTTTGGCATGCTTTGGGCCTTTTAATTCGTGTTGATCAACTTCTGACTGGCACATCATATCTAAACAACGTGCGGACCAAGTGCATCCTGTCATGGGGAGGGTTTATACCAATGGCGATGGCTACTTTAAACAAGATAATGCGTCCTGCCGTAGTACTCGTATTGTACAGGATTGGTTTCAGGAACATGCCGGTGAGTTTACTTTGCTTATGTGGCCCCCATAATCTCCAGACCTCAACCCCATTAAGAATTTGTGGGATGAAGTTGAACGAGCCATCAGACAGCAGGATCCACACATCTGCAATCTCACACTCCTGGAAAGTGCTATTCATCAAGCATGGTCTCAGGTTCCACAAACCACCGATCAACATCTCGTGGAGTCCATGCCACTTAGAATCAACGCAGTGTTAAAGGCAAAAAGTGGCCCAACGAAGTACTGAGGGGGTGGTCATAACAAAGACACTCAGTGTATATATATCTGATCCATAAGAAAGAGCCCGAAGGATGCATTAATTAAACACTCTTCTTTGCCGTCCAGGGCATAGGCTTCCGACCATTCTTCCGAGATGGGTCTAAGTTCAAATACCTGGTGAGGCATAAACGGTGTTTTTATCTTACAGCACTGGTTATCTCTCTTCCCCGGAACCAGTGGTCCTGAATTAAGGACAGGCGACTGCTTATAGCCCACTGAGTGGCTCAAGATAATCGTAAATCCGTCACAAAAAAAATTCTTTTAACACGTAATCGAAAATTACACTAGAAAATTGTATTATCTTCCAAATGCTTATAGTCCTATTCATTTCTTCTTGGATGCAGCCCACGTACAATGCTTTTGAAAGACATGAAAATATACACTGAGTGGATACTTTATTATGACCATCCCCTCAGTACTTCGTTGGGCCACCTTTTACTTTTAATACTGCGTCGATTCTTCGTGGCATGAACTCCACGAGATGTTAATAGGTGGTTTGTGGAATCTGAGACCATGCTCGATGAATAGCACTTTCCAGGAGTGTGAGATTGTAGGGTTGTGGATCCAGCTGTCTGATGGCTCGTTCAACTTCATCCTACAAATTCTCAATGGGGTTGACATCTGGAGATTGTGGGGGCCACCTAAGCAAAGTAAACTCACCGGCATGTACCTGAAACCAATCTTATACAATACGAGTACTATGGCAGGACGCAATATCTTGTTGAAAGTAGCCATCGCCATTGGGGTAAACCATCCCCATGACAGGATGCACTTGGTCCGCACCGTTGTTTAGATATGATGTGCCAGTCAGAAGTTGATCAGCACTAATTAAAGGGCCCAAAGCATGTCAGGAAAACATTCCCCAAACCATAAAGTTGCCCCCACCAGCTTGAAGGGTTGTAGCAATACATTTGGGGTCCATGCTTTCGTGCTGTTTCCACCAAATTCTCACTGGGCCATCGGCATGGTGCAACTGGAAACGTGATTCATCGGACCACATCATTTGTTTCCAATTATCGACTGTCCAATCCTTGTGCTGCTGTGCGAACTGGAGACGTTTTCTCTTGTTAACTGCAGACAACAAAGGTGTTCGAACAGGCCTTCGGCTGCCATATCCAATCCGATGCAGTGTACGGCGAAAACTGTCTGCAGAGATCCTTTGATGGGATCCTTGATTAAGATGGTCTGTAATTTGCTGCACTGTTGCCCTTCTGTTGTCTGTTACCAGTCTGGACACTTTCCGTTCCGCCCGAGCAGTCACTAGTCGATGACAACCACACGTTGCACGTAGAGACCCATTTGTTTGGCTGACAGTCCAGTCTTTAAACACTTTAACAACAGCTGCTCTATAACATTTCACGAATGCGGCGGTTTCGGTGATACTCGCTCTATGGCTCCGAGCTCCGACAATCATCCCACGTTGAAAGTCCGTCAAATCGCAGTTTTTACCCATCTCGTCACCCAAAAATCACTTCTACTACTGTCGCCAGCACTAGGCTTTCCCGTTTTATACTAGCCTCGCCCTCTGGCGTCAACAGCGTGCAGCCATAGCTCATTCGCTTAAAACTGTCAGGTTGTCATAATAAAGTGACCACTCAGTATATAAGCTGCTCCGGTGGCGCAATGATACACAGTCGAGTCGCATTACATCGTCGGTGTTTTGACCTGTCGGTGTTTCGGTGTCGATGTTTTGACCTGTCGGTGTTTCGGTGTCGGTGTTTTGATTGTTGGCGTTTTGACCGGCATACGGTGTGCTGTAGGCCGGCTGAAAACATATCATTCGTTGCTGTCATGGATAAAAAGAACGATTTATCCGATTTACAAAAAGAGATGATTATCGGTTTTCGCGCCAAGGATGGCAGTACTTCTGAAACAGCCCAGTTTGTGAACTGTTAGCTTGCTGCTGTGGTTAAAGTCTATCGTGATTGGTGAAATGGCACCATTGCGAATAAGCGACGTGAAAACTGCGGAGCACCACGTGCCATTTATATGAGAGGTGAACGTTGGCTTCGATGGTGCGTGAAGGCTGATCGATGCGCTGCAGTAGAGCAACTGACTGGGCGAATGAACCAGGGGGCTCCCGGAAGTGTGCCCAATCGACAGTGCAGTGAAACCTGCTGCGTACGGGGCTCCGATGCAGACGGATGGTCACTGTAACTATGCTAACAAAGGTGCCTCGCCATTAAAGGCTCTCATTTGCATGGCAGTATCGGAATTGAACCTCCGCTGATTGGCAAAGGATTGCTTTCTCCGATGAATCGCGTTTTCTGCTTCATCGAACTGATGGAAGTTGGCGTATTACGCGAGAAACATCGGAGAACAAATACACTTCAACCATTGCTGGAAAAACACAAGCTGGTGGGGGCAGCGTTGTGGTCTGGGGAATATTTTCGTGGTATTCTCTGGGTCCACTCATACCTATGGAAGGCACTAAGGACCGAATTTGTTATGAATCGATCCTTGCAGACCACGGACACCCATACATGCTGATTACCTTCCCTAGGACGGATGGGATCTTCCAGGACGACAATGCGACGTGTCACACAGCTAGAAATGTCCGAGAGTGGTTGTAAGAGCACGAGGAAGACTTCAAAGTACTTCCCTTGCTCCCTAATTCCCCTGACTTAAACCCAATTGAGCATCTGTGGGACCACCTTGATTGTGTTGTTCGCTCTATGGATCCTCCCCCACGCACCCTCCAACAGCTGTCAGATGCACTGCAGGCAGCATGGCACCACATATCTGTGTATAACTTCCAGAACCTTATTGGGTCACTCCCAGCCCGTTTAGCTGCTGTCCGCGCTGCACACAGCGGTTGCTATGGACATTAGCTGGTGGTCACAATAATATGACTCGACTGTGTATAAGAGCTGGCTTCTGACCATTCCTCCAACATGGGTCTAGGTTCGAATCTGGGTGAGGCATGGGTGTTGTGTTTGGCTTACGGAACTGGCTCTCTCCATTCCCTGGTACCAGTAATCCTAAATTAGGAATAGGTGCCTGCTTGTAGCCCATTGAGGCGTTCACGTTGGTCGCTAAGACCCCTAATAAAAGAAAAAGAAAAAAATATGTATGTAGGTGTAAAGACTTTACCATAGTTAAAAAAAAATTTCACAAGAAATCAGTGCAATATTTTCTTTCATTCGGACAAAACAGTGATAAATGGCTGAACTGCAATTTAGAAAAGGTACTAATTTGAAACATCCATGGAAAATACACTGGTGTGCAAAAATTAAGGACGCAGAGGAGAAATTAGCATAACAGCGGAACCAGCAGGCAGAACGGACCGAAAGACCACGCAGGAGATAGACTAGGGTCCGGTACGGTATAGCATGGGCATATATGCAGCATGACGTGGTGGGGGGTCGGAAGGGTATAAAGCACACGGGAGGTGTACGCTCAGCAATTCGGTGAAAGCTATTGCACGGTGTTCATCGGTTTGAACGACGTCGAGTTGCTGCCACCATGGGATATGGCCAACAGGCAATCCAGTAGACGACATCTGGGTGAAGTTACCCGAGGTCGCGTCATTGGGAAGTTGGAAGAAGGTCGAAGTGTGACTAGTGTGGCCGAGGTGTTCGGGATCGGTCACAGCATCGTTTCACGAGCTTGGAGAGCATTTCAAACGACAGGAACAGCTGTCCGAGAGTTTAGCAGTGGTCGTCCACGAGCAACCACGGCGGCGGACGACCGGTATATTGTCCTACAGGCAAGAAGAGACAGACGGCAGACAGCGGGAGAAATCGCAAGGCACATGCAACAGACAACTGGACGTCCGTTATCGCGTATTACCGTAGCCAGGTGGCTGCACAGAGGTGGTCTATTTGCGCGACGACCAGTACGGTGTGTGCCGTTAACGCCTGCTGATCGGAGACGGCGGTTTCTGTGGTGCCAGGAACACAAGAACTGGACACATCAGCAATGGGGTCGAGTTCTCTTTACGGATGAGAGCCGATTTAGTCTGACGAGCGATTCTGAACGTATACACACCTGGAGACAGCAGCGAACACGAAATCACACCTCCAACGTCATCGAAAGGGACCGGTTTGGTGGTGGCGGATTTCCCGTTTGCGGCGGTATCATGCTTGGTAGCCGTACTGACCTCCACATCTTCTAAGAAGGTTCAGTCACTGATGTCCGCTATTGTACCGAGGTTCTCCTGCCTCACGTGCGTCTGTTTAGAGGTGCTGTGGATCCTGAGTTCCTCTTCATGGACGACAACGCTACACCTCATCTTACAGTGGCTGTCTCAGAGCTGTTGGAGAGTGAAGATATTCAACGCATGGATTGGCCCGCAAGGTCCCCGGACCTAAATCCAATCGAAAACGTGTGGGACCTTCTCGGGAGTCGCTTGGCAGCACGTCACCAACCGCCAGCAACGATTCCGCAGCTGCGATTGGTGCTACAAGAGTAATGGGCCGAGATGCCTAAACAGCTCCTTGACAACCTCGTCCTCAGCATGGACAGACGTTGTAAATCTTGCAACGCAGTCAGGGGTGATCATATCCCCTACTAAAGACTGGATTTTTTTGGCAGCCGCCTGTCACATGGACGTTTTTGTCTTCTGTCCAGTTGTGCTCGAAGCTACCTTTTCAATAAAGTGCCTTTGTATCCTTTGGATTCCTTGTTTGGACGGGTTTGCTCACTTGTTCCATATTCATACATCTTGGGGAGTTTATGGTATGATTTGAGTCGATGTGGAGCACTTCTGCACGACGTTACATTCGAAAAACCGTCTCGTCCCTAATTTTTGCACGCCAGTGTAATATACAGGGTGCATAGAAAAGTCCCTATAGCCAGGAATAACTTGCGAATGGAGATAGGTACAGTTATGCAAGTGAGATAACGGTATAGTAAAATGACTACGCCCGATCGAATGCAACCAATAGCAGCGCCCCTAGTGGGTAAATGCGGAAGTTAGCCATTGCAAATCGAAAACGAAAAGAGAAAGAGGGAATTTTTCCCATACAAAGTTGTAGAGCATCTCTTAATTAGTACAAAACGGCATTTGTTTTACACGGATAAGATAAATTATTAACCTGAATACCCTAAAATGTCCGAAATCGATGCGCGACTTTTTTGTGTGAACGTTTAAAGGGAACAGGCATAGGTATGAGCAATTACACACAATGTATTGCATAAATGCGTACTTGTGTCAATACAGTTTGATGACGTCAGACAAAACGAAAACAAAAAAGGCAAACTGGCGCATAGTGATAAAAATTTAATTTCGAGTATGTTGGAAGAGTTCGCCATTGCCCACGATACACATTTTTATTCGTGAAAGTAACTCTGCATGCATATTCCTCAGCATGGAAAGTGTCACACTATTGCAAGCATCTATAACATGACGACGTAGATCCAGCAGACTTGTAGGCGCTGTTGCATACACCCGATTTTTTACGTAACCCCAGAAATTCAAGCTCGCCATTCTCACACAGCGTACGTAGACCTAAACGTCTGATCAGGGTACATCCTGCTACAGGATTTTATATCGTAGGTACGGTACAACGTCACAATCTGCATTTGCATACGGCTACATTTGCGAAATGCGAATATGCAGATTCGAATCGTCGCGCATCGATTTCGGACATTTTAGGGTATTCAGGCGACAATTTATCTTATCCGTGTGAAACAAATATCGTTTTGTAGTAATTAATTGATTGATGCTCTACAACTTTGTAATTGGAAATTTGGATCTATCTCTTTTCTTTTTCGATTTGCAATGGATAACTTCCGTATTTCGCCACTAGAGGCGCTGCTATTGGTTGTATTCGATCGGGCGTAATCGCTTTACTATACTGTTATCTCACTTGCATAACTGTACCTCTCTCCGTTCGCAAGTTATTCCAGGCTAAAGAGACTTTCATATGCACCCTGTATAAATACATTACCCTACGAAGCATTTTCAAATGTTGGGTTTCCTTTCATTACGGTCAACAAATTGCTGAAATATTTCTACTGTACTCAGGATGTCCAGTTTTTAATGTACCCGATGACAGTTCGAGAGTTACCACCGAAAAGAGAAGAAAAATAAAAAACGCAATTTAACTTCATACTATTAGACACATTGAAGCGAAGAACAATGGTGATAAAATAAACGCGAAATTGCCAGGGACAAAACCATCGGTCCCCGGGACGATTCGTCCAACGATAATTGGTCCAATGCCGATTCGTTCAAAGGGATGATTGGTCCAATGCCGATTCGTTCAAAGGGATGATTGGTCCAATGCCGATTCGTTCAAAGGGATGATTGGTCCAATGCCGATTCGTTCAAAGGGATGATTGGTCCAATGCCGATTCGTTCAAAGGGATGATTGGTCCAATGCCGATTCGTTCAAAGGGATGATTGGTCCAATGCCGATTCATTCAAAGGGATGAATGGTCCAATGCCGATTACAGCAATGGTACGATTGGTCCAACGCCGATTCGTCCAATGGTATCATCTTACCAAAGGTAAACTTTTTTATTTTCGAGAAAGGAATAATAATTTAAATTATTCTCCTCTTTATATCCTTTAGAAAGATAAATTCCGTATATTTGGTAATTGTAAACATTTAACATAAACCTTGTAAATGGCACTCAATGGAGCATTTCTCAGCTGTTTGCAAAGCACCTAGGCCGCGGGCATTTTTTGAAGATTTTAATTTACAACCTAGGTATTTGGTATTTGTAAATATGTTATAAAACCTAATAAAAGGCACTCATCCTATCATTTCTCAGGTCTTTACGAGGCATCTAGGCCCCGGGCTTTTTTAGAAGATTTTAAGTCACAACCTAGATATTTGGTATTTGTAAACATTTTATAAAACCTTATAAAAGGCACTCAACGAATCATTTCTCAGCTATCTACCAGGCACCTAGGTCACGGGCCTTTTTAGGAGATTTTAAGTTATAACCTAGATATTTGTAAAAAATTTATAAAACTTTATAAAAGGCATTCATCGTATCATTTCTGAGGTCTTTGCAAGGCACCTAGGCCGCGGGCCATTTTAAAAGATTTTAAGTTACAACCTATATATTTGGTATTTGTAAACATTTTATAAAACTTTATAAAAGGCACTCTTCATATCGTTTCTGAGGTATTTTCTAGGCACCTAGGCCGCTGGCCTATGAATTAATATTTGGTGCTTAAATGAAAGCGCAATATTATTAACTTGATTTAATATACAAACGTTATCAATCTGACATCGGTAGAATAAAAAATCATAAAAAGGCCTAGGCCTAGAGCCTATGAATTAATATTTCGTGCCTAAGTAAAAGCTCAATATTATTAACTTGATTTGATAGGTAAACGTTATGAATCTGACATCGGTAGAATTGAAACTGTTAAAAAAGCCTAGGCCTAGGGCCTATGAATTAATATTTTGTGTTTAAGTAAAAGCGCAATCTTATTAACTTGATTTGATATGTAAACGCTATGAATATGACATCGCTGGAATCAAAACTGTTGAAAAGGCCATTGTCCAAACCCCGACCAGTTGTTTCCATTGGGCAGTTGGCAGAAAACCCCACTGCATTCTACAAACAGAAACGGAACACTAGTATTTTATATAAATTCATGGAAAAGAGAAACATTGAAGTTGATAGAACGTCTCGTGCATCAGTAACTTCATACGGCAGCAAGGACAGTATAACAAGAAAACGCGATTCAAAAAAAAAAAAAAAAAAAAAAAAAAAAGAAAGAAAAAGAAATCTGTAACCACAATATTACGCATGAAATGTAACATTATTTTACATTCTTTGGACTACCGGTACTTTCGTATAACATCGGAGATAGAATCAAAACAGATGAGACTTTTATAGCACGAGTAGCACTTCGGACAGAGAGGACGGAATTGGACCAATCGTCCATTGGATGAATCGGCATTGGACCAATTGTCCCATTGGACGAACCGGCATTGGACCAATCGTACCATTGGACGAATCGTACCTTTGGACCAATTGTCCATTGGACGAATCGGCATTGCACGAATCGGCATTGGACCAATCGTCGTTGGACAAATCGTACCAGACCCGCAAATCATATAGCCTTAACAAAATCTTACAGAACTCGGATATTTATGGTACAATTTTTCAGTTACCGATTAGAAGAACAGAAAACAAAAAGACCATCAAATGACTAACATGCCGTAGAGTAAGAGACGTGACGAAGGCAATAAGCCGACGCCTCAAAACTTTACCACCCTTACAGAGAATGAAAATGACCACTGCAGGCTGCGGTTATTCTCACTGCTATTAAACTATACTAGTAATCCGATTTATTGGCGTAAGTATATATAAATAAACGTTTCTAAGCTTTTGCACATCAACCAGATGGGTTTTTCAAGGAAAATAGACAGAAACTGTCTATTTTAACTGTAGTTTCTGTCTATTTTCTGAAGTTTTATTATAATGCACCGAGGCCATAAATCAAGGACTGTTACGGCATGGTTTGATGATAATTCCGTATCGTGTGTGGACTGGCCATCACTGATTTTAATCCGGAAGAGCACCTATGGGATGAATTAGAGCGGCGCATAAGAAGTTTGGAACCAAGGCCTACTACTAAGGAACAGTTAGCAACAGTATTATGTACTGAATGGAAGCGCATACTTACTGCTGTGTTATTAAACCTTGTCGAAAGCATGTCTGGAAGGGTCAGTGCATTCATTAAGGCCAAAGGTGGACCGGTACGGTACTAATGTATGTCAATAAATGGTATGTTGTGTTTCTCTTCTAGGTGTCCGGTGACTTGTCAATATAGTGTATTTGTTATACACTTAACAGATTTGGTTGCATTATCTCCAGATCTCAATCCAATTCAACATCCGTGTGATGGCCTAGGGAGAAGCGTTGCTGCCCTCCTGCCTCTTATGTGCACCTTTACTTATCTTTTGGCAACTCTCGCATTCCCCAATAGAAATTACTGCTTTCCCTCTCCCTGGGTCATCTTCTTAGCGGTATGGCTCGTCGGTGGAAACAGCGAGCTGCTTTCAGAGGGGTAACATTCCAGATTTAGAGATTTATGTTGAGGTTTTTAGGAGGGAGTGTCTGACCCTAGGTCTTAAACAACCCTTAGAAGTAGGAAGCAAGGGGATTTGGGCTAGAGCGCACTGCAGAAACGTCACACGGAAGCGAGGTAGAAAGGGAGAGGAAGACACCCTTTTTTACAACCGGCGTGGGGGCAGTATCCGAGGTCCGGCGGCTTAACGTGCTCATCCGATGTACGAAGGATATTTAGTGGTTCGAGGGTTCGTTCCTGCCTGGGATCAAACCTGAGACATTTTCGTTTGCAAACCATTTGATATCGACTGTACGTCTACGAAGTCCCACTTTATGGCCGCCCCGGTGGCGCAGTGGTCTAAGCGATGGCCTCTGATCATTCGTCCGAACGGGGTCCTGGTTCGAATCCCGGTGAGGCATGGATGTTGTGTTGTCTTACGGCACTGGCTCTCTCCCTTCCCTGGAATCAGTGACCCTAAATTAGGGACGGGCGACTAATTATAGCCCATTGAGTTGCTCACGGTGGTCGTTAAATCTCCTATCAAGAAAAAAAGTCCCACTTTATTTGGGTGTTGATGCATGTCGCATAAGATACGTTTTATCTTTTAGGCATCAGCATTTTTGCTGCTTCATATTTGTAAGGCATATACACTATATTGATAAAAGTCACCGGACACCTAGAAGAGAAGCACAACATAACATTTATTGACATACATTAATACAGTGTCGGTCCGCCTTCGGCCTTAATGCAGGCACTGACTCTTCGAGACACGATTTCGACAAGGTTTTGGAACACAGCGACTAGTATGCGCTACCATTTAATATATAATACTGCCACTAACTGTTGCTGAGTAGTAGGCCTTGGTTCCAAACTTCTTATGCGGCGATCTAATTCATCCCATAGATCACCTATGGGATTAAGATCAGGGTTCTGTGCTGCCCAGTCCACACACGATATGGAACTATCCTCAAACCACACCGTAACAGTCCTTGCTTTATGGGTCAGTGCATTATTCTGCTGGTACCAACAAGATACGGTTCCATATTACTGCCACACAGTTGGTAGGGCATAATTGTCCAGAATATCGAGGTAGACGTGCTGGTTAACAGATTTTTCCACGATAATCAATGGGTCGGGACCATAACACAAAAAACACCCCCACACGAGTACACTGCCTGCTCCAAACTTGACCGTAGTAAAAGTACACTGTGGTAAGTAGCGTTCCACCGGCTGCCGTCATACCCACACACGACCATCAGATTGATGGATCGTGTATCTGGATTCTTCAGTCCATAGGACCCGTTTCCATTGATCTATGGTCAACGATAAATGTTCTTTATACCATGCTAAAGACGAGTAGCATTCCGAGTGGAGATGAAAGGCTTATGAGCAGCCGCACGACCACGGTAATCCATGGAATGAAGTTCTCTGTGAATGGGGCATATACATACCGAGGTTCTAGCATTTTTACTCACCTGTACACTGAGGTCTTGCGCAGTACTACGTCGATTAGCTGTATCGACTCTCCGGAGTCTCCGATGTCCTCTATCAGTGATTTGCTGTGGTCTGCCGGTACGTTTTGCTGCTTCAGGCACGCCATGTGTCTTCCACTTATTCAGCACATCCAAAACAGTTGACTTGGGTATGTTTAAACACCTCTCGGTTTCCATTATGGACAACCTATTAATATAACGTCTTTCCTTTCTCAAAGTCAGTTCTCTCCCGCCGCGACATTTTCACTCAACCTCGCAGTGCGATATGATCGCGGTCAGCTGCAGGCTTGTTTTTATACCGTTTGCAGCTGTACCGCGCATCTTAACAACGCAGAGAATCCGTTCATTTGCTTTTGATGGGATGTTCGGTGAATTTCGTGAATATAGTGTATAGCCCATACTTTAATTTTTTTCTATGTTTAATGACTACCATGAGAAACTCGAAGGGTTACTCATATAGTCCCCTATCCTACTGTTGGGACGATGGTCTCGAAGAACAAAGGGGGCCAGAGGTGAAAAACAGACAAACCACCCATGGTTTATCCGCGACTGGACCCAAACCGGACAACTAGTGTGAAACCTACGTCTCTGACCACTCGGAAACCGGGGCAGCTAGCCTATATGTTGTTCAACTGCTTATGACGTATGCTCTAAATTAACTTTCATTTTTAGTTTCTATGTGCATTTGAGTTCATTCTCCTTTAGCGTGTTCAACCTTAACGTTATATATTCTAGCCCGCGGAATTAGTTTGGCAACAATCTTGAGGTCAGAGAACGTGACGTATGCATGTTGACAGGTAAAATAGGGACATATACAGGGTGTTCCTAAACTTTTTTGGCAAAAGAAGAGGGGTGATAGTACCCATCAAGACGAACAATATTTACAATGGAACCTAGGGTCGCACTCCACTCTGAATGTCAGAAAAGAGTAAAGTTAGATGTCCAAGTTCAACTTTCAACAGTGCAAAGAAAGATAATTAACGACATCATAAGTTGCACGATCCCATTTATGGAGATCAGGGACAGACTCAAAGTAGATGCTCAAAGTAGCGGCCACGGGTGCCGTTGCACAATTCACATCTGCGAATGAAAGACTGGCGCACCCTCTCGAAGACTCCTGGTGTCGTGCTTATCCTGTCCGCTGCAACAACGATTCTCGTGACGAGATCTTCCACGGAGTCCATAGGCGTCTCGTACGCCAATGATTTCATGGGCCCCCAGAAGAAGAAGTCCAGTGAGCGTGGAGGCCATGCCCGCAACGTCCAATCCATCGTGCAGGATATGTGGCATTCAGGGAGTGTCTACTACACCTTGATTAGCCAATCAGCTGCAACTGTAGATGCTGCGCCTTTTCTCTGGCAATTTGCATACGGTAAATGCTTGACAGTGATGGTTTGGCGAGGTGCTACTTCTCCGGCACATAGGAAATGAGGTCTCAGGTGACGACTTGTGCTTGTTGGACGTATTTCGAAGTTACTCTTTTCTGACACTCAGAGTGGAATGCCACATTAGGTTCCATTGTAAATATTGTTCGTTTTGATGGGTACTATCAACCCTCTTCTTTTGTCAAAACAGTTTACGAACACTCTGTATAATGTTGAAGCAGCGGGCAAAAAATGTGGTGGTGGAAGCTATATTAGACTGAAACTGTGTTTACCTGAAGTCTGCGCATTCAAATTGTGTTGTTATAGGGGTTGTCCAAAATAATCGAAACACTTTGAAACAATAGGTGTTACGCACCTAATATGGTGTGGCAGCACCCTTAGCATTTAAAACTGCTTGAATCCTCCTTCGAATGGACGCATACAAGTCCAGGATGGAGGTAAGCGGCATGTTGTACCATTCTTCCTGCAGAAACTGCTCCAATTCCTTGAGAGACACCGGAGGAGGATAACGGGATCGCACCCTGTTTTCCAACACAGACCACAGGGGCTCAATCATGTTTCAGTCCGGTGATTGTGCAGGCCAGGGAAGGTGTGCAACTTCATCCTCATGTTCCTCAAACCATAGCTGAACAGTTCGACTTCTGTGAATCGATACATTATCATCTTGAAGGGTGCAATGCCCTGGCGGAAACAATGTCTGCGCCATTGAATGCAAATGGTCGGCCAAAAGAGTGATCATAGTCACCGCTAGTGATCCGTTCGTGTAAGGTGATAATGGGACCTGCTGCAAGCCACGAGATCATGGCCCAAACCATTACGGAACCACCCCAATGCTTCACTGTGGGAAGGAGACAATTTGGGTTATAGGCTTCTGCGGGGGTTCTCCACACGTGAACCCGTTCTGTGGTGGGGAATAGTGAGAAACTTGATTCATCAGAAAACAAGACATGTTTCCATTGACCTGCAGTCCACGTTTTATGTTCCTGGAACCACTGTTTTTATGTTCCTGGCACCACTGTAGTGTCCGTTTCATAATCACCTGTGACACCAGGAGTTTTGCAATTGCAGCTCTGCCATAAACATTTTACTTATGTAAATTCCTTCGCATGTTATGGGTCGACACTGGGTTTTGGAGATGTGCATGAGGCTCAGCAGCCACTTTCGTCGCCGTGGTCTTCCCCCTTTGTGGTCACAATCCTCTTTAATGTCATCCTGTCTCTCGGAGTGAGTTTAGTTTTCCTTCCACAGTTATGTCTCGCAGATGATGTTCGGCCGTGAACATTGTATGCTGTCATGACCTTCGACACGGTACCTCTGGATATCCCCAACACCTGTGCCATTGTGGTTACCAACGCACAAACCAGACGGGCTCCTACAATCCGCCCTCTATGGAACTCCGACAGGTCACTCATTGTGCCTTCACCTGGAACGAAATAATGCAGACACCGATTTACAATGCAATCACACAGACCCTTGAGACTATAAGCAACACCTTTTTGTGAAACAAATTGTAGCTACATGTTCATTTTACTCAAAAAGCAGCACATACCAAAGTCACTGTTTTCGGCGAGGTGTTTCCATTATTTTGGACAACCCCTGTATGCATTAAAGGTTTGGAGTTAATCGCGTCTCCCTGAGACGCGCCAAGTGGGGGTTCAATGGGTGCGAAGCATCCGGGCGCCAGCTTCCGGGGACGGCAGAACGTATCAATCAAATTTTGCAGTTGACAAATTAATGTTAGTGACGTGGAAAACGTTAATACAACGTTTTACTGTGAATAATCGTGATGCTACGGGGCACGTTTTTTTTTCTAAGAGAAACATTCATTACACGCTGAGTGGTCACTTTATTATGACCACCTGACAGTTTTAAGCAAATGAGCTATGACTGCACGCTGTTGCCGCCAGAGGGCGAGGCTAGTATAAAAAGGGAAAGCTTAGAGCTTGCGATAGTAGTAGAAGTGATTTTTGGGTGACGAGATATGTAAAAAATGCGATTTGATGGATTTTCAACGTGGGACGATTGTAAGAGCTCGGAGCCATGGAGCGAGTATCACCGAAACCGCCGCATTCGTGAAATGTTCCAGAGCAGCTGTTGTTAAAGAGTTTAAAGACTGGACTGTCAGCCAAAAAACTGGGTTTCTTTGTGCAACGTGTGGCCGTTATCCACTAGTGACTACTCGGGCGGAGCGGAGAGTGTCCAGACTGGAAACAGACAACAGAAGGGCAACAGTGCAGCAAATTACAGACCATCTTAATCAAGGATCCCCTCAAAGGATCTCTGCAGACAGTTTTCGCCGTACACTGCATCGGATGGGATATGGCAGCTGAAGGCCTGTTCGAACACCTTTGCTGTCTGCAGTTAACAAGAGAAAACGTCTCCAGTTCGCACAATGATTGGACAGTCGATAATTGGAAACAAATGATGTGGTCCGATGAATCACGTTTTAAGTTGCACCATGCAGATGTCCGAGTGAGAATTTGACGGAAACAGCACGAAAGCATTGACCCCAAATGCATTGCTACAACCCTTCAAGCTGGTGGAGGCAACGTTATGGTTTGGGGAATATTTTCCCGGCATGCTTTGGGCACTTTAATTCGTATTGATCAACGTCTGACTACTGGCACATCATATCTAAACATCGTTGCGGACCAAGTGCATCCTGTCATGTGGATGGTTTATCCGATTGGCGATGGCTACTTTCAACAAGATATTCCCTCCTGCCATAATGCTCGTATTGTACAGGATTGGTTTCAGGAACATGCCAGTGAGTTTACTTTGCTTATGTGGCCCCCATAATCTCCAGATCTCAACCCCATTGAGAATTTGTGGGATGAAGTTGAACGAGCCATCAGAAAGCTGGATCCACAACTCTGCAATCTCCCACTCCTGGAAAGTGCTATTAATCAAGCATGGTCTCAGATTCCACTAACCACCGATCAACATCTCGTGAGTCCATGCCACGAAGAATCGACGCAGTATTAAAGGCAAAAGGTGATCCAACGAAGTACTGACGGGGTGGTCATAATGAAGTGGCCACTCAGTGTATAATTCAATAGAAAACGACTTGGAATCAGATAATAATTTTTATTGTTTTGTTCAGTAACGGATACCGTGAGCAAAGGACTAACATTTTTTTTCTAATTGATTTTTTTTTTTTTTAAATCTTGAGTATTTCAGTGTCATGATAAGCGTGACCAGCACTATGACAATGGGGCCAATATGAAGAAAACGCAGTGGACTTCAAGTAAAATAATTTTCCGATCTAAAACCTTGATGATGCATTTTATATACTTTGAACAGCTCGTATTTTAAAACTGGTTGTACACAACGACGAAAAAATTTCTCTAGAAATTTCCAGCATTATGCAGGAAATATATGCTTTATTTTCTGGATCACCTTACCTTTGGAAAATTAAAAAAGAGCTTCCAGCGTTGACGGTAAAACCGTGTTCTGGAACAAGGTGGGAATCGATGCAATAAGGGTATCGAGGTTTACAGGGAAAAAATTAATATGTAAACTAATTATTTCGAATTCTGTTTTTAGTTTTAAACAACTTATTTGTATATATGCCTACATGAGAGATTTTTTGGTTAGTTGGTTAGAATTGTTGAACAGACGCCGGTCATGTTCAATGTTATGTATATACACTGCTGGCCACCCAAAATGCAACAGCAAAATGGAAGCATTCGATTGGCCTATAATTCGCAGCATGCGTCACCCACGAGAGGACATGCAAACGATTAGCATTGCAGGGCATATGCAAATCATGTCTTACCGGCACGCCACCGAGAAGCACTATAAGAAGTGTGCACAGAAGGCGGGGTGTAAGTAGTGGAAGTGTGTTGTGCTGCCGGACCTGTGCGTGGGAAGTTCCTGATTCCTCGTCGCAGAATACGGCAGTCATTCCAGCCCGTTTCGGAGTTCGACAGAGGACGAATAGTGGCTTATCGCGACAGCGGTTTATCGTACCGAGACATCGGCGCCCGTGTGGGACGACATCCAGCCACAGTGAGGTGAGTGTGGATTCGGTGGGTGCAGGAGGGACGGACGGACCGATGTGAGCGATTGCCGCAGCCGCGGCACACCACCGAACGAGAGGACAGGTATGTTGTGCGTCGGGCATTGACGGCTCGCACCACCACATCACGAACGTTAGCGCAGGAATTAGGGTGTGTTGCGCAACAACCTGTGTCAGCACGTACCGTTCCACGTCGTCTGCAGGAGCGGGGACTTGTCGCACGGCGCCCATTGCTCCGATTACCATTAACGTTACACCACCGGCGAGTGCGGAGGCAGTGGGCTGTTGAACGAAGCACCTGGACTACGGAATGGCACGACATTGTCTTCTCCGACGAATCCCGCTTCTACCTGCATCACCACGATGGTCGAATCCGCGTGTGGCGGCACCGCGGCGAGAGACTGTATGACGCCTGCATTATGCATCGCCATACCAGTCCGTCGCCTGGCGTTATGGTTTGGGGCGCAATTGGATATGACACCCGCACCCCTCTGGTACACATCGCCGGTACACTCAGCAGCCACCGCTACATCTCCAACGTTTTGAAGCCTGTAGTCTTCCCTTACCTGCAGGACCTGCTAGCGACCACGTTTCAACAGGACAATGCGCGGCCGCCCGTGGCACGTATAGTGCAACAATTCTTCACGGCCCACCAGGTGTCACTGCTGCTGTGGCCCGCCTGTTCTCCCGATATGTCGCCCATCGAACACGTCTGATTGCTGATCGGCAACCAAGTGGCCCGGCAAGCATCACCCGCGCCTACGCCTGATGAACTGTGGCAACGTGTGGAAGCAGCCTGGACCGACATACCCCAAGCCCACATCCAAAGCCTCTTTCGTTTGATGCCGCGGCGTGTAGCGGCCGTTATTTCCAGCCATGGGGGCCACACGAACTATTGATGTCTGCGTGTTCCGCAAGTCGCAAGGGCCTGTAAGCTCAATCGTTTCATCTTTGTATCTGTTGTTATGTGTCCAGTACACCAGGCTTTGCTATCTCGTGTCCTTCTTGCTGTTGCATTTTGGGTGGCCAGCAGTGTATATATTTCGAAAACACTTACTTTACGGAAAATAGAAAATGATGTTATTAAAGATATTTATTTCATGTAAAAATGAATAAAAATTGAAAAATATTCTCGTACAAGGGGCGGCAAATGCACTTGGCGTGCCCCTGGTGTCTCCTGCTTAATAACTTACGTTAATCAGTTTTGAAATACTAGTACTATTGTAATTAGTTCCTCATGTAATTTGGAATATTCTCGTAAAGTGTACATACGATATAGATGGAATAAAAAGTAAATAAGTCTTTCTGAAACTTTATTTCTGTGACTGTTTCACTTCGAGAGAGAGGAAGAGAGAGAGAGAGAGAGAGAGAGAGAGAAAAATATCTTAAGTAGTGTTTCTCAAGGCTACACACGTTTTAAATAGTAGAACTCTACTCGCTCTACTATGTTTGGCTAATTTGTTTTTTGCTATGCTCATTTTTTTCTCTTTGAGCTTAAATTTTTAACCGGCGATGTAATTTAAATACGTAAAGTTAGTTCAAGAAGAAAAGTTCTTACTCCCGAAATCTGCTTCATAAAAAAAGTCCAAAGCAGGAGTTGTATGTTTTTATTTTGGGCTTCCGGTACATGTAACAAAAAAAAAATTATTTTTTTCCCTGTGTCTCGCAGTGGTCGTTGGGAAAATAACGACCTCAAAACCCATTTGATGAAACCTAAAATGATACACTAGCTGTAAATTCACCGCAAGAAGTTTCTGCTGGCTTACAATTCTGGTTTATAAAGCGGTTGAGCCTCATCGTTGACTTCTGACCTTGACCTCTAGATTATCCGGCCGAGTTTGTTCTTGACCCACAAAGAAATAAGCCGTTGAGATAAGCAGCTCTTTTTCTAGTATACTTGTGGTCCCTGGATACAACAGCACAAGCGGAAGGAAGGTGGGAAAGTACATAGAAGGAAAAAAACACTTGCAGAAACTATGGGTGGAGATGTTTACCTTTATGCTAGCAGGTTTCTTTTCATTTTACCAGAAGTTAAACTACACTCTTTTGTCCCTTAAAGAATGCTCTCTGAAAAAATGTTCACTTCTCGCCAATAGAAAACAAGAAAGTTGACACCGAAATTTCGGTTTGTAATGAGCACGCACGTCCTTTGAATCATTTTTGACGCGAAATTAAATTGGTCAAAGTTATTCAAAGTCAATGCAACCGGTTAGAAAAAAAATTAACCGGGTTTTTACAATTGATAAAACATCCAGAAATATTGTGTTGGTGCGAATGAAATGTCCGGCAAAGGTGGACGTCGAGAACGGAAAAGTAGGACAACTTACCCAGGCAAAATAATCCCCCTCGGCATCGACATATGTGTCGATGTAAGGCAAAGCCATCTGTTGCCATCTGTCCGGCAAAGGCCATGATCCCGGACTGAAAAAAGTCTTTGGCTGGGACCCGAAGAAGTCATCAACTGCACGTTGAACCTCGTTGTGTGTTGTGAACTGTTTCCCGTACAGGAAGTGATCCAGGCGACCAAACAGATGATAATCTGTCTGAGACAAGTCCCGGAAAATAGGCTAGATAAGGCGGCAGTGCTTCAGAGCCCAAGGCACTTAGTGTCAACATCGTTCGTTGTGCGACATGAGGGCGGAACTTGTCCTGGAGCAGAAGAACACCATGTCTGTTGTCCAAAGCCGGTTGTTTCTGCACCAATTTCCGGTGCGTCTGGTGTAATTCAGCACAATAACGTTCTGCAGTGATGGTTTGGGCTCTTGCCAAGAAACTCCAATGAATTATCCCGGCTGTGGACCACCAGACAAGGAACATCAACTTCTTGGTGTGTAGTAGAGGTAAGTTCGGGCTCAGTTTTGGTGGCCCGAGACCGCCCGGGCACGAAGTCTTATAGTCCAAGCCCGAAGTAGAATTTGTTCTTCTTCTTTTTTTTTTTTTGCTTTATTTTAGCAACTTTCGTGAACTATTGAAAATTTTAAATTGCTGTAAAAACTATCCAGTGCAGAAGGGCACGAACAGTTTTGGTAGATCTAATATAAACTATTTAATCAGGTAATTTTTTTTGCCGTATGTTATAAATTGATCCTAAGCTTTCACGCGCCAACCGGAATCATAGCAAAAGTTCTATTTAGTTTCATTTTCGTGCCTTCCATATTTTTATGTACTCATCTTGTTCCACAATTTATATGGCATCAGCAAAAAGTATGTCCCAGTGACACTAACAATAACAATGTATATATGCACCTGAGGATTGGAACACCGCTACAATGATCCTGCTACATAAGAAAGGTGACATTGAGGAACTCGGAAACTACAGACCTATCAGCCTCCTATCAGTAGTTTATAAAATCTTCACTAAAGTTCTTTGACACCGCTTGAAGGTAACACTGGACATGGCTCAACCGAGAGAACAAGCTGGATTCAGGAGTGGCTACAGCACAATAGATCATATCCACGTGCTGAGAGAACTAATATCGATTATGTAAAAGCCTTTGATTCGGTGAAACCATCAGCAGTTACAATGGCTCTGAAAGCCTGCGGTATTCAAGATGCATACATTAATATTATTAATAACATCTATGAAAATACAAGTGCAAAGATTAGGCTGTTTGAAAATACAACACACGTAAGAATTGGAAAGGGAGTGAGACAAAGCGACACCATATCTCCGAAGCTCTTTAATGCCACATTGGAGGGTGTTTTTCAGTCGCTGAGCTGGGAAAACAAGGGGATAAAGATTAATGGAGATTATCTAACCCACCTTCGTTTTGCTGATGACGTAGTCATTTTTGCAACTACCCCATCAGAGCTGCAGAGTAAGATCCAGGAACTTGCTGACAAGAGTAAAGAAGTGGGATTAAAAATGAACTTTCAGAAGACAAAAGTGATGTACAATGCTTTTACAAGAAATGAAGATTTATCGATTGATGGAGAAAAGCTGGAGATAACAGACACGTACGTTTATCTTGGACAGCAGATATCAAGTGAGGGTCACATTGATGAAGAAATTAATCGGCGTACAAAACTTGCCTGGAGAGCTTTTGGAAGAAACAGCATAATTTTCAAGAGCAATATGCCATTATGTCTTAAAAGAAAAGTGTTTGATCAATGCATCCTTCCAGTGCTTACGTATGGTGCAGAGACGTGGACCTTAACTAAAAGAGACATACAAAGGCTGCAGACAACTCAAAGTAGCATGGAGAGGTGCATACTTGGTGTAACCAGGAGAGATAAGAAGAGGAACACGTGGATCCGTAAAATGATAAGAGTGGAAGACATCATGATCAGAGTTAAATCCCTGAAATGGCAATGGGCTGGACATACTGCCAGAAGGACAGATCATCGATGGACAGCCGAAATTTTAAATTGGATTCCAAGGGACAGGAAAAGACCCAGAAGAAGACCACATGGGAGATGGGTGGATGAAATTCGAAAGTATGCAGGGGTGACATGGAGGAGACTGGCACAAGACAGATCGTTGTGGAGGAAACTTGGGGAGACCTTCGTCCAGCAGTTGATTGATAATGGTTGACAATGATGATGATGATATGCACTTCTTTACAGTACGTGGAAGATGTAACTGGTTTTAAATGTCGATCACAAAAAGCATCAGAAAACTTCAAAGGCCAGACGGTCTTTCCGGCTACAGTATAGTTTTACGAAGCAATTATGGAGAGAATTTAACCTTATGCATAAACTGTCATGGGTAATCAAGACTGATCTTGGGTCTAATTTACGCCTCCAGAAAATCTCTTCATCGGCATCCTAAACCTCTAACGACAGCACCAGGAAACGAATGCTAGGTATCATAAAACTAGAAAAAGGGAAAGTACTGTACATTGTTAGCTTAACTGGCGTTTTACTGTCCTCCAGACATCCATTCTCCTTTCCTTTACCCGATCGGAAAATCAGGGTGCATTTCAACCGTTCCCTTATCCCCTTACTCTTTCTTATGTTTGCCGCCTGTTAGATTCCTTTTTACACCTCGTACTACAAGTCAGGACCCCCCACCCCCAGCCTACCCACCCACCTCTAACGCATTTTCTCTGGCTGGTCTGTCGCCGTTCCCTGGTGGCTGTCAGCCAGCTTCACATGGACGGAACAACTGCATTGCCTAAAAGGACCAATTAAATTTCATTCACCCTCCTGTAGATAGCCAAACAACAGACATAACTAAAAGAACAACTTTCTGGCGGTGAGTGAGAACTGCTGCTTGAAAAAAAAAAAGTTTTGAAAATAAAACCAATAACTACACTGGCGGAATGTGAAAAAAGAACACCAAGAAGGAGACGTCTGATACCAACGAAATTTATACAGCATAATAACGGAATACACAGGATAACGTGATCAAAACATTATGGCAAAATACAGCTGTAAACTGAAAAATAACATTTCCATGTAACATGGTTAGTACGAGGTTGAACCGCCATGAACTGCGTCACACTGTGCAATTCTGGCATGGAGTCTGTCGTACAGATGTTGGATGTAAGTTTGGGGTATTGAGTTCCAAGCATCCTCAACCTGGACGCGTAAATCGGGGATAGTCGTGGCTGGCCGTGGAGACCGGATAAGTCGTTGTTTCATAAAATCCCACACGTGCACAATGGGGGACAAATCCGGTGAAAGTGCAGGCCATGGAAGTTGTCTCACACACTGAAGTGCATGTTGCGTTTCACGTGCCGTGTGTGGGCATGCGTTATCTTACTGGAAAACACCACGATGGACCGACCTTACAAATGACACAACAACGGGCTGAATGATGTTGTTGATGTAGGAGGTGCTGTTTAACGTACCCGGTACAAACACTAGTTGTGTACGGGAGTAATAGCTGATCGCTCCCCACACCAGGAAACCAGGTGTAGGCCCTGTGTGTCGCTGGAGGATGCAAGAAGGGTGGAGACGCTCCCCTGTGCATCTGCGAACACGCATACGGCCATCTTAGGCCCCAAGCAGAATCTGCTTTTATCGCTGAACACGACAGATCGCCATTGCGTTCTCTAGTGCAGACGTTGGCGACAGCACTGCATCCGTTCCTGACGGTGGGCTGGAGTCATAGGTACACATGCCAGAGGCACACGTGCACGTAGTCCTGCATCCAGTAGACGGTTGCGGATTGTTCGCACAGTCACCTCAGGTGCAACGGCAGCTCGGATTTGCGTCGCAGTGGATGTTCTGCTTGACAACGTCGCCCTTCTTATGCGTCGATCGGTCCGCTCATCAGTCCGTCTGTGACTCCCGGTTCCACGTTTTCTCGTGTGGGAATGTTCCTCGGACCATCTACGCCACCATCGTACCACCACCGATACTTCTCGTGCAATTCTCTCCGCACTATGACGATACGACCACCCGGCCTCGCGGAGTCCGACTAGACGACCTCGCTCAAAGTCCGATAACTGCTGAATTCGTACACGTCTTCCATGTCCAGGCATTGCGGCTTCTTTAGGGTCTTCGCCCGTGTCCGTACGCCGACGACTGATTACATTCACTTTGCCGTACTCCTTAAATACCACCGACGATAATTTTCATATTATGCCGTGCTGTGGCGTAAGCGCTCACCGGTTGGTACCCGAAATTAACATCACACCTACGTAAACTCGACCCCATTAACATATGTAAATTTCATGATCGCTCGCCAATTCCTCCTTGGTGTTCTTTTTCACTTTCCGCCAGTGTATTTGATAAAACTGACCGGTAAAAAAATCAATCTATATATGGCAGCCCGAGCCCGACCAGAAGTTTTTAAAAATGAAGCCCGAGCCCGGTTAGAGCCTGTGCTCGGGCTTTCGGGCTCGGGCCCAGCCCGTTTCAACTCTAGTGTGTAGGGGTGGCTTAGGATGCCGTTCAGCAGGCTGTGTCTTGCTTAACCATTGTGCAGATCGTTTCCGGTTATCATAAAGGATCCAGCTCTAGTCGCAAGTGGCGATTCGACGCAGTAGAGGTTTCTGTTTATTTCTGGCTGGCAGCGACGTGGAGACTTCCAAACGCCTAGTATTTTTGTAAGTTGTCAACTCATGCGGCAGCCACATGTCCAGATTTTTGACCTTACCCAGAGCAGCCAGACACCAAACAACTGTCTTATGGTGGACACCCACCTCTGCCGCTATCTCACGACACGTTTTTCGGAGGTCCGCTTCAACCACACGTAACAGAACATCGTCAAAAACAACAACAAGTCAGTAACCACGTGCTTCGTTTTGCAGGTCCGTATCTCCGCTTCGAAACTTCACAAACCATCGCAGAATGTTTCGTTCTTTGGCTGTATTCGCACCAAACGCTTTGTTAACATTTCGAGCGGCATTCCTGTAGAATGACCCAGTTTAAATTCGTACAGGAGGATGACTCTCAAATCCTGTGTCTGCATGTTTTCTTTGCAAGCCACGTTACGCCCAAACAAACCACGCCTGAACCTTGTTCTTCACACACGTGCTAGCTATTTATGGTAACTCTGTGACTTAATACCCGCAACATCTGTGGGTAGTTCCATTCTGCTGTGGTGTGGGCCTGTCTCCACTGCTCGTTCGCGCCGGACATTGCATTCGCACCAACCAATAGAAACAGCTACTTAGTTCCAGCAGCAGCTAAAAAGCACGTTACGAAAATTAACAAATAGCGCACCAAAAGTTTCTCATAGCACAAGGAAGGTACCAGAGACAAAGAGATTTCTCACCACTCACTTTTTTCCAGGGAAGTCGGCATTGAGGTCGTTGTTATCTCAACCATTCCGCCAAACTTCTTTGAAAAGGACCCATCTAACATGCCTTCGGGGCACAATTAAGAAGATGAGGTGGGCGATTCGGAGTGTCCGTTGCTAGAGAATGTTTTGAGATGAGGTTTAACGTGGTATCTATTCTCCAATGAGGACCCCCAAAATGTAGCTCTCATGTTGAGAAGAAAGTTTCCGGGAAAAGATCCTAGGTGGCTTGTGTAATGCGTGATTCTGCGGGCTTACAGTGACGTAAGCAACCCAGAGTGCTGTGCACGAAAGAGTAGATTCTAAGGACAGAACGTATGCTGTTGTGGTGAAGATTAGTTGCACATGACGACGATACGATCGATATCGAAGGAAGATGTGCGTGCAATGCTACTCTATGGATATTTGAATGGCGTGAAAGTTAAGGAAGCACTTGGAAAATTGCGAAACGCGTTTGGTGACGATATTATCGGACAGTGTACTTGCCCAGACTGGTATAGGATATTCGACACTGGTGTACGCGGGATTTGTGTGATGCGCCCAGAAATGGCAGACCCAGTAAGGTTGAAGATGATAACCTGCAACACGTGCTATCGCTGGTGAAACACTACGGAACTCGTAGAGGAAATGAGGAATTCTCATACGACCATCAACACCCGACTTCGGAAGTTGGGATATTCGTTTAAACTGTGCAAATGGGTACCCCATGCTTTGCCAGCTTAGAATCGGATGCAACGCTACTCCATTGCCGTTGCTCTGCGTGAAAGAGAAAAAAAAAGGAGTGATTTTTTCGCATCGGTTTGTCACTGGTTCCGAAAAATGGGTCACGTACGTGAAGGTTACGCGACAAAGAGCATGGGCCATGTCACTTTACGGGTAATCAGAGAAAGGTATTTGATACTCCAAATACGTAGCGACAGTTAATAAATAAATACATCGCTCTTTCCACGTTCCAGAAACACACAGCATCCGAAAAATTGTTTTTCAGCCGCCGCTGTGGAATTGAACCAACAGAACTCTCGATATCTAGCCGAGTGCGTTACATATACGCCACGGTGGCCAACAATCCACGGTGCTATGTGTATTTTTAAGTCAGCTTCTAACATCATAAATTCGTAAGATGGGCTCAGCTACTGAGACGTCTCCATCTGGTGGGCATTAACGGCACTAGCTATATATATATTATAGCAGTTAAATCCAAAGGGCGAGATCCAAGGTGAAAATACTCCAAATACGTGGCGACAGTTAATAAATAAATACATCGCTCTTTCCACGTTCCAGAAACACATCCGAAAAAATACACATAGCACCGTGGATTGTTGGCCACCGTGGCGTATATGTAACGCACTCGGCTAGATATCGAGAGTTCTGTTGGTTCAATTCCACAGCGGAGGCTGAAAAACAATTCTTCGGATGCTGTGTGTGTTTCTGGAACGCGGAAAGAGCGATGTTTTTATTTATTATTTAGGTATTTGATACAATCTAAAAGCCTTGGAACATTTTCCTTGAGTGGTTTTTCTTCGGTTTATTGTTTCTTTTTGTGTGTGTGTGCATCTACACAGTTGGGTCACATTATTGTGGCCACCTCCTACTTTTCACGTCAACAGCAAGTAGCCAATGAAAGAAGACACGTGTGATGAGCTGACTTGGAGGGTATGTAAGGTGTGTTGTAGGCATTCTGAAAACATAGGGCCGCGGGTGGCCTAGTGGGCAACGTTCGTGACTGCCACGGAAAGAACCTCAGGTTCGATCCCAGGCAGGTACGAACGCTCGATCCACCAAATATCCGCCGTGCGTCGGATGGGCACGTTAAACCGTAGGACCCCGGGGTACTGGCCCCCGGTAATAAATAAGGGCGTCTTCCTCCCACTTTCTACTTCGCTTCCGTGTCACTTTCCTATCTGGCGCTCTAGCCCAAATCTCCAAGTTTCCTATTTCTAAGGGTTGTTTAAGACCTGGGGTCAGACAGTCCCTTCCTAAAATCCTCTACATATGATCATGATCTGAAAACATATCACTCGTTGCTGTCATGGATAAAAAGTGATTTATCAGATTTGCAAAAAGGGATGATTTTCGGCTTTCTGGCCAAGGATGGCAGTAATTCTGAAACAGCGCAGTTTCTGAACTGTTAGCGTGTTGCTGTAATTAAAGTGTATCGTAATTGGAGAAATGGCACCATTGTGAATAAGCGACGTGAAAACACCACGTGCCATTTATATGAGAGGTGAACGTCGGCTGTGAAAGTGCGTGCGGGCGTTCGACACGCTACAGTGGAGCAAATCACTTGTCGTATAAACCAGTGGGCTACCTGAAGTGTGTCAAAAACGACAGTTCAGCGAACCCTGCTACGTATGGTGTTCCGATGCAGAAGGATGCTCACTGCACCTATGCTAACGAAGTGGCATCGGCAGAAAAGACTTAAATTTGCGCGGCAGTATGGGAACTGGGCCTCCGCTAATTGGCAAAGGATTGCCTTCTCCGAAGAGTCACGTTTTTTGCTTCATCGAACGGATGGAGGTTGGCGTATAAGGCGAATAATATCGGTGAACAAACACTCTTCATCCATTGCTGGCAGCACACATGCTGGTTGTCGCAGCGTTATGGTCTCGGGAATGTTTTCGTGGCATTCCTTGGGTCCACTCACACCTGTGGAAGGCACTACGGACCGAATTCGTTATGAATACATCCTTGCAGACCACGTCTCATTGTCTTCACTGGAGCGGTTGGGTTCTTCCAGAACGACAATGCGACGTGTTACACAGCTAGAAATGTTTGAGAATGGTTGAAAGAACACGATGAAGACTTCAAAGTACTTCTGTGGTCCCCTAATACCCCAGACATAAACGCAATTGAGCATCTGTGGGACCACTTCGATCGTGTTGTTCGCTCTATGAACCCTTGACCACGTTACCTCCAGCAGCTTTCAGATGCACTGCAGTCAGCATGACTCCACATATCTGTGATACCTTCCAGCATCTTATTGAGTCATTCCCAGCCCGTCTAGCTGCTGTCCGCGCTGCACAAGGCGGTTACTCTGGATATTAGCTGGTGGTCATAATAATGTGACTTGACCTTGTACATATATTTGGAATGCATGTTCGTGGGCTCTTTGTCTCAGTGTGTATTCGAATATCTTTGGAATGCGTCTGCCTGCGCTCCTTGTTGTAGAGGAAGATAAAAGAACACGTACCATGGATTCGTGGCTGTTTTTTGTTTTCTTGCCTGTTTTTGTGGCTTGTTGCTGGCCTGCTTGTCTGTTTCTTTCTTTTGTTAATTGCCGAACCTGTAGGTACTATGTATGTGGAAGAGCAGATACCAGCCCATTGATGCTGAGGTGGACTTTTGCTCTCCTCTGCCTGCCGGTGAGTATTCATAGAGCGGAGTGAGATGTATGTCGGGTTAGTGCTGGTGTTATTAAATGCGCCGTATTGGACTGACTTGGTAGACGGCTTCCTGTCTATGCTATCCGCTTCATGTTGTAGTGGATTTTTATCTGCCTACCTTGACTGTCCATGCATGGGAGTTGGATTTGTGCCGAGTTGCTGCTGGAACTGATATTGTTTGGTATCAGACTGATTCGATCGATGGCTTCTATCCGCTTTATGTTACAGTTGGCTGGAGTGGTATGTGTGCCCGGATTTCGTAGAGGCTAATATGATTATTGTTTTATGCTACAATGTTTGGCCCGGAATTGTTCTTGCCTCATCTGCGGGGTAGAGCTTCTCAAAGTAAATGTTATATTTTATTTGAAAGCAAATATTTCTGTGAAATTAAACAGTTTGACAAATTGAAATTGTGTTGTAAAGTTTTTGAGCACTGTTGATATTGAATTAATTAACATGTCAACTCAGTTAAAACAGCCCTTTCGTACGGGGGATTCAGCTAGTTGGGTTGGGCATAAGAGTAGTTGGACCGTCGCAACCATGCAGAGAACAGCCCACACAGAAGGCTTCTTAGCCACACTTTCATGGATGAAAGATGATGCTGAGTTGCTGATGGAATTGTCGCGGTGTGATTCACTATGAACTCTTACCGCGAAGGAATACCATCACAGCGGATGGTTACATCCAACAGTTGCACCGTCTTCATGCTGCGCTGCAAGAAAAGCGCCCAGCTTTGATTAATCGCCATGGAGTTGCTATGAGCTCTTACCGCGGAGGAATACCATCACAGCGGATGGTTGCATCCAACAGTTGGACCGTCTTCATGCTGCGCTGCAAGAAAAGGGCCCAGCGTTGATTAATTGCCAAGGAGTTGCTATGAGCTCTTACCGCGGAGGAATACCATCACAGCGGATGAGTGCATCCAACAGTTGGACCGTATTCATGCTGCGCTGCAAGAAAAGCGCCCAGCGTTGATTTATCGCCATGGAGTTGCTATGAACTCTTACCGCGGAGGAATACCATCACAGCGGATGGTTACATCTAATAGTTACACCGTCTTCATGCCGCAGGAAAAGCGCCCAGCGTTTATTAAGCGCCATGGAGTTGCTATGAACTCTTACCGCGAAGGAATACCATCACAGCGGATGGTTACATCCAACAGTTGGACCGTCTTCATGTTGCACTGCAAGAAAAGCGCCCAGCGTTGATTAATTGCCATGGAATTGCTATGAACTCTTACCGCGGAGGAATACCATCACAGCGGGTGGTTATTTCCAACAGTTGGACCGTCTTCATGCTGCAGTGTAAAAAAAGCGCCCAGCGTTGAATAATCGCCATGGAGTTGCTATGAGCTCTTACCGCGGAGGGATACTATCACAGCGGATGGTTGCATCCAACAGTTGGACCGTCTTCATGCTGCGCTGCAAGAAAAGCGCCCAGCGTTGATTAATCGCCATGGAGTTGCTATGAGCTCTAACTGCGGAGGAATAATATCACAGCCGATGGTTACATCCAACAGTTGGACCGTCTTCATGCTGCACTGCAAGAAAAGCGCCCAGCGTTGATTAATTGCCATGGAATTGCTATGAACTCCTACCGCGGAGGAATACCATCACAGCGGGTGGTTATTTCCAACAGTTGGACCGTCTTCATGCTGCAGTGTAAGAAAAAGCGCCCAGCGTTGAATAATCGCCATGGAGTTGCTATGAGCTCTTACCGCGGAGGAATACTATCACAGCGGATGGTTGCATCCAACAGTTGGACCGTCTTCATGCTGCGCTGCAAGAAAAGCGCCCAGCGTTGATTAATCGCCATGGAGTTGCTATGAGCTCTTACCGCGGAGGAATACCATCACAGCCGATGGTTACATCCAACAGTTGGACCGTCTTCATGCTGCACTGCAAGAAAAGCGCCCAGCGTTGATTAATCGCCATGGAGTTGCTTTTCACCAGGATGACGTTGGACCACATGTCCGTTTACGGACGCAGCAAAAATTGCAGGAACTGGAATGGGAAATATTGTCACACCCACTTTATTTTCCGGACCTTGTCCCGTCCCTCTTTCATCCGTTCCGGTCTTTGCCGAATTTTCTCGCAGCTAAAACCTTTGCTACACTGTTAAAATTTTGTCGTGGTTTGCATTAAAAAGTGGTACTACACCAGCTGCACCATTTTCTGAGAAAAGATGCACTATTGCGTAGTAATACAAACAAAACCCACAACATGGTGCTGCATTGCATAATAATGTGGTACAACCTTGCGTCATAATGTGGTACAATTTTGCGCCATAACGTGGTACAAAGTTACACCATGTTTGGGGTTTTGTTTGCACTGCACAGTGAATGCATCATTTCTCGGAAAGAGGTGTAGCTGGTGTACTACCATTTTTTGGTGCAAATTACGACAAAATTTTTAACAGTGTAATGACGATGATGTGGAACGATGTATGGATGACTTTTTCAACTCTCGCTCACCAGACTTCTATTGCAATGGGATATTTCAACTCGTAGATCGGTGGAACAGGTTCATCACTTCGAATGAGGACAACCTGCATGTTTACATTGAGTGCTTTGTGTGATTTTTTAAGCTTGAAATACAGGCTTCTCTATTTTCGGGATACATTCTTTATAACCTAATAGAACGTTCTGGCGGATGTCGGTCAGCGAAGCGGTGATTGAAAAAGGAAGGAATTCCATTTAGTAGAATAGGATAAGAACGGCGCGGCTTTCGGGTTGTTCACGTGCTGCTGTAGTAAGATACGTATAAAAAGTGGTGCACAGATGGCCAAACGACATACCGTCGTCCAGCCATGTATCGTTCTCAGCTCATTGATGCCAGATCTGAGAGGAGACTGTCGCGCATTGTTCACAGCAACCGCAGGGCCACAGTGCGATAAATGACCAGCAGCTACAACAGTGGTGATCAGGGTAATGAGCAACAGCACACAGTTCGTCGCATTCTTCTGCGCATGGGCCTGGGTAGCCGAAGACCCAGCTGGGTTCCAATGCTCACTGCACGGCATCTCCAATAACGCATGAAATGGGCCCAATATCATCGAGATTGGACCGTAGATGATTGGAAGAAAGTGGCCTGCTCTGAAGAATCAAGATTCCTGGTGCGTGACGTAGACGGCTGATCGCGGATACGGCGATAACCAACGGAAGATATGGCTGGATGCAGTGTGTTGGGCGGAAACAGACAGGCGGCGGCGGCATTATGCTGTGGGCGATCTTTTCTTGGGACACTTTAGGCTCCCTATTAGCACAATCGCTGACAGCTGTCAGGTATCTGAACATCGTTGAGGACCAAGTTCACCCATTCATGGCAACTGTGTTCCCTGCTGGTAATGTCCTTTACCAACAGGATAATGCGCAATGCCACACTGCCAGAATCGTCAAGGAGTGGTTCCAGGAACATGCTGGAGACTTTCTGTTAACGTTCTGGCCTCCAAATTCATCTGACATGAACCCAATCGAACATTTGTGGTTCGCCTTGGTTACGCTGGTTCCCGCTAAATCACCATCACCCCGAGATGTACGAGAACTGGAGGACCTGTTATTGACATTATGGTACGAGATACCCAAGGATACCTATCGCCACCTCATCGAATCGATGCCTCGCTGATTGGCCGCCATTTTGCGGGCTAAAGGGGTCCAATAGTTTATTAGGTAGGTGGTCGTAATGTAATGGCTCATCGACATGCTTCCCGGAAGAATTGTGTTTCCAGTATATTTCTGTTAAGTTAGAAGCATGTACCCATTTTTTTGTTTCAAAACTTATACAGTGGATCCCACTTAAGAAGTTCCCGCTTAAGAAGTTTTCCCGTTTAAGAAGTTTTATTTTTAGAGCCCCGATTTTTTTTCCATAGTGTTAATTTTTCCCACTTAAGAAGTAACGATGCTTCAAGTTTTCCCGCTTAAGAAGTTGTAAGTGTCACACATTTCTAAGTAAGAACATACGATTTTGGAACTAGTGCAGAAGATAAGTACATGTCAAAGAAGTTGGGAGGAAACGTTTCCCCTTACATGAAGCAAGCGAAGCCCCTACCGGCTTCCCACGGTCAACGTAGGGGGTCATATTTACTCCCCCCTTCTTCTGCGTCTGCCCTTTCTGTATCACAATCGCCTTATCTTTGGGGCTGGGGAAAGGCTGGGAAAGGAAGCACCTGCTGAAAGTTAGTCATTCTGTCAGAGTTAGGCTCAGATGTTGCACCTCGCATACGTGGAGTTAAACGCTTAGTTTTATTGTAGAAATGCGTAGCTAGAAATATGGCGTCTAAATGCATAAAAAGAAAAGCTTTATCTGATGTTGAGAAACGTAACATTATTACGCAAGTTGATGAAAGCCCGCATTTAACTAGGGTGCAGATAGCAAAAGAACTAAATTTACCTGTTACAGCCCTCAACGGTATAGTGGCAAAACGCTGACAAAGATGCTCCCACTTTTGAAATGCAAAATATCGACGATATTTGCGACATCGAAACGCAAGAGGACGATGAACCAGAAACCCAAGAAAATGAGTGCAGGCCAATTCCAACTTCATATGAAGCTGGTAAAGCACTAGAAACTTTTCGCCGCTTTTTAGAAAACCACGAACGTGTTCCAACGGACATAATGAGAAATTTGTATATGGACACGTACTTTGTGAATCTAGCGGAAAAAAGGAAGAAACAAACGTTTTTAGATCAGTATTTTTGTAATCTTGCAGCATAATAAATGTAGCTTTCAATCCTCATATTCAAGTTTAAATGGGTAAGTTGTGAAATTTTTTGTTACTTTAAAATTAAGTAAAATTTAATTTCTGGATTTAATTTATGCAACATTTTTAATCGCTAAAGTCTTACAAAACCCAATCACACACTTCCCGTTTAAGAAGTTTTCCCGCTTAAGAAGTTTTCATCGCTTCGTCCCAACGAAGACTTTTTTAAGCGGGATCCACGTATCGGATCAGATCATATGTAGATGATTTTAGGAAGGGAGTGTCTGACCCCAGGTCTTAAACAACCCTCAGAAAGAGGAAGCTAGGATATTTGGGTTAGAATGCCTCATAGGAAAGGCACACGGAAATAAGGTAGAAAGGGGGTGGAAGACGCCCTTACTTATTACCGGGGGGCCAGTACCCTGAGCCCGACGGCTTGACGTGCCCATCCGACGCACGGCAGATATTTAGTGGTTCATGTATTCGTACCTGCCTGGTATCGAACCTGAGGTTTCCCCGTGGTAGTCATGAACGCTGACAACTTGTCTTTCCATTGTTGGATCTTTGAGGGCCATCAGCGGCCCTCAAAGTTTATAAAATTTTCTAACTACAGTAGACACTCGCCATTCCGGTCATTCCTTGCACAGAGGGGTGCTGGATTATCGAGAGTGTCGGATTACTGGGAGTCCATAAAAATTCAGTTTAATGCATTAAATTTAATGTTACAATTACAAGTTCAGTATCTGTAGTACATATGTATTTAAAAAAAAACATAAATAAGAGACAAGCACATGATAATAGTAAAAGAACACGGTCAGGACGTACTATACTGTCTCATTAACAACAATGAAATTATCTTTTCATATTATCAGTACAGTAAAGCACAATATAAGTGTGTATGTACAATACATAATAAAAGAAATGCACAATTGCAAATGTAGCACAGAGGAAATCTTGCATTTGCTACTCAGTGTGATGACTTCGAAACATGTCACAGATTTTTGTCCGCTTTAATGAAGATGCTTTTTGTAATATTCTTAATTATTGGGTTGTCGGAAAAGTCATGACGTATTTTGGCACCCGATGGCGGTTGGGCGGTTTCGGAAGTACTAGAGGCATGCGCAGCTCCGTTATCGCTATGGCATTCGACAGGTGCCAGTTCTAGCTGCAGTCTAAAAAGAATAGTGGTTGATTTGACATCAAGTTGAAGATGGAAGACCAAACTGTGCATTTTCGCCATATTTTACTGTTTTACTTCCGTAAAGGGAAGAACGCGCGCCAAGCTTGTGAAAAGTTGCGTAAAGTGTACGGTGATAATGCTCTACAAGAACGTCAGTGCCAGCGGTGGTTCGCATAATTCCGTGCTGGTGATTTTGACCTCAACGGTGCTCGTCGGTCAGGGAGGCCCACCGAGGTTGATGACAACCAAATCAAGGCATTGTTCGAGTAAAACCCACGTTACGCGACACGAGAGATTGCAGACACATTGCATATCCATCATTCAAGCGTTCACGACCACCTGAAGAAGCTGGGATACGTAAGCAAGCTCTTTGTGTATGTTCCTCGTGAACTCAAAGAAGCTCAATTGACGGCACGTTTAAACATCTGCAATATGCTCATTAAACGTGAGGAAAACGATCCTTTTTGAAGCGACTGATAACTGGTGACGAAAAGTGGATTGTGTACAACAATGTGCTGCGCAAACGGTCTTGGTCTCGACGTGCTGCTTTGCCTCAAACGACATCCAAAACAGACATTCATCACCGGAAGGTTCTGGTCTCCGTGTGGTGGGGTTTTAAAGGTGTTTTTAGAGCTCCTACCACGGAACCAAACAATCAATTCGAATGTGTATTGTCGGCAATTGGACAGTTTGAACGAATCCATCATCCAGAAACGTACAGAGCTAGTTCATCGTAAAGGTGTTGTGTTCCATTACGAAAAGGTGAGACCACACACAAGTTTGATCACCGCCAAAAATTATTGGAGTTTGGGTGGGTTGTGTTGCCACACCCAGCACACTCGCCTGACCTTGCGCCGTCAGACTTCCACTTCCTTCGTCTTTTCAACAGTCCTTGCGTGGTATAACGTTCAGTTCAGATGAGGCTGTAAATCAACACCTTGTAAAGTTTTTCGCCACGAAAGACAGGTCCTCCTATGAACGAGGCATTCTGCAGCTCACTGATAGATGGCAAAAGGTTATCGAACAAAACGGGCATTATATCATTGATTGATCTTTGTTCTTTCCATCAATAAATTACCTTTGCAAATCATGGCTAAAATACGTTATGACTTTTCCTACAACCCCTATTTTGAGGATCCCTCCTACTTTTATTTTAAATTGAATTACATGAACGTTAGTGCCTATTCAAAACAAAACATAACGTTAAAATTGAAAACTTCACTCGTGTATGAAGTATAATTCATTCCGGTCTAATATTAACTTGATTTCTGAAACCAAAAACCACGGAAGGAGAAGGCGGTCGGATTATGGAGAGGCCAGATTATGGAGCGCCGAATTAGCGAGAGTATACTGTATAATAAAAAAAATATGTTTAAGATAAAAACTCTTTTTTTTTTCTTCACTTGAACATCGACAATGTTTACTTTCATTTCGCTTGAAAAATCTTGAAAAAATGTATGCGGATATTCCTCCGCATTAGGAAGCAGCACGAATGAGGTATATATTTCAACACATATATCTTTCTTTTTCAAATTTTATGTAGTGGTGGTTTTGGAATTGAGTTGCTCGCTCGTATTCCACAGTGACCTTTTTCTTTACAGCGATATCAGGCAATTTTTTAGTAGCACTTCCTCGTCTATTCTTTGTCTTTGCATTGTCGGAATAGAAGATTGTTCCGGTGCTATCATGTTTCGCCTACGTTGTTAGAATTCATTTATTTATTCATTTCTTCTCTCTGTTGTATAATGTTGCGAGCTTTTCTTCTTTGTTCTGTGTGACTCCACGTTACGTAACACAAATTAGTTTTCCCCGAAGTACTACGAAGAGTTTTAAGATTTTGAGGAAGGAAGTCTACTTTGAGTTTTGTATTTTTTTCTTTAACTTCTCGTACAATTCAGTTTTAACGGCGTCATTTCCTCTATGGACTATTGAATGTTAATGCTTTTTTTTTTTTTTTTTTAATTTTGAATGCACAAAATGAGCCCTTTCTTGCTTTCTCATACATTGAAATGGAACACAACTACAAAACGAGAAATAGGTTCTCAATATTCAAGAAACGCAAATAGCGTATTAAATCCGTTTATTTCTTATGGTGTAGTCAGCACAAAGATTCGCCAAGCTTTCGCACTACACTGGAAGGCTTTTTCAAGGCAACGGTAGACATAAAACCAAAAACAAAAATGATGTTGTCTAAACACGTTTATTATAAAAAATTATGAACCTCGCATTATAGGAGGACAGAAATACATACAGTTAAAAACGTTAAAAACACACTAGTACTTTCGTGACCGCCATCGGTCACTTCCTCAGGTGTGACTACCAGTTCTAAGTAGCAACGGTCAGCATATATGTACAACATGACGTGTCAGGTCAGACGAGTGAGCAGAGAGACATAGAAAGAACAGGTGGTCCGGAGTTAGTAATAATTATTACAATATTTAAATCACAGTAAGCCATGTATAAGATATTTCCAAACGTCAGGAATATAGTTAGGAATATCATCGTTGCAGCAACTTCTCCGGTGAGCCAGAATCTGAAGGGCTTCAGTAAATAGTACTAAATTCTTATTCTTAGGTATAGTCAGAATAGTAACCTCAGACCATATTGGTTCGAAAGGTTTGCTTAAAGCGAACGTGACATAGCTGTGTGTCCTCTGACCCATCATCAGGATCAGAGAACAGGAGAGGGATTCTTTAAATTCCATAATTATCTAATACATCAGGTCTGTCACGATCGCTACGAACCAACGAAAACAATTTACACGAAGACAGCCCAAAGTCAATACCAAAAGGTCGTAGATATTTTTATGTAGATGTGAAAGTGGTGGCAAAAACGGGATAGAACCCACAAATTTTATGGTTCTAACTTCTCTGGTTAGTGTTGTAGAGTCGAGCGTTGGTATTTTTTTAATAAGTTTATTAACAATGTAATTAGAATACCCAAAGGAATTAGCCGACTCGTAGATTTTCAGGATTTCCTGTTCATACGTTTGTTTTGTAGAACAGTTAGAACGGGCTCTGTGTACCATAAAACGCAAGGAAGCAAGTTTTTGGAAATGCGGATGATTAGAAGTGTCAGGGATAATTAAAACCTGAGAGGTAGATTTCCGAAAAACTGAAGTCGTAACCAAATTTGTATTAGGATCACGGGTGAGAAGGATGTCTAAAAACGGCAAAGTAAAATCCAATTCAGTTTCAACTGAAAATTTAATAGAGACAAATTTTGACGAAAAACTATTAACCAAATCCTGTAAGTCCCACGTTGACCCTTGCCAAAAATTAGAATATCATCAACGTATCGAATATAAAGGAGTGGTTTAATAGGGAAGGTGTTTAACACCTCGTTTTCCAATTGATGTAGGAGAATGTCGGCAAGGAGGGGCGATAGTGGAGAACCCTTTGGGGCCCCTTCCAATTGCTTATTAAAACGAAAGTACGTCCTATTATAAAGAAGTTGTAGAGCATGAATTATAGCTTTAGCGTTAGGGGCAGAAAAAGTATCGGAAGCCAACAGTTTGGAAATAATCAAATTATGAACAGTGAGAACAGGAATATTGGGAAGCAATGACATGACATCAGATGAGACCATTTTAAATTAAACCAGAATAGGTTGAATAAGGTGAATAGAAGATAAAGCCTGGGTCGAACTCGAGATAAACTTACGTGAATTGGCAGAGACCAGAGGACGAATTGGGTTGTCAGGTTTGTGTAATTTTAGCTTTCCAAACAAAGCAGGGACGCAGGGCCCAGGAGAGGGGTGTAAATAATAATGTCAGCAGGTAAGTCTGGAAAGGATCATGTCATGTTGTACATATACACAGTGTGGCAAAGAATTTTTAAGACTGGGTCTGTAAAATGAAATAGAAACAAGAAATTATAATTTGCTTTGATTTGTTATTCAAAATAAGTCCCTCCGGCTTCAATACACTTGTTACACCGATTTAATAATGATTCGAATGCCTGTTCCAGTTCACTTTGCGGAATTGCCTCCAAAGCACGCGTCGAAGCTGTTTGTATGGTCGAAATATCATCAAAATAACACCCTTTTAACGTCATTTTAAGTTTTGGGAATAACGAAAAGTCGCAGGGTGCTAAATCAGGCGAATACGGTGGATGATTCAACACACAGATGTTATTTTTTGCCCAAAATCTACGAACAAGACGTGAGGTGTCAGTGGGTGCATTATCGTGCAACAAACACCAACTGTTTTCATCCCGATATTCTGGACGAATGCGACGAATTGTGCCCATCAAACGCCTCAAAACATTTAAATAAAACTCACCAGTAATTGTTTGTCCACTTGGAACAAATTCTTTGTGTCGAAGAATGTACTGAGCATTGTTTTGATTTTCGATGGAACGTTCCTTGTTTTTTTGGCTCGTGGCGAGTTTTTTGACTTCCATTCCGCACTTTGTCGCTTTGTTTTAGGATCATATTGAAAACACCATGTTTCATCACCAGTAACAATCGATTTTAAGAAGTCTGGATCATTTTCAGCGGCTGAAATGATGTCTCTGCAATGTGCACTTCTCCTTGATTGTTGTTCATTGGTTAACGTGTGTGGAACAAATTTAGCACAGACTTTTGTTTTGCCCAAATCTTCATGCAGGATGATTCGAATCGTTTCTTTGTTGATGTTTAAAGACTCTTCCATCATTCTTAGTGACGCACATCGATTGTTTGCCACGAAACCCCGCACTTTTTTAATAATCTCAGGTGTCCTAGATGAACATGGTCTTCCGGTACGCTTATCATCTTCTAGCGTATCTCTTCCGTCCAAAAAACGTTTGTGCCACAGGAAAGCATTTGATCTACTTAAACAAAACTCACCGTAAACTTGTTTCATCATTTGGTACGTTTCCGAGGCACTTTTACCAAGTTTTGCGTTAAATTTAATAACAGCCCTTTGTTCCATCTTAATAATTCAGCATGAAAAAAATTTTACTTCTTCTTATGAACGGCCGTTTCGTTTGAGTTACTTTAACAACTGCGCAGTACCTTTTGCAGAAAGCAAGCAGGTGGTCACGGTTTATAACACATGCGCGATTACACTGGTAACGCCACCGCAATCTGAAATCTAGCGCCAGTCTTAAAAATTCTTTGACGCACTGTGTATGCAGACCGTTGCTGCTTAGAACTGGTAGTCACACCTGAGGAAGTGACCGATGGCGGTCACGAAAGTACTAGTGTGTTTTTAACGTTTTTAACTGTATTTCTGTCCTCCTATAGAGCGAGGTTCATAATTTTTTATAATAAACGTGTTTAAACAGCATGATTTTGGTTTTAACTTGTAACACGTATCTTCATCAATTTTATTCAACGGTAGACATAAATAAGGCAATTTTATGTCTACCGTTGCCTTGAAAAAGCCTCCCAGTGGAGTGCGAAAGCTTGGCAAATCTTTGTGCTGACTACATCATAGGAAATAAACGGATTTCATACGCTATATGCGTTTCTTGAATATTAATATTGTGTTGTATTAAAATAACGTTAGGTTCTCAATTAAATTTCACTTAACAGAAGTCCTGGAGAACAAGGACGACGACTTAGGATTTTGCGGACTGCTACGCATTTTTTCGTGGAATGATTTTTAAATCTGATGTACAGGGGTTGTCCAAAATAATGGAAACACCTCGCTGAAAACAGTGACTTTGCTGCTTTTTTGACTAAAACGAACAAGCAGCTACAACTTTGTTTTTGTAAAAAAGTGTTGCTTATAGTCTCAAGGGTCTGTGTGATTGCATTGTAAATCGGTGTTCGCATAATTTCGTTCCAGGTGAAGCCCCAATGGCCGCCCCGGTGGTGCTGTGGTCTAAGCGATGGCCTCTGATCATTCGTCGCAAGGGGTCCGGGTTCAAATCCCGGTGAGGCATAGATGTTGTGTTGGTCTTTCGGCATTGGCTCTCTCCCTTTCCTGGAACCAGTGAACCTATTTTAGGGACGGGCGACTGCTAATAGCCCATTGAGTTGCTCACGGTGGTTGTTAAACCTCCAATCAAAAAAAAAAGCCACAATGAATGACCTATCGGAGTTCCAAAGAAGGCCGATTGTAGGAGCCCGTCTGGTTGATGCGTTGGTAACCACAGTGGGGGTGTCGAGAGGTACCGTGTTGAAGGTCATGACAGTATTCAAATGTTCACGGCACAACATCATCTGCGAGACACAACTGTAGAAGGAAACCCAAACTCACGGCGAGAAACAGGAGGACATTAAAGAGGATTGTGACCGCAAGGAAGAAGACCACGGCAACGAAAGTGCCTGCTGAGCTTAATGCACTTCTCCAAAACCCAGTGTCGAACCATATCGTACGAAGGGAATTGCATAAGCACAATATTTACGGCAGAGCTGCGATTGCAAAACCCCCAGTGTCACAGGTGAATATGAAACGGAGACTACAGTGGTGCCAGGAACATTAAACGTGGACTGTGAACCACTATATTAGGCGCGGAACACCTATTGTTTCAAGGTGTTTCCATTATTTTGGACAACCCCTGTATATACTCGTAGAATAGGCATTAAATCTAATATGCACCTAGTCATCACTGAATTACGGTCATCCCTATCAAAAACGGTTCCTGCTCTTTCACCACGTTATTTCCGAGAGAGCGCGATTTTTCAACAGATGTAGGTAGCATGTACACTGCCGGAAAGTGAAAAAAGAACACTCAGAAGGAATGCCGCTAGGAACGTCACATTTAATTGTTAAGGGTAGCAGAAACTGTGATCCAAGTTGGAATGTCATTGGATGAAATACTGACGTCACTGCGGTCGTCAACATGCCAATGTACGCAACAAGGATTTTTTTTTTTGATTGGAGGTTTAACGACCACCGTGAGCAACTCAATGGGCTATAAGCAGTCGTCCATCCCTTATCTAGGGTCACTGGTTCCAGGGAAGGGAGAGAGCCAGTGCCGTAAGACAAACACAACATCCATTTCTCACCGGGATTCGAACCCAGACCCCGTTCGGACGAATGATCAGAGGCCATCGCTTAGACCACTGCGCCACCGTGACGGCACGCGTATTTAAGAACTAGGGCGTGCATAATGAAATCATTCGTCTGGTGTCGTGTTGTTCATGGCTCGTTGAAGAAGGTACCATGCCTGGATGGCGCACGCGTCCATTGTTCAGTTACCAGAGTTTGAGCGAGGCTGTATAAAGGGTCTGCGGGAAGAAGATCGGTCTTTCCGTCCTATGCAGAGCGAGTGCGACGAGAAGGGTCGGCCGTTAAAAGATGGTGGCCTCAGTGGTCAGAGCAGCATTTGCACACTCACTGACGTGGTTCTAAGTACCACAGAGTCACGGACGCACGAGAGGATCGGCGTATCAGAAGGGCGTCGTTGGTAGAGCGGACGGTTAGGGCGTCACAAATTCGATCCTTTGTCATACCAAGGGTGTATACCAGAAAGATACGGAACCGTTTGTTGGAGGCAGGACTATGGGCACGACGGTTACCACTGACCCCTCATCACCTTCAAGAACGTTAGCGGTGGCGTCAAGAACTAGTTCATTGGAGGGAATAATGGCGGCCAGTGGTCTTAAAGCTGATTGTGCCTGGGAGCTTCTGACAGTCGTGTACGCGTCCGAAGGCGACAAGGTGAGTAGCGTTTGCCATCGTGCATCAGCCAACGACACACAGGACCCACGCCGGGCATCATGGTGTGGGGAGCGATTAGGTATCACTCTCGTACAAATCTGGTGTTTGTACCTGGTACATTGAATGGAATTACGTACGTCAGCGACATCGTGCAGCCGGTCGTCCTGCCATTTTTGAGTGCAATCCCCGATGCGGTATTCCAGCAGGATGTCGCCAACCCACAATAGGCCCGGAAAACTCAACATGCTCTTCAGGCTGTACACCAGTCTCAACATGCTCTTCAGGCTGTACACCAGCTCCCTTGGCCAGCCCACAATCGGCCCGGGAAACTCAACATGCTCTTCAGGCTGTACACCAGCTCCCTTGGCCAGCCCACAATCGGCCCGGGAAACTCAACATGCTCTTCAGGCTGTACACCAGCTCCCTTGGCCAGCCCGCAATCGGCCCGGGAAACTCATCATGCTCTTCAGGCTGTACACCAGCTCCCTTGGCCAGCCCACAATCGGCCCGGGAAACTAATCATGCTCTTCAGGCTGTACACCAGCTCCCTCGGCCAGCCGACAATCGGCCCGGAAAACTCATCATGCTCTTCAGGCTGTACACCAGCTCCCTTGGCCAGCCCACAATCGGCCCGGAAAACTCAACATGCTCTTCAGGCTGTGCACCAGCTCCCTTGGCCGGCATGCTCTCCGGACTTGTCTCCAATCGAACATATTTGGGACTTGATAGGAAAAGACTTTGCCGCAGACCACGGCAGGCAGGGACCATTTCTTAATTACAAGTCCAGGTTGAAAGCGCATGGTGCTATCCCCCAGGGTGATATCCAGCATTTGTACGACCAATTGCATGCCAGATTGGAAGCTTGTGTTGCTGCTGGAAGAGGTGCAACACTTTATTAAAATGCGCTTTCTGTACAGTGTAATGCGCATTAGAATGTAAGGTTGATGAGTCATCTGCCTGATCTGTCCAAATGCGGACACTGCAGGGTTTGATGGAACTCTCTCTCTCTCTCTCTCTCTCTCTCTTGCGTTTTCCCGCGGTCAACGTTGCGGTACCAATACCGATCGAGGGACAACATGTTCGGACACACCGACAAGTGGTGTGAACTGGGGAGGTCGTACACGATGGACCGTCTGCTACCTATTCAGCACCTCTGAGAGGTCGGCTCGCCAGGTGAACATCAATTTTCTTTTTGGGGGCCGAAGCCTTCAATCCATAGTATTACAAAACATAACAAAACATGGTTTTCGTGCCACAAAGACTACTTAGGGTAAGAAACTTGCTGTTAATGCACGATGTTCAAACTTGCTGAATGGTTCCAGTTATAGGCAAACTTTAATAACTAAAAACACACACAAGTTAAAGTATATATACATGGTTAAAATAGCATGAGTACTTTCGTGCTCGCTACGAGCACATCATCAGATGAAAGACCAAGTTGGAGTTTCAGAAACACATTTATATATGGGTTGCCGTTGCCAAATGTTCTCAATGAGGAAAGAAACTCAAGTACGTACACTTGCTTTAACGTAATATGAGAAAAATAGAGGCCTATAGAGTTCCATTAATTATGAGCAGAGTCTGAGATGTAAGAGGTACAAACCGGAATCGAGGACAGTAAAGTTTTCCAGGCCTGGGAAATATAGCTGGGTACTTCATTATTGCAACAAGTGTCCACTCAATGCAAAATGCGCAGACTCTCTGTAAAGAGCACTGTTTCCCTCTTTCCAGAGTTTCTCTATAACTGGAACCATTCAGCAAGTTTGAACATCGTGCATTAACAGCAAGTTTCTTACCCTAAGTAGTATTACAAAACATTGGTTACAAACACATTTAAGACAAAATTCAGATTGATCACAAATCACAGACACACATCAAAATAAAACGGGTGAGATACTAGGGTTAGGCCCCTTTCTTCCCTGGGAAGTCAGTCCCATTTGGTTACTGATGGTCACCAGGTGTCTTCATTTATAATTTGTCCATCCTCGTTGAATATCCAGTTCTCGGTGGAGGCTCGGGCATTCTGGATCCAGGCTGAAATGATCCGTTGACAGTTTCAGTTTAAATTTGTCGTTGGCACGACAGCGGTTAGGGTAGCAGGCGTTTTCGGAACACTTCCAGTGTTTCTGCCAGCTCTGTCCGCAGCGGGCACAGGACTCAAAAACTTCGGGGCATCAGTACTTGTAGTGCCCAAACCCGTTGCATTTAAAGCAGCGGTTTTCCCGGAGGAATTACTTTGTATAGTGGACCCTCCAGGCAAAGTTCACTTTGCCTTTTTTCATGGAAACATTGAATCACTTTACACGTGTGATCACTTTCCTTGTTGCTACGACATAAATCTCATGAATGCAGCTGCAATTTTTAAATGGTGTACTTTTTTACTTTCCGGCAGTGTGAGTGTAGCAGTCTGTAGTAAAATTCGGAGCGTGATGGGTAAACGGAAGGATTAATCGTACTCCGGTAAAGGACAGATTGTGGGAACTGGGAGAACGGGTGCTTCGATTTCCCAAACGGCTGAACTGTGCTGTTCGCGAGCCTCCGAAGTTAAAGTGTATCAGGAAGGGAGTGAAAATGGTCAAACAACGACCCGAACGTAAAACTGACCACGGCGGCGAAAGTTTGATGCGAGAGGTGAGCTTCGGGTCCATTGACCCGAACAGGCCAACAGACGCCGAACTGTTTGACAGTTGACTACCCAATACAACACAGGTCAACCCGGAACAGTATCTGCCATGACCGAGCTTCGCACGCTCACACGTGTGGGCTATAATAGCAGACGACCCTAATGACATTCTCCCCTAACGACGGTTCATCGGTGCAAAAGATTGGGCTGGGGCAAAGTTCATGCAAGTTCGACGTCAGATGACAGGAAGAAAATGCGCTGGTCTAACGGTAGCATTTTTTATTCCTCTTTGGGTGTGATCGTGTTCGTACACTACCTGACAGAGAAAATGTCACACCACGAAGACCTGAACGCGGCGCCATGCAAATTGCAGGGTGTGTGCACCCGTACAGGTTATGCAAATGATTGCATTTGCAGGCCAATTGCACGAATAACGAGCTGGATAGAAGCGGACAACCAGCCTGTGAGGCTGTCAGTCGAGACGTCGTCACGCCCGCGAGAAGTGTGAGTTGTTTTGCTGTAACCGTGTCTGGAAAACGAACAAGTGGTACCAATGCCGTTAAGACGCCGTCCTACGGGATTTTGTCAAACGCAGCAGTTCACGAACGAGAAGTGTTATCGTAGGCCTTTGTACCGCCGGATGGTCCTTACGTCGTTTTGCGGAAGGAAAGTGATGCCGCAACCTTCGGTCGCATTTGGAGACTGTGGTCCCAGGAAGAATCTGTGTAACGTCATAGGGAGATAGCACGTCCGAGCTCACCGATCGTCGCATCCAACGTCATGCCGTAGCGGACCCTGGCGCCATTCGGGGCAGATCGTAGCGGACCCCTAGGCCACAACGAGCGACATTTTTCGGATTGTACCGGGAGGCTTGGATTCTCCGATATAGACTGCGTAGGGCACCGAATGGAACAGGGTGGTGTTCAGCGACGAATCGCGGTTCTGTCTCACCACGGATGACCGCCGTGTGAGAGTCTGGAGACGACGTGGCCAACGGGCGGATTCTTCCGCTATTGTGGAGTGCCACACGGCCCTGCAACGTAGAATCATGTTGTGGGGGCTATCATCACCAACAGCCGCACACCGCTAGTGCACATTACGGGTACAGAGACGGCACTCCGCTATGTTAAAGAGGTGCTGCGGCCTGTTGCACTACTGTATCTGCAGGGCATCCCAAACGGCGTTTTTCAACTGGATAACCCCGGCCGCATACCGCTCGGATCATCCCGAATGCTTTACACGGTGAGCGGATGCCTCCGTGTCCAGCTCGATCCCCGGACCTTTCGGCCGCCTTCTCATCGGTGACGGCCGTGCGGACGACCCGAGTGTTTCTTAACACGGATGGATGTTCGTCCATTTTTAAACGCATCTACTTACTCGTATACTCTTTTTTCACCAATTCCAGCATCTCCATATTCTTGAAGTATTCTTCTGTGAATTTCACGAGGTTCAACACCCTCGGACCACAGAAACCTGATTGTTGACCCGTGTTCCTCTACGGTGCAAATAACTAAGGGCGCCGCCATTTAATTTATGTTGCCCTTCCGCTTAAGCAAGCCACACCATTTATTGGGCAGTCTTAACACCTTCTCTAAGAATGTTTCTTTTTTTGTCAATATCTCTACTTCTAAAAGTCCAATTTGAAAAATTCCTTCGTTGTTGGATAATGTTTACAATGCGAAATGTTTTCCCTATAAATTCAAAAATTTCACGTAAATCATTTAAGACTTTCCGCTAGGGCACATAAAGGTAAATTGCTTTTTCTGCATCTAAAACTCCGATTTGAAAAATTCTTCCTGTATCGCATGCAAGACCTGATGGAAAATATGTTTCACATAATTTCTAATGTTTTGTAAAGAATGGTTTGGACACCAGGGGTAATAAGTGTTAATTTCTGCTTCTGATGTATTTGTAGCAAAATCTGGGCTCCTGAAAACTGGACTAAATTTTTTTTCTTGGACTGATACTGCTCATATGGATAAACCTTTTGCGAATACTTTCTTCCTAAAATAATGCATGGTTTTCCCACCAGAGGAGTAAAGTCACATCTTATTTTTGTCGTTAACTCTGTTTCTAAGAGTTCGTAAGCTCAAGATTCCGTTTACACCAATATCTGAGGGATTGAAGACCCGATTGAAAAACTTCTTTCTTACGTCAGATACTATTGTTTTCCATACCGGTTCCATTTACTTTGAATAGCTTTGATAAATTTAATTTGCGTCAGAACGGATTCAAAAGACGTGCTTATTACACCCGAAAATTTGGTGTCATCTTTCTTGCTTCTACTGGTCACATGTGGCGCCATTCGGGGCAGATCGTGTTACACTAGTCAGTGCAAAGAAGGGACTAGTCCCGTTCGGTTGTTTCTTTGGGGCGTGTGCAATGGCTTCACGTGGTTGTGTAAATCATCCGGACATATTTTGCTGCATATGTGCCTGTTATACGACAGGAAAAAAAACAGAGGCAACATATTACGCCTTTCGTGAAAAATGCTTAATTTCAATACTTTGGCATTAAACTAGCAGATCAGGACATACTTTGGTCTCCTCACAGTGTGTGCCGTGTATGTGTGGAGGGGTTGAGGAACAGGAAAAGTAGAAAAAGGGCATCAATGCCGTTCGGTGTACCCATGGTGTGGCGTGAGCCAAAAAATCACAGTGACGACTGCTACTTCTGCACAGTGAATATCGTGGGCCATACCAGAACCAGTATGCGTAACATTGTGTATCCCAATATCCCATCTGCCATAAGACCAGTGCCCCATAGTGAATCCATCCCTGTGCCATCCCCGTCCAATAGCAAGCCCCCAACAGACACCGATTCAGACGGTGATACAAGTGATGAGATGTACCAACCGGACAGCATGGAGGATGAAACCCCAGTGCTATTTACCCAGCATGAACTGAATGATCTGGTTCGTGATCTGAATTTACCTAAAGACGCAGCAGAGCTTTTAGGATCACGACTTCAGGAAAAGAATTTACTCTGTCCTAATACGAGATTCTCCTGGTACAGACACCGAGAAGCAGAATTGGTTCCGTTTTTTGCTGAGGAAGGCGGTTTGGTATATTGTCGAGACATTCCGGCGGTCATGAAATACTTCAACATTAATTACAATTCAGGACAGTGGAGGTAGTTCATAGATGCCAGCAAATCCAGTTTAAAAGGTGTTTATTTACACAATACTAACATCCATCCATCCATCCATTCCAGTAGCGCATTCTGTGACTTTGAAAGAGACATACGAGAACCTTAAATTACTGCTGGAAAGTGTGCAGTACAAGTTTCATGAATGGTCTTTGTGCGGGGATTTCAAGGTGATTGGAATATTGCTCGGCCAACAAGCAGGCTACACCAAATTTCCTTGCTTTTTATGTGAATGGGACTCCAGAGCAAAGACGGAACATTGGGTTCGGCAGCAGTGGCCAGTCAGAAGTACATTCACACCTGGCGAAAAAAATATTGTTTCACTTCCACTGGTTGATCCCTCGAAAATACTGTTGCCACCTTTACACATTAAACTTGGCTTAATGAAGTAATTCGTGACAGCTTTAAGCAGGGACAGTAACTGCTTTCAGTATCTTGGTGGTAAGTTTCCATCAATCACGTCTGAAATAATTAAAGTTGGCATTTTCATAGGCCCTTAAATACGAAAATTAATGGCAGACAACATATTCGAGGAAACCATGAGTGAGTGCGAATTGCGAGCATGGGCTGCATTCAGAAATGTGGTACACAACATTTTGGGGGACACGAAGGCTTCAAATTACACCACTTTAGTCGAGGACATGCTGGAATCCTATGAACTGCTTGGCTGCAACATGAGCGTCAAAGTTCACTTTCTTCATGCTCATCTAAATTACTTTCCTAACAATCTTGGTAATTTTTCGGAAGAAAATGGCGAGCGCTTCCATCAGGATATTAAAGTGATGGAAAAGAGATACCAAGGAAAGTGAACTGTACATATGATGGCCGACTATTGTTGGATGTTGAACAGAGACTGTACGGTCGCACACCGAAGACAATCCCAAAAGAGGAAGTTTGAAGGGGAGTCCAGTGGTGAATGTTAGGTATGTTTGCTTTTGAATATGTATTTATGTTTATCTATTTCTGAAACAATCATTCCACCCCTCCAGAGAACATTTTCACACGTTACAAACGTTGCCATATAGCAATGTCATTAAAAAATAACGGTTTTTTAAATTTTCACATTTCCGTCATTTGTGAAAAAAACCTGACATGATACGGAATTTTGAAGGTCATTTTTGGAATCTGCGCAGGAAATCCATTCAGATACATCTATTCATTTGAAAACAACAGAAAAAAGTTGAAAAATTGCAGATCGGTGTTATCAATCCAATGCTATGAAAGTTTCCCCAAGTTTCTTCCATAACTGTTTCTTTCAACCCCACATCTCCCACGTGGTCATCTCCTAGGTATTTTCTTGTCCCTTGGTATCCAATCTGACATTTCAATTGTCCAACGGTGGGCAATTCTTCTATCAATATGTCTATCACTTTTGCCATTTTCCTAATCCACGAGTGCCTCTTATCTTTCCTGATTAAACCAAGCATGCATCTCTCAGTGCTACTTTAAGTTGTCTGCAGTCTCTGTATGCATTTTTTACGCTTTCCAACCGTGGGTTGAAGAAGCGTATATGCTCCAGCTTTGTCCGTCTGTCTGTCTGTCCGCCCATCCGTCCGCGCGAGAACTCGCGTAAAAATGGTTCGATTTCTATGAAATTTAAGTATGTAGTAGGGAACCACTGGAGACGAACCCTACTGCAAATGGACGAAATGGGGTCAAGGGTCGGGACATAGGATCGGGATCCATTCCATTGCCTTTATGCGTCATAACTTGCGTAAAAATGGTTCGATTTTGATAAAGTATGTAGAAGGGGACTACCTGGGAACGAACCCTATTGAAAATGGACGAAATGAGGTCAAAGGTCAGGACATAGGAACGGGATCAATTCCATAGCCCTTATGCGTCATAAAGTGTGTAAAAATGGTTCGATTTCAATGGAATTTTAGTATGTGGTAGGGGACCTGAGGACGAAACCTAATGAAAATGGACGAAATGGGGTCAAAGGTCAAGACATAGGAGCGGGATCCATTCCATCGCCCTTATGCGTCATGACTTACGTAAACATGCTTCTATTGCGACAAAACTTTAGTATGTTTTTCCAGAAGTATACTGAACCAATGCTGTTTAATATCATCAAAATGGGGTCAAAGGTCAGGCTACACTAGTGAGATTTATTCCACAGCCATTATCCTCATAACTTGAGTAATAATTTCTGGTATGTTGGAAAGCGTATCATAATCAATGCATTTCCCGATTTTACTAATTGTTTTTGTGTGTTAAAGTTCATGTCTCTTCTCCATACGTAAAAACTGGAGGGATGTGTTGATTGAGTACTTTTCTTTTTTCTTTTAAGACATGATGGTAACTGCTCTTGAAACTGCACCGTTTCTTCCAAATGGTTTCTAACCAAAATGTATACGTCGATTAATTTCTTCGCAGTGTGGCCATCCCTTGATATCTGTTGTCCAAGGTAAATGAAGGTATTTATTATCCTCAGATTCCCCACCAATCGCTAATTTTCATTTCTTGTAAAAGCATTGCATGCCAGTTAGTTTTCAATCCCATTTCTAGTCTTGCCAGCAAGTTCCTGTATCTATCATAGACTGCAGCTCTGAGGGGGTTCTTGCACAAATAAAAAAATTAAATAAAAACTTCCAGTAGTTCCTGTTGAGACAAAAAATAAGACAAAAATAATGATAATAGGTGAGGATCCAAAACAGGCTTTCCTTAAACTTGAAGGACAATGCATCGAACAAGTTAAATCATCCCACTATTTGGGTCAAATTATTACTGAAGATGCGAGATGTGGAAAGGAAATTAGAATGAGACTGGGGATGGCAAAAACGGCTTTTAGGGAGAATCAAAGACTACTGACATCCAAAAATATAGATCTAAAACTGAGGAAGAGAATTTTAAAGGCATGTGTTTGGCCAGTAGCTCTCTACGATTCCGAGACATGGACATTGACCAAGAGGGAAGTTAAAAGGCTGGAGGCATTTGTGATGTAGAGCTATGGAAGAATGGAGAGAATAAGCTGGCTCAATAGAAAGACTAATGAGGAGGTCCTGGAGAGAGTGGGAGAGCCCAGGTATCTGACGAACATGTTAAAAAGAAGAAGAATGTTATGGATGGGACACACATTGCACCATGGAGGCCCGATTCTGAAAGTTTTGGAAGGGAAAATTCAAGGTAAGAGAGGAAGAGGACGGCCAAGGAATAGTTCTGTGGCACAATTACTCCAAGACACCAATACTAGGACATACTATGACTTGAAAAGAATGGCGGAGAACAGAGAGGAATGGAGAGGCGGAGTACATCTACTGAACAACCAGCCCTTGGACTGAGTAACCAAAAAGAAGAAGTTCCAGTTGGATTTTAAACGCACAAAGAAGACTGATCTCATTTTGTTTGACAAGCGAAGGGGAAACACAGGTGGGATACATTTCACTTAGCAGAAAAAGGTGATAGGGGCAGTTAGGACTTTTCTCCAATCAAACTGTGTGGAATTTTATAGGGAATTTTCCCGCTCATTGATCGATAGCACTGTGATTGTGTTTAAATTCGCACAGTATATGGAGAAGCAGTTATTGGTTATAGGTAATCATTATACAAACACCTGAAAAACATTACGAACCTTTATGATAGTCCCAGACAATAAACGCCAATATATGCAAATGTAACAGTCGCGTGTGCAGGTGAAATTTTACAGAGGGTGAGTCGAAAGTTTTGCAATATTTGCACAAACGCATGCTTTGCGGCAGGCATGTCACGTGTTTAAACTAGTTCAAGTCGCGCGCTGCAGTCAGTCGAAAGGGATATAAAGAGTGGTAGTCGTTGCTCTCTGCGGTTCGGACGCCTAAACCATGAACAGCCACAACAGGCTAATTAGGGAACTTTTGCTTTACGAGTTTGAACTCGACCATAACGCTGCTCAAGCAACACGAAACATTTGCCAAGCGAAAGGGGAAGGTTCCGTGGACCACAGAACTGCAATCACATGGTTCAGGAAATTTCGCTGAGGTGACAGAAACCTTGACTATCAGCCAACGTCATGTAGGCCCTGAACCGTGGATTCGGAGGCCGTGCGCCAGGCAGTAGAGGCAAATCTGACTGGCAGCACTCGGAGATTATCAGGCGAGCTGGGCATATCACACACCTTCGTAGTTCATCCCCTTCAGGACTTCGGCAAGGTCTACGGGAGCTGCAACATTCTTCCTCACGAACTGACTCTAGGTGAAGCAAACCTCCGAGTGGAAATGTGCGCGAAACTCCTAGAAAATCCTCGCGATGTACGTTTCATCAACAGAATTGTTACGTGCGATGAAAAGTGGGTCTAGTTTCGAAATCCTAACGCACAACGGCAGTGGTTGATCCCGAACCAGCTTCCTGAACCTATTTCCAAATGTGAGCGCTTCGAGCACAAGGTGATTCTCTGCGTATGGTGGAATTTCGAGGGGATAAGCAGTAATGAATTTGTTCCAGACGGTCGGACCATGAACGCCAACCTCTACTCTAAACAGCTAGAACGGATGTATGCCGTTTTGGAGGAGTAGTACCCGGCAATAGTGAACAGAAAGCGCGCTCTCCTACAGCAGGGCAACGCTCAGCCTCATACCACGCAAACGACCCTGGAAAAAACTCCAGGAATTTGCGGTCATCGAACTGACGCCACACCCAGCATATAGTCCGGATCTTGCCCCGTCGGATTATTACTTGTTCCGGTCCATGGCTCATTTCCTTCGCGGGTGGCCCTTCAACAACCAGGAGGGTGGTAGTTTGGGTGAAGGAATTCCTCGCCTCGAAGGACAAGAACTTGTACTTCCGCGGAATTGAACTGGCTAAAGACAGTGCAACACGATGGCCTATACTTTGAGTGCTAGTCAGCTTTCGTCGTAAAGGTACATATAAAGACGTACAGTGATCCAAATATTGCAAAACTTTCGATTCACCCTCTGAACCTTGTCCTTCATGAAGAGGGCCCAGATTATCTGGCTGCACTACCTCATATAAACATTGGAAGAACCCAGGATCTCACAGAATTAAAGAAAAGGTTCCAGTTTTCGTGTAAGCCATGATTAACAAAACAGAAAAATAAATACTGGTTTCTCAAAGGCCACCATTTCAAAGGTGATTATCGACTAGAAGACAAGTAGAACTTCCATATGAGAAACGCATAAAAGTGAATGGAAAGGTATGACGAGCAGTCAACAGTGTCACACGAGTAGTGTCAGTGTTGACTGATCGTCATAGGTACGGAGCATGCGCAGTACCGTTCGCTTGCTGACGGTGCTGAGCCTCCGACATTTCACCTGGATGTGATCTGCGCAGTCTTGGTCAAGCGGTCCACCTGTACAAGGGTGGATACTGTACGTCGACCTAGGTCATCAATAGCATGTGGCCGGCCACTGATTGGATTCTGGGCGCTGGTACGTCCGTCGATGGTATACTCGCGGTACACTCTTGGTACGGTTGCCCTCGTGAACCTCAGAGTTTTTTGCCTCTTGGGCGATAGAATGAGCCATCTGCCTTGCAGCGACAGTGCGTCCACGATCAAAGTCGCTCAGATCACCAAGTTCACCCATGTTCGTCAATTGGGACGCTCTGCTGTTCGCCTATTTGTCACCTGCATGCAGTCTGGGTCGGTTCCACTCGGCGCAGTGGGTGCCGATGTCAACTGCCCATCACCCCAGTGCTCGATATGGGCCGGTATACGTGGGTATGGCATACCGGCACTTCTTTTTCCTGGTATTTCATACCGTCATTTTTCTACCCCTAATTTACATACCGGCACTAATTTCAGTAGTGGAAACTCCAGAAATGATTTTTTTTGTCACTGACTCACAAGCGCGCATTCTCAAACATAAAAACCTTATGTTTCTTAGGCCTTTGCGAAATAGCTGTGGGGGAACCGTAAAGGCTATAAGCTGTACGTCTTGCTGATCGAATTTGTGCTCGATCGTTACCATTTCTTGCATATGCTTGGCTACTCCAAACAAAGCATCCACCTACTCACTTGCCTCCTGTGTGCCGTTATATTTTTCTTCTTGTGAAGTTCACTGTCTATGCTTTCCATCTTCAACAACGCTTCCCCGCTCTTATTCCAACTCCTCAGGAGGCAAGTGCTATCATTCGGAGACGCTTCCTAGCACGGTTAACCACTCGCCTCCAAATGGAGCACTCTCGTGCTGCCTCAACAAACACCGATAGCGTTTTTCAATCCACTTGGGCCCAATCGGCTGGGTGGTTCCATACCCACAATTTGCAGTTACATCTCAACCTATAAGTGGGATTTTTGTTGTCGCCCACGTTCACTGTAACAAATCATGTTTTTACGTATTAATTTTGGTGCTTCGCTATTTGTGATTTTTCTGTTTTAATGTGCCATTGAAGATAGCTCAATATGTTTCCCATGTTCTCTTCGATAATGTTGAGTTTTATGTTGTTGTATATAATTCTTCCTTCTGCACAGTTTACTGCCCACGCAATGTCCCCTTCATTATGTTGAATATTTTTTTAAAATATTAGTCACTGTGTGTATAATTTAATGCAACAAGATGCCCTTCTGAGTACATTTAGCGTTATTTCCCCTTGTCACTGAATACTTCTGTACATATGTTGTAAATTTTGAATGTAGCATCACTGTTGCATTTCTGTGAATTAGTACCTAATGTTTAATCTTTAGTATGGTAGTAATGCTTAATTGGAATTTGTGCATAGTATAGAATCATGTCTTGCCCTGTCTACAATACTGTAGGTAAACATTTTCGTTTGTATCGCTCGTGCTTTATTGTCTGCCTCTCCTTCGCCCTACGTGGCGAAATATTTTTTTTATGATTTTAACAATATTTTGTTTTACGTTTCACTGGAACTTTCCAGCTGATGTATATACCGCTGTATTTATTGGCAGAATTCCATTGTCATGTACATAGAAATGTTATTTTACTGAAGAATAAAGGCAATTTTGAAATGTACGTTCAGTCCTTTAAAGGAGGGAAATGAAGCTACTCATAGGGCATGATCACATCTTGTCCAAGCCCCAGATTATCCCACTGAAGATGTCTGCAATTTTTTTGTATCATTAATTTAATATATTTAATTTGAAGAACTTCTTACCGAATTAGGAATAATAGATTAAACACAAATTTAAATTTTGCAGCAGTGAGTATAAACTTTTTCCTCTTCGGACTATATTCTTTTTAGAGGGGTGAGATTTCTGTTGATTTAAGACTGAATATTCATTCTGATTGTGGAGATTCTAGTTGCTTGACTTTCTTTTTTATGAAAGTCCCTATTGGGACTTTCATGAAAAAGAAGGTGGCTGCCTTCTCGGCTCGGGACGTTAAAGTTCTAGGTTCAAGTCCAACTGAATCACTGATGATTAGCCGAGGTTCGGAATTATCGTCAATCCGTTGGTCCCGGGGTACAGACTCCTCATTATAAACAAGTCTAACCCCAGTCCTCGGTGTAACATAAGTAATGCCTGCTGGATCCACAAACCAACCAACTGAAATCGACCGCCATCGTTTTGAACTTATGGTACAGGAGTATTCCACTGAAATGTCAATTATATTTTCAAACAAAGGAGTTTTTAATTAATAGGTAGGAACTGTACACCATATTTACTCAAAATAGCATAACTACACTAATAATCCGAAATCTCTTGGCGTAGAATAGAAATAAAACTTTCCAAGCTTTCGCAACTTCAACCAGATGGCTTTTTCAAGGCAGGTAGACAGCTAACTGCAAACTAGATAATAGAACGTTTCAACAATTTGAACGCGGTGACTCGACTAGACAATAAATGAATAAGCGCAAACGTGATAATTCGAAGAAACGAGGTCACGTTGGTTTAGCACGTGGTAAAGCCCGCTCATGAGGATGAACTTCGGTATCAGCGTAAGATCTCCGGAATCTTTATATACGATGCTTAAGAGAAAAATTGACAAGACCCCTCTTCTCAACGGGGCAGGTGTTTATGCCATCCCGCTACAATATCCGGACAGCTTCAGACGATACTGCATCGGAATGAACAAACGTTCGTTTGGAATTAGAATCAGCGAACATAAAAGGGATTCAAAAGACGGAAAAATAACCACTGCCTATCAAGAGAAGTCAAGTTAAAGTCCGCCGATCCTGTGTGGAGTGATGTAAAGAAATTAGCTTCATACTCCACAATCGAATCTACTGTCATTCGCAAAACCTTGGAAATCTTGACCAGCAGCGAGGCTTGCAATGATAGCGTCTCTCTGGAGTTCCTACGTATTTGGAATCAATTCTTGAAATAATGCTGCGTTTTCTACCATGGTACCAGGTGCCCAATCAACGTGACCTCGTTTCTTCGAATTATCACGTTCGCGTCTATTTATTTATTGTCTAGTCAAGTCACCGCGTTCAAATTGCTGAAACGTTCTATTATCCAGTTTGCAGTTAGCTGTTTATTTTCGTTGGAAAAGCCACCTGGTTGATGTTCGAACGCTTAGAAAGTTTTATTTCTATTCTACGCCAAGAGATTTCGGATTATTAGTGTAGTTATACTATTTCGAAAGCAGTTTTTCTTCCAAGGATTTTTTTTTCTTTTTCAGTTTTGGAGATTTTCTGGCAAAGGTATTTTTTCCGGATGTTTTTTAGCTAAATTTGAGTATAGCGGCACTTCAAAATTTCCATTTCGACCACTGCATCTCCCGTATCTCTAATGTTTCGTGTACTGAGCGTATTTGCCAATTTTTGTACCTTACAGTTTTGAAATTAGGGCACGTAAGTGCGGATTTGTATTTCTTTCATACTTGGAACCGTACCTTCGTTTCTAAGAAACAGATTAAAAAAATTCCCTTCGCCTTGGATATACCAAAAGTAGCCATGAGGCGTGATCAAATGAAACACGTTCATGCCGCGTCACGTGGACCTGCGCACTGGGGAGTATGAAACGTCACAACTCGCGTGATAAGCGCAGACCAATGAACAAGCGTGCGCGGGTTCGTTCTCCTCGCATGTGTGGTTTGTGTTGCACATCGTTAACAACATGGCCGGTGTGGTTCCAAATTCGTTTAAGGCGGATTAGCGAGCAGTGATTCAGTTCATAACAGCGGAAAGATGTCGGCCACTCGACATTCATCGCAGAATGCAGGCGGTGTGTGATGACAAATGTTTGTCGAAGACAACAGTGACGGATTGGGCGCGAATATTTCGGGGAGGACGTGAGGAAACGAAAGATCTTCCGCGGCCGGGCCAGCGTATGTTGTTGCGACCGACGAAGGCATCGCCAAAATTGATGCAACAATAAAGGTGGTCCGCCAAAATTGATGCAACAATACGGGTGGACCGCCAAAATTGATGCCACAATACGGGTGGACGGCCAAAATTGATGCAACAATACGGGTGGACCGCCAAAATTGATGCAACAATACAGGTGGACCGCCAAAATTGATGCAACAATGCGGGTGGACCGGCAAAATTGATGCCACAATACGGGTGGACGGCCAAAATTGATGCAACAATACGGGTGGACCACCAAAATTGATGCAACATCGCCAAAATTGATGCAACAATAAAGGTGGTCCGCCAAAATTGATGCAACAATACGGGTGGACCGCCAAAATTGATGCCACAATACGGGTGGACGGCCAAAATTGATGCAACAACACGGGTGGACGGCCAAAATTGATGCCACAATACGGGTGGACGGCCAAAATTGATGCCACAATACGGGTGGACCGCCAAAATTCATGCAACAATACGGGTAGACGGCCAAAATTGATGCAACAATACGGGTGGACCACCAAAATTGATGCAACATCGCCAAAATTGATGCAACAATACGGGTGGACCTCCAAAATTGATGCAACAATATGGGTGGACCGCCAAAATTGATGCAACAATACGGGTGGACGGCCAAAATTGATGCAACAACACGGGTGGACCTCCAAAATTGATGCAACATCGCCAAAATTGATGCAACAATACGGGTGGATCGCCAAAATTGATGCAACATCGCCAAAATTGATGCAACAATACGGGTAGACCGCCAAAATTGATGCAACAATGCGGGTGGACCGCCAAAATTGATGCAACAATACGGGTGGACCTCCAAAATTGATGCAACATCGCCAAAATTGATGCAACAATACGGTAGACCGCCAAAATTGATGGAACAATACGGGTGGACCGCCAAAATTGATGCAACATCGCCAAAATTGTTGCAACAATACGGGTAAACCGCCAAAATTGATGCAACAATGCGGGTGGACGGCCAAAATTGATGCAACATCGCCAAAATTGATGCAACAATACGGGTGGACAGCCAAAATTGATGCAACATCGCCAAAATTGATGCAACATCGCCAAAATTGATGCAACAATACGGGTGGACCGTCGTCGGAGCTTACGTTCGTTAGCGAAGGAATTCGCTATGTCATTTGGGACAGTTCAAACTGTGGTTACGAAGACACTGCAGTATCGGAAGGTGTGTTTACAGTGGCTCCCACGGATACTGACGGACCACCATAGGGAAGAAAGCATGGGTCGGAGTTTGAACCGCTTGCTGCATTATGAAGCTGAAGGTGATGAATTTCTGTCACGTCACGCATAGTGGCAGACGACGAATTGTGGGGCCACCACTTTGAGACGTCCACCAAACCAGCGAGCATTCAATGGAAACATCCCGGATCACCAAAACACACACACAAAAAAAATCAAGTCACAGGCTTCTTCCAGTAAGATTATGCTGACCGCATTTTTTGACCATGAAGGGCTTTTGTTGGTGGACTTTAAAGAGCCTCACGTGAACATCAGTGCCAACCACTACAAGGACACACTGCACAAGCTGCGTAAAGCCGTCAAGAACAAGCGACCCGGCATGCTTTCACGTGGTGTGATCATGTTGCACGAAAATGCTCGTTTTCATGTTCTGAACATTGTGCAGGATGCGTTAGCACGGAAAGAGTGGGAGGACACCACCTAGCCTATAGCCCCGATCTGTTACCATGTGACATTCAGTTGTTCGGACCCTTAAAATAAAAAGCTCCAAAAGGACAACGGTTCTACTCCGGTGTAGAAGTCATGTTCGCGGTGACCAAATGGTTCAAGGAGCAGCCAAAGTCTTTCACAGACGGTATCGGCCATCTCCCCAAGAAGTGGGATGTGTGTCTGAATGCCTACGGCGACATCTAACGAACGCTGCTGCATTCTTGCTTCCTTATACATATATTGCTTTATTTAATTCTGTACACCTGCGGATGTACCTTTCCGTTCTTCTTAATAAAGCCACTCGATCCGATTTCATTTGATCACACCAAATGTTTTTATTTACACGTGTTTTACTGATTGTGTAGATATGCGCATGTGTGTGTGTGTGTGCTTTTTTAACCGGCTCAATACAGACAACTCAAAGCAGCATGGAGAGGTGCATGCTTGGTGAAACCTGGAGAGATAAGAAGAGGAACTCGTGGATCCGAAAAATGACAAGATTGGAAGACATCATGATCAGAGTTAAATCCCCGAAATGGCAATGGGCTGGACATACTGCCAGAAGGACAGACCGTCGATGGACAGCCGAAATTTTAGATTGGATTCCAAGGGACAGGAAAAGACACAGAAGAAGACCACTTGGAAGATGGGTGGATGAAATTCGAAAGTATGCGGGAGTGACATGGAGGAGACTGGCACAAGACAGACCGTTGTGGTGGAAACTTGGGGAGACCTTCGTCCAGCAGTGGATTGATAATGGTTGACAATGATGATGATGATGATACATCATGAAGACCATTGCTTACTTTGTACATTTGAAACTCTTCGAAGATTTTCTCAAGGTGGGAAGAAATTGCTTTCTCTCTTTCGCTGATTTCTTTTCTTCTGAAAATCCATTTCAAATTTTTTTCGTGTTGAAAACGATACAAAAGACGTGCTCATTACATCTCTAAAATTCGGTATCATATTTCTTGTTTTGTATAATTATTGGTAGTTTAAAACGCCCATATGAATTGAACGCAGATGCCAGGTGACAATGAGAGCGATAAGAAAGAGTCAACGTCAAATGACTTTTCGTATTCGAAATAACTTACATATAGATGTATGGGCAAAATAAAATGGCTCGCTAAATTCTTCAATTTTGTTATGTGTGCTAAAAAGACGGAAGCATAAAATTTGAGGATGTGTATGCGTTTAAGATATATGCGTGAGAGTATACTGCTGCCGCAGGGCAGTAGAAAGCATCTGTTTGTGAGCATTTTAAAGCTAAAATTGAATGCATTTTTTCAGCGAAGAAAAGTTTTTGCTCGTGTGTTCGGAAGAGCAAAAGATTTTGTCGCTTTCTCATCGCGTTTCAGCTAATTTTATCCAAAAGAGTGATACAAACATGTGCTCGAATTTTTCCTGGATTCTGAAACAGGAAATAAACAGGATTTTCCATATTCTTTTTTTTTCTTTTTGTTACTCGCAGGCTTTCCTGCAATAAACGAGAAAATGACAAATAAAAATAGGGAAATAGTGAGAATAAAGCGGAACTAAAGAAACGCAAACCAACTCTCGAATCCGAACAGCTGGTTTTTTTTTTTTTTATAGTTTGAGCAATAAAAAAACCAGCTGCATCATAAATCACACTTCGTGATGGGAAACGCTGTTAGCAGGTCAAAAGGTTCGCATTGCTTTTCGGCACTTCTTGTATTGGTGGAACGGACACTACTAAGTTCCCTTGTTTGGCGGGTTTTTTTTTCCAGTACACCACACGTCATTCCACCACCACAGATAAACAATGCCCGAAGGACCATTTCCGATTACTTAGATGCACTTGAAAAGAAAAATGAGTGTCGAAATTTTGCTAAAAATAGATCGCAAGTATAAACGATTAATCGGTAAGGAGAATTCGCAGGAAAAACCCCATTATTTTTACATGCGTTGCACGCTGTGCGCATCAGTTAAGTAAATTATCGCGGACCGGACACGAAAATTGCCTCTACTTTTGAAAGAAACGTAAAAGTCAGTGACATGAGTCAAAGGACCTCGTGAACTTGGGGTTTCTAGTCACAGATGCCGTTACGTCCTCTTAAAGCTTTCTGCTCCTAACAGCTTGATTTAATTATTCAGGGGAGGATTGACCAACCAAAGCATTTTCCGGTGGAACACTGGAGAAATGGCCCACTTTATCGTAATCTTTTTGTCCCGATTTATGGAATTAACAAATAATTATTTTGGCACTTACAAAGGAAACAACACTAATCTCATGGAATACAACAATTGCTAACATCACATGAGCTTTATTTCTGTCAAAGAAGACATTTTCTTAAAAAAGAAATGCGTTTCCTTCTACTTATATGTTGGGTGTTTTGCTCTGAAGTGGCATAGTGGCTTCGGATGGCCTAGTGGTCTGCGTTTGTGACTGCTCGGAGAAACCTCGGGCTCGATCTCCGGCAGGTATGAACGCTCGAACCACTAAATATCCACCGTGCGTAGGATGGGCACATTGAGTTGTGGGCCCCCGGATACCCCCCCCGATAATAAATAAGGGCGTCTTTCTACCTCGGTTCCGTGTCACTTTCCTATCGCGCACTGTAGCCCAAATCTCCTAGCTTCCTATTTCTAAGGGTTGCGGGCCGCGGGTGGCCCAGTGGTCAGCGTTCATGACTGCCATGGAGAAAACCTCAGGTTCGATCCTGGGAAGGTACGAATGTTCAAACCACTAAATACCCGCCGTGCGTCAGATGGGCACGTAAAGCCGTCGGACGCCGGATACTCCCCACTCCCACCAGTAAAAAATAATGGTGTCTTCCTCCCCCTTTCTACTTCGTTTCCGTGTCACTTTCCTATCGGACACTCTAGCCCAAATCTCCTAGATTCCTATTTCTAAGGGCTGTTTAAGAATTGGGGTCAGACACTCTCTTCCTTAAATCCTCTACATATGACCTGATCTTCTAAGGGTTGTTTAAGACCTGGGGTCGGATACTCCCTTCCTAAAATCCTCTACATATGATCTGATCTGACGTGGCATAGAAAAATCATTCTGTATACTAATCAAGGTTAATAGGCAGTATGGTTTGCTCATCCCACCTTCCTTGCAGACGAATAATCGTGACGTCACTGAGTGACATCACGGTCCGGATCTGATCTGACGTGGCATAGAAAAATCATTCTGTATACTAATCAAGGATAAAGGGCAGTATGGTTTGCTCATCCCGCCTTCCTCGCAGACGAATAATCGTGACGTCACTGAGTGACATCACCGTCCTGATCTGATCTGACGTGGCATAGAAAAATCATTCTGTATACTAATCAAGGTAAATGGGCAGTGTGGTTTGCTCATCCCGCCCTCCTCGCAGACGAATAATCATGACGTCACTGAGTGACATCACCGTCCTGATCTGATCTGACGTGGCATAGAAAAATCATTATGTATACTAATCAAGGTTAATAGGCAGTATGGTTTGCTCATCCCGCCTTCCTTGCAGACGAATAATCGTGACGTCACTGAGTGACATCACCGTCCTGATCTGATCTGACGTGGCATAGAAAAATCATTCTGTATACTGATCAAGGTTAATAGGCAGTATGGTTTGCTCATCCAGACTACCTCGCAGACGAATAATCGTGACGTCACTGAGTGACATCACCGTCCTGATCTGATCTGACGTGGCATAGAAAAATCATTCTGTATACTAATCAAGGTAAATGGGCAGTGTGGTTTGCTCATCCTGCCCTCCTCGCAGACGAATAATCATGACGTCACTGAGTGACATCACCGTCCTGATCTGATCTGACGTGGCATAGAAAAATCATTCTGCATACTAATCAAGGTTAATAGGCAGTATGGTTTGCTCATCCCGCCTTCCTCGCAGACGAATAATCGTGACGTCACTGAGTGACATCACCGTCCTGATCTGATCTGACGTGGCATAGAAAAATCATTCTGTATACTAATCAAGGATAAAGGGCAGTATGGTTTGCTCATCCAGCCTACCTCGCAGACGAATAATCGTGACGTCACTGAGTGACATCACCGTCCTGATCTGATCTGACGTGGCATAGAAAAATCATTCTGCATACTAATCAAGGTTAATAGGCAGTATGGTTTGCTCATCCCTCCTTCCTTGCAGACGAATAATCGTGACGTCACTGAGTGACATCCCTGTCCTGATCTGATCTGACGTGGCATAGAAAAATCATTCAGTACACTAATCAAGGTTAATGGGCCGTATGGTTTGCTCCTCCCGCCTTCCTCGCAGACGAATAATCGTGACGTCACTGAGTGACAACACCGACCTGATCGGATCTGACGTGGCATAGAAAAATCATTCGGTATACTAATCAAGGTTAATGGGCAGTATGGTTTGCTCATCCCGCCTTCCTCGCAGACGAATAATCGTGACGTCACTGAGTGACTTCACCGTCCTAACATGAGAATCGTAGATCCGAACTGTATCTATGGAGAAAGATGTCTTGTCAACAATTTTTATAAGTGAAACACATAACAAAAGTTTATGCAAAAGCACCCTTACATTAAATACAGAAGAAATTCACAGTCATGTGAATATTTTAATAACAGTGGTTTCAAAAATACGATAAGGGAAGCTATTTCCAGCTTTTGTTCTGGAAGTTTAAGTTGCTAATACTGACGCCTCATTTTTGATAGTATTTATTCGGATTTTACAAATCATGCCGTTTCACTCATTTACTAGTCAATCACACAAAAAATATTTTAGGTCCTGACAGTGGAGATCACTCTTAGGCTAAATTATCGAATCCAATTGGAGAGCTGTCAAGAGAAAACTCAGAAGCCATTCTAACAGATCGGAAGAAAAATTGGCCGATAGCATAATGGAATATTTGTTTCAACGATTTTGTAATAACAAAATTTAGATTCGTTTCAACAGTTCATTGAAGTACTTCGTTCAACCGAGTGAAAAAAATGAATGTTAGACATATTAATTTCGTGAAAATGGGTTTGCATTTGCTTTATCGAATTATGATGCACACATATGCGATACGAAAATAACTATTATTATTTTCCATAATAAAATAAATGCCTATAATAATTCCCATTACAGTAAGATTTCTTTCGATGAGAATAGTAAAAACATTCCGCATATCACCGTGAACTACTTTCTTTCACGTTGGGTGTGATCAGGTTGTATGTAAACAAAGCGGGACGATACACGAGAAATCGGGAACTACTTGAAAGCTTTCTGGTTCAGTAGCACAGTCACATTTCTTTATGAGGAATAGGACAAGCATCTCGGCAGCATTACACATTTTTTAAAATTAACAAGTTAGTAAAATCATGCAATGCATTGATTATGATACGTTTTCCAACATACCAGAAATCCTTACTCAAGTTATTACTCAAGTTATGAGGATAATGGCTGTGGAATAAATCTCGCTCCTGTGCCCTGACCTTTGACCCCATTTCTATGATGTTAAACAGAATTTGTTCAGTATACTTCCGAAACAACATTCTAAAGTTTTATCGCAATAGAAGCATTTTTAGTCAAATTATGAGAATAATGACTGTGCAGGATGAGCATAACCTTATAATCTACTTACTAACTAACTAACCTGTGTACTAATAACGGTAAAGTGCCACACACAAAACACACAGCAATAAATTAAGCTCACTACATTTACACGTACGTCGTTGGACTTAAGTCCAGGCTCATTTGTATGTCCTGTCTTCCTTTTGTAATCATAAAAGAGAAACTAGTGATAGCAAATCATCTACACCCCCTTATCACAGACTGACACACAGCACAAAATAGATTCTCCCAAAATCTGTGTCCCACCCATATTTTCAATAAAAAAAAACGACGATTTACAAATAGGTTCGTGGACCAACATGGTAGTTCATGAGTGAAAATACTAACAGACTCCGCAAAGGTATCTGCCGTCCCGGTGGCGCATTGGTCTAAGCCCTGGATTTTAACATTTCGTGTCTTGCTCGAATCCCATGAGGCGTGGATGGCGTGTTTATCTTTCGGCACCGGCTTCTGACTTTTCGTTCGAAACGCGTCTGGGATTGAATCCCATGAGGTGTGTTGTCTTTGTCTTCCAGCACTGGCTCTTCCCCTTCCCTGGAACCAGTGCCTCTGAATTAGGGATATTCGACTGCTTATGTCCCATTGAGTTGCTCCGTGGTCGTTATACCCCGCACCACATAAAAAAGTCTGCTAATCGATGAGATACCGTTATGCAAAAGGTGATCAAGAACGAAATAAAAAAATTTGCCATGGGGCATGTGTACATTTCAACTTTCAGAAAGATCTTCATGAAGATTTAATCGGAAATATGATCTTCAATTGATCATACACTCATTGCCCAAAAAAGTAGTTGCATCTAGAAGGAAGCAGCCAACAGAAATGAAACTTCGTGAGTAGGTTTGACATCGTGAGACATGCAAATAAGTCAAGTATCACGATCGGCCGCGCAAGTGACCCAAGCAAGGAGGGGTTGTAGCGCTGTACCTGGCCGGCTATATACGGTAGTCCCGTTGCGCGCGCTTGCCATTTTGACTCGTGCTGTTGTGCTGGTTGCATCCTTTGTAAATGAAGTATGCCTTGCAGAAAAGTTCGGAAGCAATTCGGGCAATTGGAGGAGTTCGAGAGGGCCCGCATCGTCGGGCTCCGGGAAGAGGGATGGCCTCATCTCCGTATTGCGCGCCATACCAGTCATGAAGATATCACCACAGCATGTTGTTGGCGGCAGAGGATAGAACAAGGCACGCAGCAGCGACAGGAAGGGTCTGAGAGACACAGACGAACCACGGAGAGAGATGACCGACGACGGTTGTCCGGCATGCGCGGTGTGATCCAACAGCCACGATTGCGGATATTCAGCGAGCAGTGGTGTCCTCCATGCATCGTCCGATTAGTGCCAGCACTATCGGAAGACAGCTGCGCGCCGTAGGACTACACGCACGCAGACCGTTTCGACGACTGCTCTTAACACCATTGCATCGTCTCCAGAGACTGCAAAGGTGTCGTTCCAGACTGTCATGGAACCACTCAGAATGGCAGCAGGTGATCTTCAGTGACGAGTCCCGCTTTTCTCTTGGAGGAGACGACCAAAAAATCCGTGTGTTGAGGCACCGAGGTCAGCGCCCAGATGAACGGTTTGCTGTCGAGCGTCACATGTCCAGAAGGCCTGGTGTCATGGTGTGAGGTGCAATTGCCTTCGATGCCAGATCCCCTTTGGTGTTAGTTACAGGCACTTTGACAGCCAAGCGTTACGTTAATGAGGTCCTGCAACCAGTGGACCTACCTTTCCTGAACGCTCACACCGGTGCGAGTTTCCAACAGGACAGCGCTCGTTCGCATACTGCTGCTGTCTCGAGAGCTTGCCTTCAAGGCTCTGACATTCTGCCATGGCCAGGCGTAACACCAGAGCTATCGCCGATTGAAACTGTGTGGGATGCTTTTGGACGGGCTATCCACACTCCACCCTTACCGCACAATCTGCAGGAACTGCGTGAGAAGATTCAAGCTGCATCGGATGGCCTACGCAGGACACCATTATGAACTTGTACAACTCCATGCCGAGACGTCTAGCTTGCTGCGTGAGCAAACATGGCGGCCCGACGCCATATTGAGAGACACTACTTATTGGCGTGTAGCTCAATAAGTATCGCTCAGTCCCAATGTTTAGTCATTTATTGTTCTTGGTAGCCTCTACCTTCCTCCCGAATAGCATTGCAATCCGACACAACTATTTTTTAACGATGAGTGTGGATTTTATTTTATTTATTTACGTTCAAAATAAAAAATTTGAATAAAAATAATCATCTGGTACAGCACCCTGTTTTGAGCATGGCTTGATTCGGCATTCAATTAGGAGCGAATTTTTAAAATTCTTTCACCGTTAAATTGTTATTAAAATATGTTCAAGACTGAATTCGTTTTACATTGCACATTTTGACAGTTGTCTTCCATTCATGATCTGAAAAAAAAAAAATTCATGAAGAAATTTATGAGGTGTTCCTCCGTAGGAACGCGTTTTTCTTTTTAGTGGACCAAAGATTACAAATCTGGAGCTGATTTAGTCGTTCCCATCCGTCCCGGTTCATGTTCTCGCTCTCACCTTTATCCAAAGAGATATTGAGGGAATAACTCTGTGGCCGTGCGTCTCTGTATGCGCTTTGTCTGTTATAATATCCTAAAGAATCGTTCCGTAGCTTGTACCTCTGGTAGCGAAGTGGTCATAAACCAAGGCTTCTGACCAATCGCTCATGCTGCGTCTTGGTTCCAGTCTTAGATGAGGTAAGTGTGGTGGGCTTATCTTACGGAACTGGTTTCATAAGGAAGGAACAGTGGTCTGTCCTGTCTCTTCCCTGAACCATTGGCCGGGAATTCGGAAAGCCCTACTGCTTAAAGATATCAGAGTTGGTCGTGGTGGTCGTTAAACTTCCAAACAAACAAATTTCGAAGATGACAATTCGATTTTTGGTGTAAATGTGACAAGGATGATAAGTCAGATAATATCCGAAAACTTTAAATTTCATCGTATAGCTGGACTCGAACCCGCGTCTCCCATATAGCGCCGTAGTATGCCAACCACTACACCACCCAGAACGACCAAGTCTCAAGTTTCCGATTAATTTGAATAAAACCATCACAGGATTCGCTAGTCGAAGCAACCGGTATTCATGTTTAGCAAATCTGGCGGTTAAGAATCCAATCCCGTGACTGCCCGGAGGAGCAGACAAATAAAGAAATACGGGATTACACCGTATAATACAAATTTTTTTGAAGATGACAATCCGGTTTGTGGTGTAAATGTGACAAGGACGGTAAGTCAGATAATATCCGAAAACTTTAAATTTCATCTTATAACTGGACTCGAACCCGCGTCTCCCAGATAGCGCCGTAGTATGCTAACCACTACACCACCCAGAACGACTAAGTCTCAAGTTTCCGATTAATTTGAACAAAAACATCACAGGATTCGCTAGTCGCAGCAACCGGCATTCATGTTTAGCGAATCTGGCGGTTAAGAATCCAATCCCGTGATTGCCCGGAGGAGCAGACAAATAAAGAAATACGGGATTACACCGTATAATACAAATTTTTTTGAAGATGACAATCCGGTTTGTGGTGTAAATGTGACAAGGACGGTAAGTCAGATAATATCCGAAAACTTGAAAATTTCATCGTCCTAGAGCGGGACTCGAACCCGCGTCTCCCAGATAGCGCCCGGGTATGTTAACCACTACACCACCCAGAACGACCAAGTCTCAAGTTTCCGATTAATTTGAATATAACCTACGGGATCGAGTTCCGCTCCAGGATGATAAAATGTTTAAGTTTTCGGATATTATCTGACTTACCATCCTTGTCACATTTACACCAAAAATCGGATTGTAATCTTCAAAATTTGTATTATATGGTGTAATCCCTTATTTCATTCATGAAACAAAAAGCATTCACATATCATTCCCATTCTTAAGTTTCAGGATTATCGGTTACCTTTAGAGTAAACTCTATTCATTATGCTATGATAAAGCCAGAGATCACCCAAATCCTTTGGTAAGGGAGGTCCTTCATTGTGACAATAAGGACCCTGTAAATTGTTAAAGGCCAAATCATACACTGTAAAACATATCAGAAAAAATTATAGCGTAAGTCTTTTTCGTGAGCAAGACTGGTGTTACGCTATGTCTAAACCATGACTAAGGAATGTTGAGCAAATAAGAATACGATGCAATAGTTTACGGCCAGACGAATCATAAACAGAAGTCAACTTACGGTAGCCTTTTATTGGTCCAGCAATACTTCAGTAGATCCACAATAGAGTCACGTATGATCTAGTTTTTATATAGAGCGAACATCTCCACATCCACACATACACTGAGCAACTGCTACATTGTCCTTTTCATGTATCGTTCTTAGCACATTCATACGTCATTCTCTCTGACCTCAGAAGTGCTGCCAACCTCATTCATGTGAGAGAGGAGATATCACGTTAAGTTTGGAAAGTATAAAAGAGAACAAACTCAAATTTACCTAGGAAATGGAACTAAAATTGAAAGTTAAATTAGAATATACGTCACAAAATCCTTTAAAAACTTGGTCAGTTTAAAACTATTCCTAACTACGATTTAAAGCTCGTGTTTCCTAAGTCAAGATATACTTGAGAAAAATTGATACCACGCAACCTAAATTTTGTAAGCCAAAAGGGGGAGGGGGAACATCTACTTCCTTAAAAAACTTTTACGTGTGAAAAGCTGCTAGTTTTGTTTGTTTGTTAAATGGTGGTTATGGGGAGGGGAGTAAATTATGGGGTTTTGAACCGAGAGTAGAGACTTCCGCTGTCCATGATGTTCAAAACGCATTTTGGTACAAGGCGAGCAAATTTGGCAAAAAAAAAAAAAAAAAAAAAAATTAAAAAGTTAAGCTCCTTTTTCAGTGGATTTGAATAAAAAATCTTTGGTTTTCTCGCAGTTTCTTTTCTGTGCTTTATTCTTCTCTTTTATGCTCTCCCTTTCCCTGGCCTTTCCCGGTTTTTCTGCTTTCAGCTGATGAAAGTGGGTCCTTGAAGATGCAAACAGGTAATGTACTGTATGTAAGGCAGCTTACAACTTCACCGTCTTAACGGGGAACTATATACTCCTGAACTCTATTTTTTTCTAAAGTTTTCTCTATTGTTCCTTCGTATGGCAAACCTGCCCCCGTTTTTATTTTTTATTTTTTAGTTTTCAGCCCTTCTAAGTGTTATATAGAAATACTTAAAATATAATTAAATAGTAACTTTGGTTATTTTGTGTGCTAACGGCAGCTAGAGAAATTCACCCTCAGTTAAAAAGGCGTTTAACACAGATCTCTATGGAGAACGCCATTCTTTCGTTGACAGTGGGACCTCCCACGAACAAAAGGACACCCCCTTCTCGAACCTCCGGTCGTTGAAGGACACTCTCCCTCAGAAAGAACCCGACAGTGACAACTCGAGTTTAGCAATTAACAACAGTCAACTTCTTACGTCAGGAGCATCTTCCTCAAGGACAGAGAGCGAAAGGGAATTAGACGGAGTAGTCATAGACGAGAGGTCGGATTGGAGATTTTGAGGGGAGAATAACGGAGGATTTTGCTCTGGCATGTAGCCATGTAGGGATAACAACAGATTCGGTGGGGAAAACGTAGAGAAAGCCGTCCGTAATATCCATCTCCCATTGGAAGTATATACTGTCTGTTGTGACTAACTTACATTTCCCTTTCCCCCCAATCTGAAGAATAAAGACTTCTGCGAGCGTAATCATCTGTTGTTACGTTCTATTTGTTTAAATATTTATTTATTTGCTTCCGTGCTCCAATGACAGGAATCCGCAAACAATAATTTTCTGATAAGTTGGCGCCCACTTCAACACTTGATAATATCCACGCCAACACCTTAAATGGCGACCGTGATAGTTTTGGAGATATTGCGGGGAGGCAAAAAGTAGTTGAAAGTAAAAAATTATCCTCATTACCCCACCCACCCCTACCCGTGGATATCTCACAGTGTAGATTTCATGAATTGCAACCAACGAAAGTTAACTAATACAGACATTTAACGCGGACCAGGAACATCAAACAAAGATCTTCGCTCATTCCACGTTTATAAGTGAGTCAGATTTTTCCGCGACTCACTTATAAACGTGGAATGAGCGAAGATCTTTGTTTGATATTTGATGAAAGTTAACTCTTCAAGAACTGTAGTGCGCACACTGGATTACGAGTATTATCAGTCAAGAAAACCTCATCAAGTACTTATTTTCTGACTCCTTCGCTGCAATAGAACAACACGTACCAATTTATACTAAAATAGAAAAATGCTAAACCTGTTAGGATTTCATCGTTTCGTTTCGTGCATGATGCGTATGACAGGATTTGAATGTGGCACAAGCAACATGAGGCGACACCGCCATCCTGTAATCAAACAGAGGTCATCGCTCTTTCCACGTTTATAAGTGAGTCACGGAAATATTCTCATCGGCCGCCACCGGGAATCAAACCCAGGTCTTCCAGTTACGCGCCGGACATGCTACCACTGCACCACAGCGGCCTCGAATTCCCTGGACTCACATGAGATTAACTACCAAACCACATGGCAGGTTGCTTATTGGAGTCCCGCACAATGCTGGGAATTCACCAAAGATGGTAAGCAGCAACTGAACAAATAATTAGAAGGCGAATGAATAATTAATACACACAACTGATATGGATTAGGGGCATCAAACAGAAGTCATCGCTCTGTCCACATTTATAAGTGAGTCATGGAAATATTCTCATCGGTCGCCACCGGGAATCAAACCCAGGTCTTCCAGTTACGCGCCGGACATGCTACCACTGCACCACAGCGGCCTCGAATTCCCTGGACTCACATGAGATTAACTACCAAACCACATGGCAGGTTGCTTATTGGAGTCCCGCACAATGCTGGGAATTCACCAAAGATGGTAAGCAGCAACTGAACAAATAATTAGAAGGCGAATGAATAATTAATACACACAACTGATATGGATTAGGGGCATCAAACAGAAGTCATCGCTCTGTCCACAGTTATAAGTGAGTCATGGAAAAATTCTCCTCGGCCACCACCGGGAATCTAACCCAGGTCTTCCAGTTACGCGCCGGACATGCTACCACTGCACCACAGCTGTCTCGAATTCTCCGGACTCACATGAGATTAACTACCAGACCACATGGCAGGTTGCTTATTGGAGCCCCACACAATGCTGGGGATTCACCAAAGATGGTAAGCAGCAACTGAACAAATAATTAGAAGGCGAATGAATAATTAATACACCAACTGATATGGATTAGGGGCATCAAAAAGAAGTCATCGCTCTGTCCACATTTATAAGTGAGTCATGGAAAAATTCTCCTCGGCCACCACCGGGAATCTAACCCAGGTCTTCCAGTTACGCGCCGGACATGCTACCACTGCACCACAGCTGTCTCGAATTCTCCGGACTCACATGAGATTAACTACCAGACCACATGGCAGGTTGCTTATTGGAGCCCCACACAGTGCTGGGGATTCACCAAAGATGGTAAGCAGCAACTGAACAAATAATTAGAAGGCGAATGAATAATTAATACACACAACTGATATGGATTAGGGGCATCAAACAGAAGTCATCGCTCTTTCCACGTTTATAAGTGAGTCACGGAAATATTCTCATCGGCCGCCACCGGGAATCAAACCCAGGTCTTCCAGTTACGCGCCGGACATGCTACCACTGCACCACAGCGGCCTCGAATTCCCTGGACTCACATGAGATTAACTACCAAACCACATGGCAGGTTGCTTATTGGAGTCCCGCACAATGCTGGGAATTCACCAAAGATGGTAAGCAGCAACTGAACAAATAATTAGAAGGCGAATGAATAATTAATACACACAACTGATATGGATTAGGGGCATCAAACAGAAGTCATCGCTCTGTCCACATTTATAAGTGAGTCATGGAAAAATTCTCATCGGCCGCAACCGGGAATCGAACCCGAGTCTGGAGTATTCGAGGCCGCTGTGATGCAGTGGTAGCATGCCTGGCACGTAACTGGAAGACCTATGTTGGATTCATGGTGGTGGTCGATGAGACTTTGTCCGTGATTCACTTTATAAACGTGCAAAGAGCGATGACTTCCGTTTGATGTTCCTAATCCACATCAATTGTGTCTATTAATTAGCCATCCTGTCAAATGTCAACAGTACAGGCCGCTGAAAATGGCGTGGTGATGAGCGGAATGCTTTCTTGGAACGCATTAGGCCCACTGAGACCCATCAAAGTACATTTGAACTCCACCGCGTATCTGAACATCGTACCGACAAAAGTCATGGCTAAGATTCATCCTCAAGCAGATGGACACGTCCAGCAGAATAACACATCTGATCTCAGCGCTCGCATCGTCAACGAATGGTTTCAGATATATGCCGATGAGTTTTCCTTGCTTCAGTGCCCTGCACAACTCCCAGATTAAAACCCGGTCGAGCAGCTCTGTTATGGGATGCAGTGGGTTCTCGCTGCAAGTCTGTGCCGCCGTCCAGTATGCGGCAATTTGGCGACTCAATAATTTCTGCATGGTACAACGCTGGAATGTTCCAATCCCCGGAATTTTTGGGCTGTTCTCCAGGACAGGGTGGCGCAAAATTCCACAGGGTGTCCGAGAATTATTGGATACATTACAAAATTATATATAAAAAAAAACATTAAGCAGATAGAAAGAAACTGACTGTACTAACTTACAACGTAAGCTACACAAGTCAATAAATTTCGATGTGAGATCCCTTGGTTGCTCGTAGTACGTCCAAGCGATACTCGATCTCATGCCATGCATCTGAGGAGTTATGGAATTAATAGCAGCTGTGATACGCTGCTTCAGTTCCTGCAAATCAGTACAAGGCGTCTGATAGACACGATCCTTAACATAACCCCACATGAAATAATCCAATGGAGTTAGATCCGGAGAGCGAGGAGGCCACGGAATGGGACCACCACGCCCAACCCATCTGTTGAGGAAATGCTCATTTAAGCACTTACGTACACACGTTGACCAATGCGGAGGCGCGCCGTCTTGTTGGAAAACGACGTTGTCATATCTTTTGATCTGGGGTATAGCGAAATTTTCTAGCATATCCAAGTAAATGTCACCATTTATCGTTTTTTCGCAGAAAAAGAAAGGGCCAATCACTTCTCTTTTTGGTAGGGCGCACGCACCACACATTAATTTTTGGAGAATCATGTTCCAGTTCAATAGCAGCATGAGGCGGTTCACTGCTCCATATCCTACAGTTGTGACGATTCACAATACCTGATACATGAAATGTGGATTCATCACTAAAAATTACAGTTCTGAGAAAGTTTTCGTCGTTTTCCACTCGATTCAGCGTATCCACAGCGAAATCGTATCGCACAGTGTTATCATTTATATGCATCTTTTATACTATTTGAATTTTATAAGCATGGAACTATAATTTCATGTGCAAGATATCGTGAACTGTCGATTTCTGATTGCACAGTTCTCTGCTTGCTTTACGAATGGATTTCCTGGGGCTTCGTCGGAAACTTTCATTAACTTGGCCAACCGTCTCACCGGTGACGCTAGGCCTGCCGGCTCCTCCACGATGTTCCACATTACCAGTTTCTCTAAACTGTTTCATCCACCACTCAATTGAATTCGTTGACGGAGGATTACAACCATACTCTAAACGGTACCGTCTTTTAACTTTAATGACAGACTTTAATTCCGCAAGCCATAACACACACATCGCCTTCTGCTGTACAGATGGCATGACTACTGATTGCGCATTTCTCATACAATCCTCATCAGGCCACACCTAGCGCCATCTATCGGATTCTGGGAATAACAATTCTACAAATGAAAAATATAGAAACCGTGTTAGTAATACGCAACATAGAAAAACAGACAATGCTCATAGTTTTTTTGTACGTAATTTTGTAATGTGTCCAATAATTCTCGGACACCCTGTACTAAGAATGTGTACGTTATAAACTGGCATCGCAGTGTATATTAGAATTTTCATAATGTACAGTTCTGACGTTATTCGGTATGAAGGTGCTTTTATGATTGCAGCTTCTAAAAATTCTATTGAAAGAAATCCTGTTTCGTTAAAATGCCGTCGACTGTGTAGTATATTTCGTTCCTATTTTCTTCTTCAAATCATACTTAGTTTTCCCGCTTTGGGGAAAAGGATTTATACTACTTTCTCCTCCATACCACTCCTCTAATCATTCAATTTGAAATATTCTTTTTGCTTCGGATATATTCCGCTATGAAAAAACTTTGCTTAAAATTTGTAATTTGTCGTTAGATTGGTGTCTCTTGCTAGATAATTCCACTTACAAAGTCTTACAAAGAGAATAGTTTCTTTCGTCAGCTATTGGATAAATATTTAGACTACCTACTTTCTCCGGTTTTCTACCAGCCGTGTTTATGAGGGAAAGCAGGACACACCCTCAACATTTTCTGGTGTCCGGAAAACACTATTACCGTCGAAGTTTCAGTAACATTTATTTCTCTGTGAGTGAATCGACAATGATCTTATCGTTTTATAGCGTCTTGGTTCTTTGTAGGGAGAATGCATGTACGTAGGTATTCTAACATCTGGTTTTAATGAGAGATTTCTCACGATTGATCAAAGAGGCGATGCGAAGTAAATTTCTAACAAAGGGGTGATAAGGAGGGTCAAACAGACAGTGGAGCTGACCTGGAAGTCGCCAGAGAAGATACTAATACGCGCGTTTTCTTTTTTTTTTTCAAGAAAGGGAGAAAACGGAACATGACTTCTGATCTGACGCTTCAAGAAAATGCTTGGTAGTAAGGCATTTTTTTGTGCGAAGAAGGTTGATTCTCTTCAGTCTCCCAGAAAAAAAGAAGGGAAATGAGGGAAAACCGATATTTTAAACGTCCGTTGTCTAAAAGTGAGACGAAAGCAGAAAAATTTAATTTTGAAATAGAAATTTAGCAACGAGGTAACCAAGAAAGGCGCCTGATAGAATAATCACAAATGCCTTATATTGTCGGATCGCTGCATATGTCATGTCGTTTCCGTTTACAGGTCCGCCCACAGCGCAACATTTGCATAACGCCAGCTGTCTCTAATTCAATTGCTCTTCCCTACGTATAGCAACTGAATAAAGAGCCCCACTGAAAAGAGCGGGCCTTTACTTTACTGATAATTGGTTCTTTTAATCATCGGAGTAAATATAGCTAAAACTTCGGGACTTTTAAATCTCCTTTGCTATATACACTGAAGAGCAATTGAATTAGAGACAGCTGGCGTTATGCAAATGTGGCGCTGTGGGCGGCCGTGTAAACGGAAACGACATGACGTATGCAGCGATCCGACAATATAAGGAGTGATGCGAAGGGAATCAGTAAGAGTCGGACGCAGTATGCGTAAGACGAAGGATCTAAGCGCATTTGGTCGTGGGCAAATTGTCGGGTCCCGACGAATGGGTCACTCCATCTCGGAAGTCATGCAGGCACTTTGATTTTCACGAGCCACTGTGTCACGGGTGCACCATGAGTACATCCAATTCGGTAAAACCATCCCTGCAAGGGACAACTGCCGTGGACAACAGCGTGCGGATCAGCGGGATCATCGTCGGCTAGCTCGCATTATAACAGCTGATAGACGGGCCACAGTGCAAGAAATCACTCGGCAATTTAACGCTAGTGCACAAAAACGTATAAGCAGCCACACCATCTAGAACCATCTCCTCGCTATGGGGTACAGAAGCCATCGTCCCGCGAGGGTACCGCTGCTGACCACACATCACAGGGTGCACAAAGATCAGCATAGGAGCGGGAACATCGCCACTGGACCCTAGACATGTGGAAAAACGTTGCCTGGACTGATGAGTCGAGATCCACGTTGGTATATTCGGATCGCAGGATACGAGTACGGCGCAAACCACGCGAAGCGATGGATCCTTCTTGCCAGCAGGGTGTTCTTCAAGCTGGTGGAGTTGGCATTCTCGTCTGGGGACTGTTTTACGTGGACTGAAATTGGACTCCTAGTACGTATGACATCGTCCCTCACAGGTCAACGTTACCGGCATATCTTGGACAACCATTTGCTCCCGTTTGTGCGTCTTCAACATCCCAACGGGGACCTCATCCTGCAACAATACAATGCACCGTGCCATCGTTCCCGAATTGTATCCGAATGGTTGGATTAACACTCCACCGACGTGTCCTCGCTTCGTTGGCCAGCTAGGTCACCTGACCTCAATACGATCGATCACATCTGGGATGCCATCGAGAGAGATGTTCGAGGCTCTGACCCCCATCCATCAAATCTTCGTGAACTGTGGTAGCTTGTTCAGGGGTCGTTGATCCGTATGGCTTCCTAACGCTTCCAGTGTCTTGTGGAGTTCATGCCGAGACGAATCACCGCCGTCATCCGGGCGAAAGGTGGTGCTACACGTTACTAGACAGGTATCTCTAATTCAATTGCTCTTTAGTGTACAGCAACTGAATGAAGAGCATTACTGAAAAGGGCGAGTTTTTACTCTACTGGTAATTGATTCCTTTTTATCAGCGGGGTAAATATACGAAGCCCGTTTCATAAAAACTGAGAGTAATTTTTTTTTTGAGTTGGCAACAGTGGAAAGGGAAAAAATAACCACGCAGACGACTAAGTGAATTAAGAAAGTATCTATGGCAACAGTTATTAGCCGTGGCAGACGATTCTGGTTTTGTTATTGCGCAGTTGTTTGAGATACGTCTGCATTTCGCCATACAGCTATGGAAGTGAGTGATTCAGAGTTAAGAAGTGAAATGCATTGTGCGAAATATTTTTGCTATAGTTTGGTTAAAATGGCGCCAGAAACAGTTGATTTAATGAAAAAAGCTTGCAAACATAAGTGTTTGGATAAGCCAACGATTTTTAGATGGCACCATGATTTCAACAAAGAGAGTTTGTCGGCAGAACTCGCTCCTAGACCTGGCTGACCTGAATGTGTTGTTATGGAGCGTATTGTTAACACTGTTTGGGCAATGCTGCAAGAAGATCGACGAATGACGTGTGAAGACATAGCGGACTCAACGAATATTTCAAAAATGTCGGCATTTCGCACTCTACGCGCAAAATTACTGCTGCAACGTGTGTGTTCCAGATGGGTACCTCATCACCGGACGAGAGAGCAATCGTTAGCCAGAATTCAGGTGAGTCATGAGTGGAAACAAATGACTGCAAAGGATTCAAACTTTCTAAACGCAGTAATAACTGTAGATGAAACATGGGTCTACTATTTCGATCCCCTCACGAAGCCCGGAACAAATGTCTGGAAACACAGAGGCTCGCCTCCTCCGAAAAATGTCCCCCAAACCAAATGAGCTGGGAAGATGATGATGATAATTTTCTTTGATCATAAAGGTTGTAACGTACCAGGAGATGTGACGTACCTGCCAGAAGGACGCACACGGCATAAAGGCAGATAGCAATTGGAATAATCGTCCGCGTAGCTTAATTGGTAGAGCAACTTATTCCGGAATGAGTGGACCCGGGTTCGAACCCCGGCGCGGATAAAAATGACGGAGAAATTCATTTCGTTATAATGGCGCCCGAACCATCCGGATGACCAGACCGTTCAAAATCTCGCATTGGTGTGATGTTATTTCCACACCGCGAGATAGGAAAAATATGAGCAGCACTTCGAAAAAAGAAAAATAAGGGGGAGATGATGTAACGTACCAGGAGATGTGACGTACCTGCCAGAAGGACGCACACGGCATAAAGGCAGATAGCAATTGGAATAATCGTCCGCGTAGCTTAATTGGTAGAGCAACTTATTCCGGAATGAGTGGACCCGGGTTCGAACCCCGGCGCGGATAAAAATGACGGAGAAATTCATTTCGTTATAATGGCGCCCGAACCATCCGGATGACCAGACCGTTCAAAATCTCGCATTGGTGTGATGTTATTTCCACACCGCGAGATAGGAAAAATATGAGCAGCACTTCGAAAAAAGAAAAATAAGGGGGAGATGATGTAACGTACCAGGAGATGTGACGTACCTGCCAGAAGGACGCACACGGCATAAAGGCAGATAGCAATTGGAATAATCGTCCGCGTAGCTTAATTGGTAGAGCAACTTATTCCGGAATGAGTGGACCCGGGTTCGAACCCCGGCGCGGATAAAAATGACGGAGAAATTCATTTCGTTATAATGGCGCCCGAACCATCCGGATGACCAGACCGTTCAAAATCTCGCATTGGTGTGATGTTATTTCCACACCGCGAGATAGGAAAAATATGAGCAGCACTTCGAAAAAAGAAAAATAAGGGGGAGATGATGTAACGTACCAGGAGATGTGACGTACCTGCCAGAAGGACGCACACGGCATAAAGGCAGATAGCAATTGGAATAATCGTCCGCGTAGCTTAATTGGTAGAGCAACTTATTCCGGAATGAGTGGACCCGGGTTCGAACCCCGGCGCGGATAAAAATGACGGAGAAATTCATTTCGTTATAATGGCGCCCGAACCATCCGGATGACCAGACCGTTCAAAATCTCGCATTGGTGTGATGTTATTTCCACACCGCGAGATAGGAAAAATATGAGCAGCACTTCGAAAAAAGAAAAATAAGGGGGAGATGATGTAACGTACCAGGAGATGTGACGTACCTGCCAGAAGGACGCACACGGCATAAAGGCAGACAGCAATTGGAATAATCGTCCGCGTAGCTTAATTGGTAGAGCAACTTGTTCCGGAATAAGCGTACTCGGGTTCGAATCCCGGCGTAGACCAAAAATGACGGAGAAATTCACTTCGTTATAAGGTGTAGTCTACCAGCATGCCGTTCCTCCAGAGATTACTGCCAACGCTGAGCATTACATTTCAGTCTTGAAGCTTCTGCGACGACACATATTGATTAAGCGACCGGAACTGGTAGGCAAGTGGACCCTACACCATGATAACGCCCGTCCACATGTGGCTGACTGCTTGTGATCAATAATTTCTTAGGAAATGCAGAATTGAAATCATGCCATAGCCTGCCTACAGTTTTGACCATGCGATTACTGGTTGTTTCCAACAACGAAAGAGAAGTTTCATGGCACAACATTCAACACAGATGATGACGTCATTCAAGCTATACAGGGGTCGCTAAAACAGCTTCCACAATATACTTTCGCCACATGCTTTGAAAAGTGGACTGAATGATGGGATCGCTGCATATCATTCGAGGGAAAGTACTTTGAGAAGGAATAACATATACACTGGCGGAAAGTGAAAAAAGAACACCAAGAAGGAATTGGCGGACGATCATGAAATTTACATATGTTAATGTGGTCGAGTTTACGTAGGTGTGATGCTAATTTCGGGATCAACCCGCGAGCGCTTACGCTACAGCACGGCATAATATGCAAATTATCGTCGGTGGTATTTAAGGAGTACGGCGAAGTGAATGTAATCAGTCGTCGGTGTACGGACACGTGCGAAGACCCTGAAGAAGCTGCAATGCCTAGACATGGAATACGTGTACGATTTCAGCAGTTATCGGACTTTGAGCGAGGTCGTCTAGTCGGACTCCGCGAGGCCGGGTGGTCGTATCGTCATAGTGCGGAAAGAATTGCACGAGAAGTATCGGTGATGGTACGATGGTGGCGTAGATGGTCCGAGGAACTTTCCCGCACGAGAAGACGTGGAACCGGGAGTCACAGACGGACTGATGAGCGGACCGATCGACGCATAAGAAGAGCGGCGTTGTCAAGCAGAACATCCACTGCGACGCAAATCCGAGCTGCCGTTGCACCTGAGGTGACTGTGCGAACAATCCGCAACCGTCTACTGGATGCAGGACTACGTGCACGTGTACCTCTGGCATGTGTACCTCTGATTCCAGCCCACCGTCAGGAACGGCTGCAGTGGTGTCGCCAACGTCTGCACTGGAGAACGCAATGCGATCTGTCGTGTTCAGCGATGAAAGCAGATTCTGCTTGGGAGCCTAAGATGGTCGTATGCGTGTTCGCAGACGCAGAGAGGAGCGTCTCCACCCTTCTTGCATCCGCCAGCAGCACACAGGGCCTACACGTAGTCTCCTGGTGTGGGGAGCGATCAGACTCCCGTACACAACTAATGTTTGCACCGGGTACGTTAAACAGCACCTCCTACATCAACAACATCATTCAGCCCGTTGTTGTGCCATTTATAAGGACGGTCCATCGTGGTGTTTTCCAGCAAGATAACGCACGCCCACACACGGCACGTGCAACGCAACATGCACTTCAGGGTGTGAGACAACTTCCATGGCCTGCACGTTCACCGGATTTGTCCCCCATTGAACACGTGTGAGATTTTATGGGACAACGACTTATCCGGTCTCCACGGCCAACCACGACCATCCCCGATTTACGCGTCCAGGTTGAGGATGCTTGGAACTCAATACCCCAAACTTACATCCAACATTTGTACGACAGACTCCATGCCAGAATTGCACAGTGTTACGCAGTTCATGTCGGTTCAACCTCGTACTAACCATGTTACATGGAAATGTCTTTTTTCAGTTTACCAGCAAATACAGCTGTATTTTGCCATAACGTTTTGATCACGTTATCCTCTGTATTCCGTTAAAGTGCTGTTTAAATTTCGTTGGTATCAGACTTCTCCTTCTTGGTGTTCTTTTTTCACTTGCCGCCAGTGTACTTTATTGTACCTATATTTCTTCATTTTATGTGATTTTACTCTCAGTTTTTGTGGATCGCGCGTTGTAATTATAGCTCCGAAACTTTGAAATTTCCTTCCCTATGTATGGCAGCTGAATGAAGCGCACCATTGAAAAGGATGAGTCTTCACTTTTACTAGTAATTGATTCTGCCAAGCATTGGAGTAAATACAGCTAAAACCCCGAAACTTTTTAATTCCCTTTCTTATATGCAGCAATTGAATGAAGCGCAGCACTGAAAAGAACTAGTCTTTACTTTTTGTGGTAACTGATTCTGTCAAGCATCGGAGTAAATACAGAGATCAGAGATCATATGTAGAGGATTTTAGGAAGGGAGTGTCTGACCCCAGGTCTTAAACAACCCTTAGAAATAGGAAGCTAGGAGATTTGGGCTAGAGTGCCCGATTGAAAAGTCACACGAAAGCGAGGTAGAAAGAGGGAAGAAGACGCCCTTATTTTTTACCGGGGGCCAGAACCCGGGGTCCGACGGCTTAATGTGTCCATCCGACGCACGGCGGGTATTTAGTGGATCGAACCTTAGTTTACCTCCATAGCAGTCACGAACGTTGACCACTAGGCCACCCACGGCTCTGCTTAAATGCAGCTAAAACCCCGAATCTTTTCAATTTTCTTCCCTATATACAGCAAATTGGAAAGGGAGTGAGACAAGGTGACACCATATCTCCGAAGCTCTTTAATGCCACATTGGAAAATGTCTTTCAATCACTGAACTGGGAAAACAAAGGGATAAAGATCAATGGAGATTATCTAACCCACCTTCGTTTTGCTGATGACATAGTCATTTTTGCAACTACCCCATCAGAGCTGCAGAGTATGATCCAGGAACTTGCTGACAAGAGTAAAGAAGTGGGATTAAAAATGAACTTTTTTTTTTATTTTTGATTGAAGGTTTAACGACCACCGTGAGCAACTCAATGGGCTATATTCAGTCGCCCGTCCCTAATTTAGGGCCACTGGTTCCAGGGAAGGGAGAGAGCCAGTGCCGTAAGACAAACACAACATCAATGCCTCACCGGGATTCGAACCCGGACCCATTCCGTGCGAATGATCAGAAGCCATCGCTTAGACCACTGCGCCACCGGGGCGGCTAAAAATGAACTTTCAGAAGACAAAAGTGATGTTCAATGCTTTTACAAGAAATGAAGATTTATCGATTGATGTAGAAGAGCTGTAGATAACAGACAGGTACGTTTATCTTGGACAGCAGATATCAAGTGAGGGTCACATTGATGAAGAAATTAATCGGCGTATAAAACTTGTCTGGAGAGCTTTTGGAAGAAACAGCATAATTTTCAAGAGCAATATGCCATTATGTCTTAAAAGAAAAGTGTTTGATCAATGCATTCTTCCAGTGCTTAAGTATGGTGCAGAGACGTGGACCTTAACTAAAAGAGACATACAAAGGCTGCAGACAACTCAAAGCAGCATGGAGAGGTGCATGCTTTGTATAACCAGGAGAGATAAGAAGAGGAACTCGTGGATCCGAAAAATGACAAGAGTGGAAGGCATCATGATCAGAGTTAAATCCCTGAAATGGCAATGGGCTGGACATACTGCCAGAAGGGCAGACCATCGATGGACAGCCGAAATTTTAGATTGGATTCCAAGGGACAGGAAAAGACCCAGAAAAATACCACATGGGAGATGGGTGGATGAAATTAAAAAGTATGCGGGAGTGACATGGAGGAGGCTGGCACAAGACAGACCGTTGTGGAGGAAACTTGGGGAAACCTTCGTCCAGGAGTAGATTGATAATGGTTGACAATGATGATGATGATGATACAGCAAATGAATGAAGCGCACTACCGAAAAGGGCGAGTCTTCACTTTACTGGTAATTTATTCTTTTGATCATCGGAGTAAATACAGCTAAAATCCCGAAACTTTTAAATTTCTTTACAAGCTAAATTCTAATGAACCCAAGCAACCGGGCACTGAAATGAATTTAGTTATGACACTGTAAAATCAGATGTATTAAACGAATCTTAAAAAAGGAAATTAAGTGTTGGCACGATTGTTTATCATAAATTAAAAAAAGGTAGACATACGGCATCCTCATGTGTGTTGAATAACATCCCCTTGACCAATAGATTTTAGCAGAAGAGAACCTGTTTAAAATTTCTGCTGCGCGTTCATATTTCCGAGGCATAAAATGTTCTTTTAAAACGACCTCATTATGTATGTGTGACATAAGCACAGAAAGGTCATCTGGTAGAGAGGTGTAGGGAAGTGGAAACTTAATTATGATTTACTTGAAACTTTATATGGATGCATTACTTCTTGAATGGAAACGACTTCTAAACCGTTTGTAGAGCTAGGCTTGCGCAAAACCTGTAATTTTTTCAGAACCCCTATTTCACACTTTTTTCCTTTTGCTTTTTAAATGTCAAATTAAATGAATAGCGGAAATGCCACACAAATGAAGCAAGAAGGCCTAAAACACGAGTAAAAATGCATCATCACATTGAAAGAAATTATAGGTATTATTTTTCGAATTAGGGCTTTCAACGTTTCTCCATTGTTGCTACGAACAGAGAAGTCCTTCACGTCCTGCAAACTCTGAGCGATGATTTATGTTGTATGCATTGCTAACTCGCTTCTTATGAATAAGCGCTTTTAAGAAGATTCTATCTATTTTTTATCGTTATTTTTTCTGCCGCCAAATTACCCTGCGAAACCGGTTCTTTCAGCAACATACTCTGAATATTCTTCGTGCATTCAGAACAGAATGCTTATCGTTGTTGGCTGTTGAATGTACCGGCGATGCGTACCAGAGGGGTGCAGGTGTCATATCCAATTGCGGCCCAAACCATAATACATAATTTTAAAGAAAATGTTATGCTGAATTCAAATAAATTATCGTTGTTTATATTACCAAATAAAAAGAGAACTCGTGAACTGATTTTTTAATTTTGAAACGCTTTTCGCGAAAAAAAAAAATGGCACAGTAGCAATTTTGTTTTAAGCACAAAAATATTAAACATAATTTATTCACTACTGTAAACTTCCACTTGCACGAATTTTAAGAACACTGTCATTTCCCTAATATAATCCGCAGATTATCTGTAAAAAAATTACAAATCTTCACAGAGGATCACACGCCAACGCGGATAATACCCCACTTAAAAGAAAATGCGGCATATCGATTTTTAAAAATACCCGCGTCACACTTGTCAGGAGAGGTCGTATATTTTGGAAATTGCCAAAAAATGCGTTAACAACAAACATCGTAATGCAATACAAAAGTGGAGGTCCACAAACAGTTGGAAAAAAAATTGTTTTTTACTAACCAGCATTTTGACAGGAAATACGATGCAACAAAGAGGGTATAATTATCTCTCCCGGACGATCACGAGCTGCGGGAAGCTCAGCGTCAAACTCCTTCGTGTGTTCAGTAGGCATAAATACGAAATTACACACTACGGAATCTAATTCGGAACTACGGTAAAATGCTGGGAAAACTCGTGTTTTGTGTTCTTTATTTGCTTGAAAGTAGCACAAAAGCACTTAAAAATGATTTGTTTTTTAAATAAGAAGATAGCTCTTTCATTTCTTTGGACTGCTGGGTCATGTTATGATCTGCGACTTTTCTGTAGAAAAATAACGGCTCGGGATCAGCATAGCAGGTGAGGATTATACGGCGACTTACTTTCTGAATTTCACGGTCTTCCGATTATGCGCCGCCGTGGATTACACAAAGAAATTTTTATCTCCTGAATTTCAGGGTCTGCGAATTATACGACTAACAATACGGTAATATTGTTTTCCCAACAGTCATTATTTAACTTTTTCCAAATTTATTACCTTAAGAATGAATATTATTTCATTAATAAAAAGTTACTGCATTCGATTATAGTGCAGCATACAAGACTGTTGACTCTTCAACATAATCAGCATATAATTTTTCATGTAGAAATGAATATTATGTAGACCGAAGAAAAGTTAGATAAACCATTAAGAACAGTTTCGTAATTAAATTACTTCATATTTTTCTTTCTGTTATTTTTTAATTTCTTAGTAACTTTATAAATCCTTGAAAGAGACTCTCGCTGCAGTGATCAAAGCGCTGGCTTCTGACCATACGTCCGAGATAGATTTCGGTTCAAATCCCAGTTAGACATGGATGTTGTATTTGTCTTACGGCACTAGCTCTCTACCTTCTATGGAACCAGTGGCCCTAAATTAGGGACGGGCGACTGCTTATAACCCATCGAGTTGCTCACGGTGATCGTTAACTTCCCAATTAAATAAAAAAAAAACGGTTCCTAAAATTGTACACATTTCGTTAATTGAACACATTTCATCTCGTTTCAAACTCTACAACTGTTGAGTTTAAACTTTTGGTGTCTGCACTTTGAGTGATAAATTATGCAGGTAGCTAATATTCGTAGAAACGTCGTAGAGCATATATTCACATTCTTGAATATCTAATTAAATACTGCTTCCAAGAAGGTGCAAAAAAAAAAAAAAAGGCTTAAATATAATTAATACGTATTCCTTTGTTTTTCCTACTCGCGGGAAGTTCAAAGGGGATCAACATAATCCACTGATACAATATATCTCGCTTGTCTCAACACAGATGTCAATCATATGGCATCAATACTCATTTGTTGATTACATATACACAGTCGTATAAGAATAATATGACCATTTACGTAATAATAGAAATAACCACCATTGGCCCGGATGACAGCGGCAAGACTAATGAGACCCTGCAAGGTTGATGGACATTTAATGAGGCCATGGAAGATTGCCCGAGGCACACGTACCTATTCGGACTGCAGTAGAGCACGGAGGTGCCAGAAGTGACGTATGTGTAGGTCGGCATATCGAACCTGTCGATCCAAATAGTCCCATAAGTGCTCTATGGGATTAAAGTCAGACGATTTCGTCGGCCAAGGGAGAACGGAGACATCGCTGTCGTGTTCCTGGAACCTGTAACGCACCCCTAAGTGACGTTGCACTGCGCGTTGTTCTGTTGGTAGACAACATAACCACCAGGGTATACGTCCAACATGAAACGCATGTGATCAGTGACGATGGACCCACTGGCGTTTAGGCACCCATCCAGTGGTACCAGCGGTTCCAGGTCATACCTGAACAAATTATTAAAATCATGCAATGCATTGATAATGATACGCTTTCCAACATACCAGAAATCATTGCTTAAGTTATTAATCAAGTTATGAGGATGATGGCTGTGGAATAAAACTCGCTCCTGTGCCCTGACCTTTGACTCCATTTCGATGATATTAAACAGAACTGGTTCAGTATACCTCCGGAACAACATGATAAAGTTCTGTCGCAATCGAACGATTTTTACGTAAGTTATGACGTATAAGGGCGATGGAATGGATCCAGCTCCTATGTCCTGATCTTTGAACCCATTTCGCCCGTTTTCGATAGGGTTCGTCCCCAGGTTGTCTCCTACCATATACTAAAATTTCATCGAAATCGAACCATTTTTACGTGAGTCATCGCGCGGAGGGATAGACAGACAGAAAGACTGACAAAGATGGAGCATGTACGCTTTCCAACCGTAGGTTGGAAAGCGTAAAAAACATCCCCCAGATACGTACACTGACACCTCCGGCCTGTACTTGACCGACAAGCGCGTCCAGGTGTTGGTTCTCTTGTGTCTGACGCCATATTCGACACCGTCCGTCACTTCTGTGAAGCAGAAACCTCGATTCGACGGAGAAGGCAACCTTGTTCCATTCTTCCAAAGTCCAGTTACTGTAGTCCCATGCGAATTGCAGGCGCTGTTGTCTATGGACCGGATTTAACATGGGCGCCTTGACGCAGCGTCGACTTTGGAGACCTATGCATAACATGGTTCGCTTTACTGTTATTGAGGACACGTACCTGGGCGCTCCAGTGTTCATTTGCGTGGTCAATTCCTGCACTCTAGCGTATCGATTGCCCTTTACCAGTCGACAAAGGCGACGTTCTCCTCCGGGGTCGATGGTCTTTATGGATCCACAGTTATGACGTCACGTACTCGGTGTGCCAGCGGTCCCTTCTTGGTACACCTTTACTACAGCACCTCGCGAACAGCCCACGAAGTCTGCTGTTTCTGAGATGCTTCCACCCTTTGGCGCGGTAGCCGATGATTATTCCTTTTTGAACGTCCGTCAAATCATTACCTTTGCCCATTGTGCATACGTAACGCATTATGGCTCATCTCTCCAGCCCGGCCGCTTATATCTCCGTGTGGTCTACCTTGTCATGTGCACTCTGTGACGTGCCTGAGCGTGTTCACTATGATTCTGGGGGTGATCATACGACTGTGTAAATAAAACAGGCAAAACTTTCTTTCCTAATGCCAACACTTCACACAATCTACTGGTTATTCCTCTACATCTCCACAAAACTCTACTCACTCTTTTGCGTTCAATGTCCTCAGGCCGCCCCGGTGGCGCAGGTGTCTAAGCGATGGCTTCTGATTATTCGTCCCAAAAGGGGTCCGCGTTCAAATCCCGCTGAGGCATGGATGTTGTGTTTCTCTTACGGCACTGTCTGTCTCCCTTCCCTGAAACCAGTGACCCTAAATTAGGGTCGGGCGACTGCTTATAGCCCATTGAGTTGCTCACGGTGGTTGTTAAACCTCCATTAATAAAAAAAAATGTCTTCAGTTTTCGTTGCTCTGATTCATTGTCAGTGTTGCCAAAATGTACAAGCTGTTAGAAGTAAAGTGCCGTTCAGTTAAGAAATGTTTATCCAAGAAATAACGAAATTTACAAGAAAGCAGAAACTCAGAAGGTTAAATAGAGGTATACATCACAAAATTTAGACGCTTTCTCTTCTTTTTGAACATAGAATTCTATTAATTATTTTCCTGTTTTAAAACCTGTAACTTTTAACGCTTTTCCAATGTGCACTGAGAGGACAATTTCTTATACAGACCGCATCCATACAAAAACCTGACCTACCGAGACCTCCCTGCTGATTATAAACAGTTCGTATTCCTACCTGCTGTGCAACATACCGGTGAATGTGATGATTGAAAGCGATGGCCTCTGATCATTCGTCCGAACGGGGTCCGGGTTCGAATCCCGGTCAGGCATGGATGTTGTGTTTGTCTTACGGCACTGGCTCTCTCCCCTCCCTGGAACCAGTGACCCTAAATTAGGGACGGGCGACTGCTTATAGTCCATTGAGTTGCTCACGGTGGTCGTTAAAATTCCAATAAAAAAATAAAAAAAAAATGTGATGATTGGTAAGCACAGCTATCTCAGAGAGTTCGATCGTGAGCAGATAGTCGGTCACCACGAGTACAGGATATCTAAGATTTTTACGTGCAACTGTTACACGTGTGTACCAGGACTGTATCGAAGCTGATTAAACTGGCAGACGCCAAAAAAAGTGTGTCTGTAAGCTGGCTGTTGATGTTCAAAGTGAGTGTATAAGCGGCTTTTGTTCGAGATGAGTGTATAAGCGGCTGTTGTTTGAAGTGAGTCTATAAGTCACTGTTGTTGGTCGAAGTGAGTTTATAAGGGACTGTTGATGTTCGAGGTGAGTCTATAAACAGCCTTTGTTGTTTGAAGTGAGTCTACAAGCTCCTGCTGATGTTCTAGGTTAGTCTATAAGCGTCTCTTGGTGTTCGAGTTGAGTCTATTAGCGGCCCTTGTTGTTCGAGATGAGTTTATAAGCAGCCGTTGTTGTTTGAAGTGAGTCTATATGGCGCTGCTGATGTTCTAGGTCAGTCTATAAGCAGATGATGTTGTTCGAAATGAGTCTATAAGAGTCTGTTGTTGTTCGAAATGAGTCTATAAGAGTCTGTTGTTGTTCTAGGTGAGTTTATAAGCAGTCGTTGTTTGAAGAGAGTCTGTAAGCGGCTGATGATGTTCTAAGTTAACATATAAGCGTCTGTTGGTGTTCGAGTTGAGTCTATAAGCGGCTCTTGTTGTTTGAAGTGAGTTTGTAAGCGGCTGCTGATGTTCTAGGTTAGTCTATAAGTGGCTGCTGTTATTCTAGATGAGTATAAGCAGCTGTTGTTCTATGTGAGTCTATAAGCGGCTGTTGTTCTATGTGAGTCTATAGCGTCTGTTGATTTTTTAGGTTAGTCTATAATTGGCTGTTGATGTTCAAAGCGAGCGCCACCTTTTTTGTATCATAACATCAGAACGTTGGGCCGTAAAGGACAGGATAAGGTTGACATTCAAAGACGGGCTACCAATGAAGGGCTGTTCAAAAACCATTTGCCGTACAACTGGGTTATGGAAGTTGACTCTCACATCGAGCACTCTTGTTTAGAGCACATCACTGAACAATTAGGCTGTAGTGGGCTAAGGAAGATCGCCACTGCACCGAATAAGACTGAAAACAAAGCTGAATGCAGGTTCCAGCTACAAAAACGGAAGGGTTCCTGTGTGGCGTAAATCAAAAGAGACTGTGGACTAGAATTGTGAACTCCGGGTGACACAAGCCTACTGTAACTAAGGCAACTTTATGTGAGTTATCTTGGAGCCCATTTTACCTTCTGAGATCGCTGCCACAGCGCAAAGCTATGTCAATGCACTGTCTGATGACTTATACTATTTCCCATAGCAACGTCTTTTTTTACGCTTTCCAACCGTAGGTTGAAGAAGCGTATAACCGATATAGTCACGTTTCCTTTCGAGCTCTGTGTTTGTCCCCAGTTTTGGAAGTGTATAGTGAGTGTTTGTTCCTATTTTTGTGTTCCCCTTCAAGAAGACGATCTGTACATTCTTTTAGCTCAGCTCCCAAGTCGGTGAGTTGCATATTTTGTTTGCATTCAGCGTTTTATTATTTTCGATCTAGCTGATCGATCCTTAAGTTAATCCTCGCCATTTTCAATGGCGGGCACTGAGAAGGGTGATGTCCACGCCCACATCAGTGATGCTCATTCAACCTACTCCTCCTCCTCACTCTAAGGAGACCAATCGGCATTTATGCATGCCAGAGACGTCATACGCATACAAGATGTGACGCGCGACTCCTCTGCAAAGGCTCAAGCTGATGTCCCTGCCCAGGAGAGTGACGTCCCCTTGACGCACGTCCCTGGTTCATTTGCCGAAGCTATGGATGTGACCGATTGCACGGTTGCGTTGCCTTCAACTGGCTCAACTCAGTTTACCAAGCCGCTACCAGCAATCAGCACTGTGTCGCATCCTTCCGCTGCCAACTCTATGTCTCTCACTTACTCCACAGTGACCACCGGAGCGAGAGTTCCTTCCAAGTTTATTGCTCCCGTTTTTCCTGACTCTTACGTCAGTGTTGATGGGCAGTTCTGCCACCATCGATATCCCAGAGGATTCCCCAGCCGGGAAACAATTTTTCTCCACAATGGATTTCGGTGTCTGTTTTGATGCATTACCAGACACGAAACTCAAGGAATATAGTATTGCCCTAAAGAAGATGCTTCCTACAGGAGCTTATATCACTCATATGGCTCGAAAGCCACGGGACATATTAGTGTATTTTGCCCGTAAAGAACATGCAGACCTTGTGATGACTGATGGCTTATCCATCAAAGATGTGCACCTTCTGGCTGAACCTGTGGCGCAGCGACCTGTCCAGGTCACTTTCCACCCAGTCCCGCCTGAAGTCTCAGATGTCGCTCTATGCACTTTACTCAGCAAATTTGGCCGAGTGGTTGGACCAATAACGACTCTTTCGGCGGCGCCCAGAGATCCCGATGACAAATCCATTGCAGGGTTTTGTCGAAGTGCCCGTGTCATATTTCCGTCGGACGATCATCTGCTTGCGTGCAAGAAGATCCTAACCGTACGGTGTGGCCAGCAACGTCGGAGAATCGACGTCATTACCTCCTTGCATTGCACGCTTTGACATGGTGAAAACCATCTTCTCGTGCACTGCCCACATCAAGTTCCACCGACTCCGACTGGCGCTCCTACAGGTACTGTTCCTACCTCGAAGCGTACTACACCATCTACTTCAGCACAGCAGGCCTCGGAGCCAAGATATGATGAAAAAGTTCGCTTACAGACGTTGGTCAACGCAACGGTCCCACAGCCGCTTCCTCTTTTTCACTAGAAGACTTTCCTACATTTGCCTCCTCACTCCCGCAATGTCGTCGCTCCACCACTGAGTCCCTTTCAGAAAGTTCACAACCAGCTATTACCACTGGAACCTCCGAAACAGCTGATGTGGAGTCCGTTGGTCCAGAGACGCAGTGTGAATATGAGACGACCGAGCCTCCACTGAAGCGCCGCGGCTCTGGCCGCAGCAGGCGAGTAGCGAAGAAGCAAAACTCTACTTCACCTCGTTCAACCTCCCTCTCCAGCAGTTCTCCTCGAAACACCTCGCCAGCCGGTCTCCTTTCCCACGGTCGAAGAGTTCGCTGCATTTCTCCAGACAGCCAATATACCTCCCGTACCACTCTCATACATTGATCTCCATACATACTTAACGAATCCGACAAGCTACGCAATAGCACGTGCCTTAGCAGTCAAGAATCCATCGCTTCGCCAACTTGTGCCGGAGCAGATCTTCAATATGTCGCATTTCTGCCGCCAGAATGTTCCCACCCATCCGTGGGCACAAATCTTCTATAATCGTCTCAAGTCTTTTCCTCCAGCTCTGAAAGATTTTCAGCTAGAGGCAAGGAACCCCACAATTCAAGATCGTGTCACTTAATTGCAGGGGATTCGCTTCCCCCCTTTGCAACTCTCTGGCATATGAAGACCTCAACCCGTTGGGGGCTGATATTCTATTCCATCAAGAGACAAATTGCAAACCAACTACCGTCTATTCTCGATGGCGCCAGTGGAACTTTGTGTTTCATCACGCCTATGGTCTAACATCTCACAGCGGTCTTGCCATCGGCATTAGTCATACTCTCAATTCTATTATCACATCCCTCTCTGTGCGAAATATTTGTCGAAATCTCTTACAGCATGCATCCTTTACCATCGCGTCTTCCAGATACCATTTATTCAATATCTATATTCCAAGCACAACAACACATTTATCAGTTCTCTTCACGCGTCTTCGCAGAGCACTCGATCGTATACCACCGTCAGACCATGTTCTCGTTGGTGGGGATTTTAACTGTACTCTGGATCCTCTTCTGGATAGGTCTTCTACAAATAGAGAGCGCCGCCATGCCCTGGCGAACCTGCTCCAGACAGTTGTCACCAACAACGCTCTTCATGATGTACATCGGCATATTCATCCATGGTCGACTAATTACACTTGGCGCTCCTCTCATGCGCAAAATCCTTTCTTAGCCCGCCTTGACAGGTTTTATGCCTCCAGTATTCTACTTCCTGCCGTGACAGAATCGAGTGTGCATCCCACGGCCTCATCTGACCACTGCGCCATTGCCATCATAGTCCATACTGCACCATTCAAACCCAGGATAATACGCCCGTGGACATTTGATGATGCACTTCTCTCCGACCCGGCATTCTGCTCTTCGGTCCGGTCATTCCTGATTGACAGACGACCGCAGCTTCAATCTGCACTCTGCGGATTAAATTTTGGTTGGAGATCAAGCAACAGCTCGTTCTGCATGTCCGAAACTCCTCTTTCCAATTAAAGACACTCCAGAACATGCGCCTAGACTATGTTCGTTCAATGCTATCTATGCTCAGTCTCAGTGATCCTCTCTTCTCCTCCTTTCAAGAAGAGCTTCGATCTCTTCTCACTCCTCTGGCGCAACAAACTCTCCGACGACTTTGTTTGCAACACCTGACGCCGGATGCTCACAACTATGAGTTGCTGACGTCGGTGGAAAACACCAGACGAGCTTCGTCCATACTTCATCATCTACGCCTTTCTTCTGGAGAGGTATCAGATGAGCCGATTGCGCTTTGTTCCCATGTCCGTCAGTACTTCTCCATGAAGTTCAGTGAACCTCCTCAACCATCCTCTGCAGCAATGGATTCTCTCCTTTCTAATCTACCTCAGGTTCCCCCCCCCCATCTCGCTTCTTCTCTTCTCCTTTCCCCCACGCCCTCTGAACTAAACACTACATTCTTTTCTTTGAATTCTAGTGCCGCTCCGGATCCGGACGGCCTAACCTTTCGCTTTTATAAAATTTTTCTGCCTCTTCTTCTTCCGTTTCTCCTATCCGCTTTTTCTGCCGCCTTTACTTACTCTCCTCTCCCGAAGGGATTCACAAATGCATATGTTGTCCTTTTCCCCAAGAAAGGTGATCTCCTTTGACTTGGTGAACTGGCGCCCAATTTCCCTACTGAATCTCGACTACAAACTTTATACCAAGCTTCTTTCACAACGACTAAGTCCCATCCTCACTTACATCCTCTCCCCTAACCAGACTTGCACAGTTCCCGGCCGTTACCTATCTCACAACATCCATCTCTTGACCGATCTAATTCACCTTGCGCGCTCCCGCTCTGAACCCCTTGCAATCCTCTCTTTAGACCAACAGTCCGCCTTTGATAATATCTCCCACACTTATCTCTCCGCCACACTTCTCTGATTTGGATTTCCATCTCCGTTTATTTCTCTCCTCACCTCCCTCTACCAGGACGCCAGTTTCCAGGTCAAGTTGCCCACCTTTCTTACAGCACCAATCCTCTTCCGCCGTGGAGTGAGGCAAGGCTGCCCACTCTCCGGTCAACTTTTCGCTATAGCCTTAGAACCTTTTCTCCGCTCCGTTCAACGCTCCTTTCAAGCCACCCTGCCGCCACTTATCGCCCGCACGAGACACCATGTCACCACTTCGTGGCGTATGCAGACGACGTTACCTTCTATATACGCCTGGATTCACAGTTCTCTTTGCTCCGAAGTCTTTTCGCCGATTTCGCCTCCTGCTCCGGAGCTGCGATTAATACAACCAAAAGCACAGGCCTGTGGTGCGGCTCATGGGTTGACCGTTTGGATTCCCCATGGGGAGCGCACTGGTCTTCAGCCTCTCAACGTTTCCTTGGCATACATCTTGGCGTCCCAGGTGAAGCCTCCAGCACAACGTGGAATACCATCCAGCCTCGTCTTCATCGGTCTACTGCGTTTTGGCGAAAAGCGCAGTTCTGCACCTCATATTTTCAACGTGCACGTCTTGCGCAAACCTATCTTCTCTCCATGTGCACACATTCCTGGCTTGCTACTAAATCCCCACTTCTTCGTCTCAATGATATCACTCGCTGCTTCACCTCAGTTATCTGGACCGGACACCACTGGCTCAGTGCCACCAAGCTCAGCCTTCCTCCTGACCAAGGTGGCATTGGCCTAATTGATACACGACTGTACTATCAAGCTCTCCGGATTACTTCGTTCCTCCGTCTTCATACCTCACCTGTTGCCGACGCCGTTACCGCAAGGAATGTCATCACCTCTTCGAGCAACACTAATTTCACTTTCACTTCTTTCATTCTAATGGACCTCCGTACTACCACTCACTCTCGCCTTCCTCCTGCCTTACGGGAGACTCTTACCTTTCTCCGCTGTCTCCCGCTCACTCGATCCCCACCCGATTCCACCACTGAACTCCTTGCCGAACCCCTGTTCTTCTCCTCTCTTCTTTACCCCCTCATCTTTCATGCTTCGCCAATAATTCTTGGCTCCGAGCCGGAGTTGTAACCGTCAAAGACCTTGTAACCTCAGATCTGTCCTGGCGACCCTACGCCAGCCTCCCTCCAACCGTTCTACTTTCACCCTCCTCTCGCTCTGTCTATGACTCCCTACTCTCTACCATCATTGCTAAGTTTCCTCATCTCGCAACCACCACCGGCCTGACCTTTGTTCCTTCCGCCTCCCTCCCCTTCCTTTCTTTCTTTCAGTCGGCAGATCTACACTTCCACTCTTCTCTCTTTCAACCTCAGTTCTCTATCGGTTACTTTTAAAATCCCACTCTCCTTCTCCCCTTCACATCCCTGATGTCTCCCATTTATCTCTCACCGCTGTCTGGTCTGCCACCCTTTCTCCTCTTTCAGCTCCCCTTGAAATAAACACTCACTGGCTTTTTCTCCACCGCCGTCTTCCCGTTCCCTCCATCCTCCACCGCATGACCATTCTTGACTCACGTCTTTGCCCTTTCTGTGCTCAAGTAGCTGATGTCTCTCACGTTTATCTACATTGTGTCATTCTCCTTCCACTACTCCATCTTGCATTTTCCATTGCTCAACGTTCAGCCACAACTGATCTTCCTTTCGATGCCTATAAGATACTCCTCCAGCAGGTCTCTCCGCCAGTCAAGCTTCCACCCATCTGCTCATATATTTTCATCCTGGTGAAACACGTCATCTACGTATTTCATCAGCGCTGCCGAGATATCTCATCTCCTTATACCATCCACCAAGCTTCTGTGGAACTACTCTGTGCCACTTTCGGGAGCGTCTCCTCTCAAGACTTCGTCTAGAGAACCTTGCGGCCGTTGCCCAACAGAGAGAACCACTTTTCCATTCCACCTGGTCTCCGGCCGCTTCCTGGTTCGCCGGCATGCCAGCGACGTTGCAACTGACTGTCGGTAGTTTATCCTAACTCTGTTGAACTTCAGTTCAACGTGCATGCTCACCATTGGTTTTCGGAATCAAACTTCAACATAAAGCATATATCTTCTAACAAATGTGAATATAATATGCACCATACTGTACAAATGTATATAGTCTTTCTTGTTTTTTCTCTTTGATTATCATTTTTTCTACCAGTGCTAAGACATCGTTATTCTGTTTGCCTTAGGTTTCACATTGTCTACTTTGTCATCTACAGTTCTCCTTTTGTACAGTGCTTCATTATAATATTCTCGTTCTGTTATTTGTCAGCACTATAATATACTTATGCTTCGAGACGAAATGTTTCGACAAACTCTCTTATTGTTCTTGTGCAAAATGCCTGTACCTCTTACCACGAGGCTCCTTTGTGAATCAATACATCGTGCTGTATATAATGTACATAGAATTTTAGAGTTTGTATATTTTACCGTACAATATATGTACCAGAACGCCCATGTTCGCCTCCTGAACCCAACCTTGTTAATAAAATTGTGTTGAACTGAAGAAGCGTATCTGCTCCAGCTTTGTCCGTCGTCCGTCCGTCTGTATGTCAGCACGATAACTCACGTAAAAATGGTTCGATTTCGATGAAATTTTAGTATGTGTTAGGGGACCACTAGGGGACGAACCCTTTTGAAAATGGGTGAAGTGGGGTCAAAGGTCGCGCCATAACAGCGGGATCCATTCAATTGCCCTTATGCGTCATAACTTGCGTAAATATGGTTCGATTTTGATGAAATTTTAGTATGTGGTAGGGAGCCACTGGGGACGAATCCTATTGATAATGGGCGAAACGGGGTCAAAGGTCAGGACACTGGAGTGGGATCCATTCCATTGCCCTTGTGCATCATAACTTACCAAAAAATGTTTCGATTGCGACAAAACGTTATCATGTTGTTTCGGAGGTATGGTGAACCGGTTCTGTTGAATATCAACGAAATGGGGTCAAAGGTCATTGCACAAAAGCAAGATTTATTCCACAGCCATTATTCTCATAACTTGCGTAAAACTGCTTCTATTGCGACAAAACTTTAGTATGTTATTCTTGAGGTGTACTGAACCGGTTCTTTTGAATATCATCGAAATGGGGTCAAAGGTCAGAACACAGGAAGGAGATTTATTCCACAGCCATTATCCTCATAACTTGAGTAATAATTTCAGGTATGTAAGAAAGGGTATCATAATCAATGCATTGCATGATTTTACTAACTTGTTTCAACAAGACAAAGCCGGCTTATCATCCCCGTGTGACAAAGAACTGGTTAGAAGATAATTCCAGAGATTAAGTAACCCATGATTGGCCTTCTCGCTCTCCAGATTTGAACCCTATTCAGCATCTATATGGCGAAGGGTAGCGATGCATTGGAGCCCAGAAAACATTAGCACTAATTCTCTGCGCGCTTTACTAACTGCTGTCTTAGAATCACGAGCCACAATTTAACCCGAATGATTTCAATGCATGGTAGAGCCTATGCCACAACGTGTTGCTGCTTTTGTAGGGATGAAAAGGTGGACTCACAAGTTATTAAGTGGGTAGGTATAATCAGTTGTCCTTTTCGTATTCATTGTTTGAGTGAGTTCAGGAAAGATAAGAGAGGGTAAATATTCCCAAAGCTTCTTCAGCGAGATGAACTTTCAACCTCAATTATTCCTCACGGCAAATATGATGTTCCCTCACTTCGTTCTCTGGTATGATGGCGAACCACTTTCTCATACATTGTTCTGTGAGATTCTTCGTTCCACGTCACCTTTCGATCTTTTGGGAGGTTCTTTTGGTCTTACATTGTCAGTTTTATTTTAAATATGTGTCTTTTGTTTTGCCCTTCGCCGGTTTGTTCAACTCCTCCAACCCATGTTTGTTTTGAGGCTTTGGTTTCATTAATCAGGAAACCAGCGTGTATTGAACATCGATTTGCAGCCTCTCGTGCGTCAACTGGTCCCGAAGTTCCGCCAGAGTACGTGGGTATCTATTCCGGCGTTTCACCTTCGGTTCCAAATGTTCCCACAGATTTTCAATAGGATTTAAATCTGGGGATTGGGCGGGCCGGTCGAGGTGAGAAAGTGTTGCTAATTGTTCGTCATGCCACTCAGACACAATTTTAGCTATGGACACACTGCAGTTGTCGTCTTGGAAGACAGGAGCTGCAATGCGATGCAGCTCCTGAAGAAGTAGAGCAAAGGGCAACACTTCGTCATTCGGGATGTGGAGGTACGCATGTTGGTTCAAATTCATCGTCTCTGCAACTAGAGGGCCCATTTCGTGGTACGAAAAACGGCGCCAAAGCATCACAGAACCCCCTCCAGCTTGAACAATACCTATAACACAATCAGGAATAAATAACTTCACTGGGCCTGCAATGCACTCGTCGACTTCAGTCATTGTAGTACAAACAAAACCAAGACTCATCAGACCAAATTACTCGTTTCCAATCCTCCTCAGTAAAGATTTGGTGCCTCTGAGCCCATTGTTAACTTTGTGGCTTGCTGTTAAAAGAGACCTTTTCCGTGGTACTTTGTTCCAGATGTCCATCGCATGCAGTTCTCGTCGCAGTGTCCTTTCAGAAATTGGTTGGAGTGGACTTTCATTGACTGTTTGGAAAAATTGTTGCCTGGTTTGAAAGCGATTTGCACTTACTAAGCGTGACACATGGCAGCGGTTCCTGTTGGTGAGAATGGCTTTCCGGCCACAGTTACGTCGCCGAACTTCAGTTGACTGCGAACTACACCGCTGTTTGTAGACTCGCTGGACAATATTCTTCGACACATTAACAAATTGGGCGACTTCATTCACTTTGAGTCCGTGGGCACAGCCAAACATGATGGCTCCTTTTTGCCACTCAGTAACGTCTGTCTTACAACCCATATTGCAGACTAAGTTCAACAGACACGTTGCGCTTCACCACTGCACGAGACAGAAAGGATCATGTACACCACGTCAGTGCTTTTTATCTCCAAACAATGCTATCACGGCGCCCTCTATGCAACTGGTAACTTCCTACTGTCATATCTGTTTGGGGTGATTAGTTTTTGTCTGGTGTGCTTATTTCATCCCTCTGATAAGGTGTCAATGTTTCATTAAAGTGTTCAACAAGGAGTATATTCAGCTAAACATACACCGAGCTTTGGTTGGCCGTTTCGTACAAAAAACCTGAGAAAGGTAAGCAAAGAATAACTAAGTACCAGGTTGTTAAATAGGAAAGCTACTGTTTTCTTTTTTTTTTTTTTTTTTTTTTGATTGGAGGTTTAACGACCACCGTGAGCAACTCAATGGGCTATAAGCAGTCGCCCGTCCCTAATTTAGGGTCACTGGTTCCAGGGAAGGAAGAGAGCCAGTGCCGTAAGACAAACACAACATCCATGCCTCACCGAGATTCGAACCCGGACCCCTTACGGACGAATGATCAGAGGCCAGCGCCTTAGACCACTGCGCCACCGGGGCGGCGCTACTGTTTTCTGCACAGCATCAAGAAGTTCTAAGTTCAATTTTTGGGTCGCCACCCCAGATTTTTGTTTTATTGGAGGTTTAACGACTACCGTGAGCAACTCAATGGGTTATAAGCAGTCGCCAGTCTGTAATTTAGGGTCACTGCTTCCAGGGAAGGGAGAGATCCAGCGCGGTAAGAATAATACAACATCCATGCCTCACGGGATTTGAACCCGGATCCCTTTCGGACGAATGATGAGAAGCCATCACTTAGACCACTGCGACACCGGGGCGGCACCACTGCATTGCAGCTTGTTTGTTACGGCGGCCGTGTAACGTGCTGGACTCATTTTATTGTTCTCTCGTAGGGGATGGATAAGCCCAAAGTTGCTCAACGTGCTATAATTCAGGTTTTGAAAGCAGAGTGAACACCACCAAGCGGGATTCACAGGCGAATGACGCCCGCGGTGTATGGGTATGCTTGTCTTCCACGCAGTACTTTAGTGCGGTGGTTTAGTAGTGGACGAAAAAGCACCGCAGACCAGCTAAGATCAGAAGCTACACATCGTGCTGTTTCAGTAATGGCAATTGCACGTGTGGATGCTACAGTGAAGTCCAACCTAAGAATCATGATCCGAAAACTGGCGAACAGTGCAGGTGTGAGCATAGGACCTGGAAATACGATTATGCATTCCCACCTTGAATATCGTAAGTTCTGCGCCACGTAGATTTGTCCGATGAACAGATGAGTCAACGAATAGGACTCTCGTTACTGCATCTGTTCCGCTACCATGGAGGTGAAGATTTCTTGCTACGCATCATTGCTGAGGACGAAAGCCGGTGACGTCGTTTCGAGCCAGAGTCGAAACTTCAGAGCATGCAGTTGAAACATACATCCTCGCCACCGAGGAAATCACGGTTCACCATTTCCGCAAGCAAGGTGACATTAACCCTGTTCTTTGACCATCGAGGACCATTGCTTCTTGAGTGGTTACCGAAAGGATCAACCATCAGTGCCCAAAGATATTGTCAAACTTTAACGAAACTTCGACATGCTATCTAAAACAAGAGACCTAGCAACCTCACACAGGGTATTATGCTTCCGCATGATAACATCCGGCCGAGCACGGTAGTTACTACGTCAAGAACATTGCAGCGCTTTTACGAAGAAATCCTTCAACATCCGATGTATAGTCCTGACTTATGGACCTACGATTTCACATTTTCGGACCTACGAAACTTTTTCTCAAAGGTAAATGTTTAACTTCGGATGGTGAGGTGCGTGAAGCTGTAGATAATTTGTTGCAACAGCAGCCTGTTTTCTATGCCCCAGGAATACAAGAACTTGTGCAACGATGGGACTGCTGTCTAAACGCTGGCGGCGATTAGTTCTAGGTATATCGTGTTTTGACTTTTTCAGGCAGAAAGTCTTTCTATTAATTGAACAACCCTTATACATTAATGTATACGGCCGTTTCGCATGGAAGCCTTCTCGAATTGTCGGCAATGATGGACGTCGGGTACACGTTGTCTGTTCTGAAAGCCATCCGCGTCTATCAGGGAAAAGAGAGTCCCTTGAAAATATCTCCCAGAATAATACACCCCAGAACCTGAATGTATCATGCCAGGCAGCTTCTGACCATTTATTCATCCCAGATGTGTCCGAGTTCGAATCCCGCTGAAGCATGGATATCGTGTTTTTCTTACGGCATTGGTTCTCTTCTTTCACTGGAGCCAGTGGTCCTAAATTAGGGACGGGCGACTGCTTATAGCCACTGAATTTCTCACGGCTGCCATTAAACCTCATAAAAGAAGTTAAGTTATAATATATATAAACACCCAGATATATGTGCTGCCTCTCTGAACGTTTGGCGTCACAGCACCGTATGCATTATTGCGCCATCACTTATCGACCAATTCGTGTGTGCTCTCGCGATGTCAAAATGATTGCCTGCTAATTTAAAAAACATTGGATTATTAATGACTCGAGTTGTATTTTTCCGATCTACAAAATTCGAATTCAGTTCTTAATATCAAAGCAAGTTAAATTTGGACGTGATCACATTGAGATGTCAAGGTGATCGCGTGCTAATATAAAAACATTGGATCATCAATGACTCGATTTCTATTTATCCGATCTACAAAATTCGAATTTAAAATCTTAATATCACGGCAAGTTCCGTTTTCATATTAATTTAATTTAGCACGATTCGAATATTAATTTTTACGCTTTAATTAGTTTTTACTTTTTTAATTTAACTAACTTTTCGAGTTTAGTACTGATTATATTATAGATTTTGAAAAATATAGATCTATCTAAACGCTCTAATTTACAATAAAAACTGAAATCTTGAGATGCCAAAGTGAGCAAGATTACATCTAAAAGATGTCGCCCCAAAAGCACATTGTCGAGAATTTAGATAGTTCCGATTTGTAATATCAGATGTCGCATTAATTTGTAGAAAAAGCTTTGTTATGAAGTTTCAAACTAACCGTCGAATAGGATAGTCTAAAACAAGCCGTGAAGGGTGTACCGGAGAAAAAGTAATTTAACGCGAAAAACCAAAGTAAACGTTATTAAGGTAATATACTGATTTCATTGTCCCGTTCCGCCAATCTGTCTTGGCTCCACGGGGACTTGTTGAGCACCTTGGATGTTATTTTGAAATGTTGCGACAATTATCCTGCCTTGAGACGCGGTTCGGACCCTGGCCACCCCAATGGCCCAGAGACCAGCCCGTGGTGACGTGCTGGCAGGCGACCTAGAATACCTTGTCTGGGTTCCCGCTCTGTCTGGCGGGATAGGTCGTTTCTTACTTTTTCGCTGACTGGAAGATTCCTTGCCCTCGAACTTTTTTTGGGGAATAATTTCCCTTTATTTTCTTTTTTTCAAACACCTACACACATGTATACACTGTCCTCATGCTTAGGACTTACAACATCAAGAGATAGCAAAATTTATTTACAGAATATTTACATTGGTGGTCTCTTTGTCTGCTTTCACACAGACTTCTACCCTCATTCATCTTCCGATTCGCTTTCGGTGTGCACGTTCACCTCCTGCGTTTCGGTCCCCGTTTGATTGGGGAAGATGGTATGTTGCTGGAGGGTTAGCCTTTCAACCAAGGCTATTATCCCCCTCCTGTTAACGGAAGATTGTATGAGCAGATCCAATCTTCGCGTTCTTTGCACACCTGGGATCAGTGTGTTTCTCCATTCGGCGAAGCCACTGCATTCAAGTACGCAGTGTTCTATGCTTGCCGTTCTCTTTCCACAGGGACAAGTGCAGTTCCTGATGGCAAATCTGCCTAGGTATTCAGGGCTGATGCCATGGCCACTGAGTACTTGATTCAGGAACTTATTTGTCTGTGCTAGTTTGGTCGAGACCTTCGGAAACACTCTGTGTGTCTTCCGCCCTGTCTCTCCCGTGTCCCATCTGACCTGCTATTCGGTCATGGTCCGACGTGCTAATGCTGCGCGAGTACACCTTCGCGGCGTTCTGCATTGCACGTCGACCGTCTCTTTCAGCATGGCTGCCTTCGCCAGCTGATCTGCCCTTTCGTTTCCTAGGGTTCCGACATGGCTTCGTACCCAGTGGAAACTAACTGCCCCATCTCCCTCTGCCCTCAAGAGGGTTTTGATCCTCTGGACGATGGGGTTTCTTCCCCTGAATCTACTCAGAGCCTGCAGTGTTATTAAGGTAAGTTTTAACGAAATCAACTTTCCGAGTTTAGTGCTGATTATGTTACACATTTTGCAAAATGTCGATCTATCTAATCCCTGTAATCTACAATTGTTAAACAACAAATATTTTACACAGAATGTAATTTATCGCGAGGCCTTTTTGAAAAACGGAAATAAATAGCATATAATTTTTACTTCTAACATGAATGAGTTCTTACTATATACGTTTTTACCATGTTTCCTTACAGAAATCCGGCGTCTATTTGATTTGTTTTCAATCTGGTTCAATTACAAATTTCACTCCGTCACAGGACGGACAACATCCCCTATATATTAATATTTATTTAAAGCTTGAAAACAACAGTCCTAGGACGGACTATATGCTAGTCGTTTAATAAAAATTCAATGTTAAATTTGATAATTCCTTCGTAGACTTTTCCTTAATTTCTGCACTGTTTTGCTGAATAACACCGTAGATCCATTTATGTGCTACTAATATTCGCAATCAGAGACTAGTTCCAATGCAAAATGCGAATTCTTCCACTTGAAGAGTAATCCCTAAATGTTTAAAACTTCAAGTTATGTTATATAATGTGGAAGAAACATTCCCCTCACAACGCGACTCCAGGACGAAGAAATTTTCAAGTTTTCTGATGTGATTGATATTACGTGAAGAACAGTAAAAATATAGTCAATTCAGAAATGTGTGATTGCTGTTTTGGTCATCATGACGTATTTAAATGTCTGATTGCTGTTTTGGTTATCATGACGTAAAAATACAGTCAATTCAGAAATGTCTGATTGATGTTTTGGTTATCATGACGTATTTAAATGTCTGATTGCTGTTTTAATTATCATGAAGTAAAAATACAGTCAATTGAGAAATGTCTGATTGATGTTTTGGTTATCATGACGTGATTAAATGTCTGATTGCCGTTTTGGTTATCATGACGTAGAAATACAGTCATTTTTTTTTTTTTTTTTTTTTTTTTTTGATTGGAGGTTTAACGACCACCGTGAGCAACTCAATGGGCTATAAGCAGTCGCCCGTCCCTAATTTAGGGTCACTGGTTCCAGGGAAGGGAGAGAGCCAGTGCCGTAAGACAAACACAACATCCATGCCTCACCGGGATTCGAACCCGGACCCCTTACGGACGAATGATCAGAGGCCAACGCCTTAGACCACTGCGCCACCGGCTCAGTCAATTCAGTAATGTCTGATTGCTGTTTTGGTTATCATCACGTATTTGAATGTCTGATCGCTGTTTTGGTTATCATGATGTATTTAAATGTCTAATTGCTATTTTGGTTATCATGACGTAAAAATACAGTCAATTCAGAAATGTCTGATTGCTGTTTTGGTTATCATGACGTATTTAAATGTCTGATTGCTGTTTTGGTTATTATGACGTATTTAAATGTCTGATTGCTGTTTTGGTTATTATGACGTATTTAAATGTCTGATTGCTGTTTTGGTTATCAGGACGTATTTAAATGCCTGATTGCTGTTTTGGTTAACATGACGTAAAAATACAGTAAATTTAGAAAATATCTGATTGCTGTTTTGGTTATCATGACGTAAAAATACAGTCAATTTAGAAATGTCTGATTGCTGTTTTGGTTATCATGACGTACTTAAATGCCTGATTGCTGTTTTGGTTATCATGACGTATTTAAATGTCTGATTGCTGTTTTTGTTATCATGACGTAAAAATACAATCAATTCAGAAATGTCTGATTGCTGTTTTGGTTATCATGACGTAAAAATACAATCAATTCAGAAATGTCTGATTGCTGTTTTTGTTATCATGACGTAAAAATACAATCAATTCAGAAATGTCTGATTGCTGTTTTGGTTATCATGACGTAAAAATACAGTCAATTCAGAAATATCTGATTGCTGTTTTGGTTATCATGACGTATTTAAATGCCTGATTGCTGTTTTGGTTAACATGACGTAAAAATACAGTAAATTTAGAAAATATCTGATTGCTGTTTTGGTTATCATGACGTAAAAATACAGTCAATTTAGAAATGTCTGATTGCTGTTTTGGTTATCATGACGTATTTAAATGCCTGATTGCTGTTTTGGTTATCATGACGTAAAAATACAGTCAATTCAGAAATGTCTGATTGCTGTTTTGGTTATCATGACGTAAAAATACAGTCAATTTAGAAATGTCTGATTGCTGTTTTGGTTATCATGACGTATTTAAATGTCTGATTGCTGTTTTGGTTATCATGACGTATTTAAATGCCTGATTGCTGTTTTGGTTATTATGACGTATTTAAATGTCTGATTGCTGTTTTGGTTATCAGGACGTATTTAAATGTCTGATTGCTGTTTTGGTTATCATGACGTAAAAATACAGTCAATTCAGAAATATCTGATTGCTGTTTTGGTTATCATGACGTATTTAAATGCCTGATTGCTGTTTTGGTTATCATGACGTATTTAAATGTCTGATTACTGTTTCGGTTATCATGACGTAGCTGTCCAACGCTTTCTCTCCGCAGTGCAGATCTACTCGCTTTGGGCAGACGTTCACTTGGTATCATGAACTAGTTTTCAGATCAAGGTAGTTTGTATTTCTTTGTTTAATTAACGAATAATTTTACAATCATCCGTTACCAACTGAGTTCAAGCACAGTCTGAAAATGCTATTGCTTGGATCAAAGCTTCCGCTGCCGGCAAATGGCAACGTTAAAAACGACGAAGCAGGGCTGGATGCAACATTAAGGCACCCGGAGCCTCACACTTTAAGAGAAAAGAAAACAATCACTTTTTGTAGAAATTTTTACAATTATTATTTCTTTCGTAAGTTTTGGAGCGCGTAGCCCTTAAAAAGATTTTTAAGTTTTTTTTTATTTCCTACCTCCCCTCCCCTCCCCCGCCTCCATTTTCGAATAGGTTATCGCCCTTCCCCGTACAGATACTGAGACTTTCAGATTTCAAATTATTATTGTAACCACCTTAATATTTTCCGCATTCATGAAATAGCAAATGAAATTTGCATCATTTTGCGGGCCCTACATTATTATATTCAACTATTTGTGTATAAAGCAGATACTTAAATTTAACAAAATAAAAAAATCCATCACTGCAACATGTATATGGAACAATAAAAAGCTATGTTTACGAATTTATTTTAGAAGAGTCCTTAATATTTCCTACACAAAAATATTCGGAATGCAAATATATTCGCTACGTAGGTATATTTTTAAGCTTAAAGACAATACGTATTTCTGTGAGATAATCACTATGTCTTTGGGACAGTTTTCGTGAATGTTCTTTACGAACTGCATTTTTCACGTAACGATTTCATTAAAATATGAGATTTATTTCCTAGTGCCCGAAATGAAATTTTTTTCCGGTCCCCATGATTAATAAGAGCCACTTATTTTTTAATTTAATGGAAACACAAGAAGAGGCAGAAAATTCGAACGTCTGTGAGATGGACAATGTAATAATGTGTATATTAATACTTGCAGTTTTACTAATCCTGAAGAGGAAGAACTGAAGAACTCATACGCTATTTTGCTGAATATTTAGCCTTTCGTCACACAAAAAAAATAATAATGATAATAATAAATAAATAAAAATAAATAACTAAAAGAAATAAAGAATTGGGAACGTTTCCTACGCAACAGGGAACCAAAAGAAAGGCTGGATTGAGATTTTATCAAGAGGTGGGCTAATGATACCAAACAACATCAGGATAGAAACTGTCAAACAGTTTGAATAATTTTTTTCAGAATTTCATGGATATACAAATCCCAAGGCGCCATAAACAAACTTCAATTGAAATTGAAATTAAACTCTCCCGAAGTTAACGTGGGTGTCATTAAAACCTTTGCGAGAGAATTTTTAAGTCTGGCGGCAGATTTCAGCCTACGGTGGCGCCACCAGTGTAATCGCGAATGCGTTATAAACCGTGACCATCTGCTTGCCTTCTGCCAAAAGTACTGCGCAGTTGTTAAAGTAACTCAAACGAAACGGCCGTTCATTAGAGATGTAAAATTTTGTTCATGTTGAATTATTAAGATGGAACATAGGGCTGTTATTAAATTTAACGAAAAACTTGGTAAAAGTGCCTCGGAAACGTACCAAATGATGAAACAAGTTTACGGTGAGTTTTGTTTAAGTAGATCAAATGTTTTCCTGTGGCACAAACGTTTTTTAGACGAAAGAGAGACGCTAGAAGATGATAAGCGTAACGGAAGACCAAGTTCATCTAGGACACCTGAGATTATTGAAAAAGTGCTTGATTTCGTGACAAATAATCGATGTGCGTCACTAAGAATGATGGAAGAGTTTTTAAACATCAACACAGAAACGATTCGAACCATCCTGCATGAAGATTTGGGCAAAACAAAAGTATGTGCTAAATTTGTTCCACACACGTTAACCAATGAACAAAAATCAAGGAGAAGTGCACATTGCACAGACATCATTTCAGCCGCTGAAAATGATCCAAACTTCTTAAAAGCGATTGTTACTGGTGATGAAACATGGTGTTTTCAATATGATCCTAAAACAAAGCGACAAAGTGCGGAATGGAAGTAAAAAACTCGGCACAAGCCAAAAAAACAAGAAAAGTTCCATCGAAAATCAAAACAATGCTCATTACATTCTTCGATAGTAAGAGTATTATCCACAAAGAATTTGTTCCAAGTGGACAAACAATTACTGGTGAGTTTTTTTAATGTTTTGAGGTGTTTGATGGGCAGAATTCGTCGCGTTCGTCCAGAAAATATCGAGATGAAAAACAGTTGGTGTTTTGTTGCACAATAATGCACCCAGTCACACCTCACTTCTTGTTCGTAGATTTTTGGCGAAAATTAACGTCTGTGTGTTGAATCATCCACCGTATTCGCCTGATTTAGCACCCTGCGACTTTTCTTTGTTCCCAAAACTTAGAATGACGTTAAAAGGGTGTTATTTTGATGATATTTCGACAATACAAACAGCTTCGACGCGTGCTTTGGAGGCAATTCCGCAAAGTGAACTGGAACAGGCATTCGAATCATTATTAAATCGCTGTAACAAGTGTATTGAAGCCGGAGGGACTTATTTTAAATAACAAACTAAAACAAATTATAATTTCTTGTTTCTATTTCATTTTACAGACCCAGTCTTAAAAATTCTTTGACGCACTGTGTATTAACAACGTCAACCAACAAAACTTAATGAAGAGAAAAAACCAAGCACATGCATTGAGTTCCAGGGAATTAAAAAAAGAAACAGTGGAGGGAAAGTTCCAAGTTTTAGTAATGGGTAATTTTTGTTTTAATTCTGTAATCCTTATTTTAAAAATTCCGCTTATGTATTCTTAAGAGCTTTTAATTTGAATTAAGAATCACGCATTTCACCATTCTTTACTACCATGCCCGAAGACTGCTGGGGACCAACTATGTCACAGGCCTCTGTGAGGAGAGACCACCCGCTGTTTGTTTACAATCTTTGACCTACCTCTCTCATTCTAACTACCTTGTACCTGAACGACTGGTGATATGCAGCTCAACAACGCTAGATGGCAGCACAGTTGCTTCGATTAAGAATACGGTAGGACTACTTTCGGGTGCTCTTAGCACTCAGATACTTGAAACTTTCTCGTCCTGGGTGGTGTACCGGATAGCATACTCGAACGGTAATCGGGAGTTGCGGGTTTGATTCTCGTTCCAGAGCGATGGAATCCTTCAAGTTTTCTGATGTGATTGATGTTACGTGAAGAATAGTAATATACAGTCAATTCAAAGATTGCTGTGTTGGTTATTTTATATATCTACAAAGCTAAATTCGTACTTTTTTGTCAGCTTTTGTAGTTTGTACAGCTCTAGTTTGATGTAGTTTCTTTTTCAGTCTCATCAAATGATTCGTTGAACCATGCACAAGGAATTAGGACTGTGACTTGAAGAAAATTCGTGCATTTCATACTTTGGGAATAAACGAGGAGCAAGCCATCGTTGCACGATATATGAAGACAAAACGGTCGGAGATGGATTGTTTAAAAACATTTATTTACAATTAAAATAAATGAAATAAAATGACAACATGAGATCTTTCGACTACCACTTTGGCGTCATCATTTGATATTTGACAAAAGGTGGAACGGAGACCGGCATTAAATAAAGTAAATGCGTACCATGTGATCAGTACAGTTGCATAGGGCGATTTACATAAAGAGTTATAACGAAGTAAATTTCTCCGTCATTTTTGGTCTACGCCGGGATTCGAACCCGAGGCCGCTTATTCCGGAACAAGTCGCTCTACCAACTGAGCTACGCAGACGATTATTCTGATTCCTATCTGCCTTTATGTCGTGTGCGTCCTGCTGGCAGGTACGTCACATCTCCCCCCCCCCCCGAAAGAGGGCCGGGGGCATGGCCCACGGGTCTGCCGTGACCATGAATCGTTGCAGGCAGCCATCCACTGTAGAACGTGCACTTGAGAACTCCCAGTCAATCTGCTGTGTGGAATGCAACATCACACATTTTTATTTTTCGAAGCGCTGGAGAAGGAATTCTCTGATTTTTCCTGTCTCGCGGTGTGGAAATAACATCACACCAATGCGAGATTTTGAACGGCCGGGTCATCCGGATAGTTCGGGCGCCATTATAACGAAGTAAATTTCTCCGTCATTTTTATCCGCGCCAGGATTCGAACCCAGATCCCCTCATTCCGGAATAAGTCACTCTACCAGTTGAGCTACGCGGACATTTTATTCTGATTCCTATCTGCCTTTATGTCGTGTGCGTCCTGCTGGCAGATACGTCACAGAGTCATATATTCATAACATCCAGAACTGGGTTTGTCCATGGGAGATCAGTGTTCTCCAAGTTTGTGATACATAACTAGACAAATTATCATTACAGCAAAAGGTAGTGTTAGCTATAATATGTAAGCTTTCGCACAAGTAAGCTTCCACATTTCATTGCTTCCCTCCTAGTGGGCTCTCTTTACTCTGTACAAAGCTCGACGCAAGCTCTTGACGGGATAAAGCCCACAAATTTGGGTAATACACCTTTCTTTTTAGCCTCTTTTGATGTGGTTTCGTTGTATTATAACGTGCCTATTGCTGAGACTCACATGCTTATTCGTCAAAAACTTATAAACTCTGGCTTGGCTTCCGACTTAACCGATTCTGTTGTCTCCGCGTTAAAACTTGTTCATCAACGTGCTTACTTTCGTTTTCAGGATGTAATATATAGACAAACAGAGGGGACCGCCATGGGTAGCATGTCTAGGCGAGATTTTTCTCCAACATCTCGAACATTCCACCTTGGAGACTTGCAACTACAAGCCACTTCTATATATAAGGTACGTTGATGACGTTTTGATTATCTGGCCTCACTCTTACGATGAGCTAATTGTTTTCCGGGATCACATGTCACTACAGTATCCTACCATATCCTTTGCAGTGGAGTGTGAAGAAAACTACTCTTTGCCAAATCTGAATTTTAGCTTAATACGCAATCCTGTCACCCATCAACTCAGCTTTACAGTTTATAAACCAACCTCTTCGCCTACGACGATACCTAAGGACTCTTCTCACCCGAGTAACTATAAGTTAGCCTCAATTTCGTTTATGATTAGACGGGCAATAACTCATTGCTCGAATGACGCTCTCAGATGTTCTGAACTTTTAAAGATCAAAGAACTGGCCTCCTTTTTTGTTTCAATAATACTACTGTAGACATACTCTACAATAAAAACCTGTTCTCACGGGTATGCTCCTTAATTCGTGATATCCCACAAAGGAGGTACGTAGGTTCACTGGACTACTACCCAAGTTTAACTCCGGTGTTAAAGAACCTGTGCAGACATCATGACATTGATTTTGGCTCAAAGACTTTTAATCTTTTACATCTGATCAGGAGTGATCGTGACAAGATTAGTGTGGAAAACATGCATGAAAATTATTCCATTCCTCTATTTCCCCATGACCCATCGCAAACCGAGAAATTACATATCGGTTCTACCAGGAGGACATTAAAGACTACAATAAATGAACACAAATACGATCTCAAAAATGGTAAGTTAACTACGGCTTTAGCCCCTTGTGTTCAGGAAGGACAGCATTATCCACAATGGAAGGAAGCAGCTGTTCTGCAGAAAACATTTAATAATAATTCCTGACTTTTGTGCGAAAGCTTACATACACTAACGGAAAAAAATCCCAACACCAAGAAGGGGTTGTGTTAGATAAACGACAGTTGGTAGGCGGTAAGAGTACATCTGTAAGATGACGTCTATGCAAATTACGTGCTCGGCGCATACGTGTGGCGCTAGTAGTGCCCCTCGGAACATGCAAAGCAGGTTTGCTGTAAATACGCGCTGTAACGTTTGTGAGCGTTAGTTATCGTTGAGATTCGACGCAGTGTGTTGATGTTACTCAAGAATGCCTTTAAGAAGACGAAGAAGCCATTATCAACAGCTCACGGAGTTTGAACGAGGTCGTGTAATAGGGCTACGAGAAGGTGGATTTTCGTTCCGCAATATTGCAGAACGACTTAGCAGAAATGTAGCCACTGTGCATGACTGTTGGCAGCGGTGGTCAAGGGAAGGTACTGCCTCAAGAAGACCGGGTTCCGGCCGGCCACGTGGCACTACTGAGAGGGAAGACCGCCGTGTACGGCGTATGACCGTGGCGCATCGTACCGCATCTGCGGCTGCAATTTGAGCTGCAGTTGCCACCACAGTGACACAACGAACTGTTACAAATCGGTTACTTTGAAGGACAGCTCCGAGCCAGACGCCCTGTAGCGTGCATTCCACTTACTCCAAACCACTGCCTTTTGCGACGTCAGTGGTGTCAAGCTGGAGCTCATTGGAGGACGGAGTGGAGATCTGTTGTGTTTTGTGATGAAAGCCGGTTCTGCCTGGGTGCCAGTGATGGCCGTGTGTTGGTTAGAAGGAGGCCAGGTGAGCGCCTGCAACCAACCTGTCTGCGGTCGAGACACACTGGACCTACACCTGGAGTTATGGTCTGGGGAGCAATTTCCTATGACAGCAGGAGCACTCTTGTGGTTATCCCACGCACCCTGACGGCACAGTTGTACGTCGGTCTGGTGATTCAACCTGTTGTGTTGCCATTCATGAACAGCATTTCAGGGGTGTTTTCCAACAGGATAACGCTCGCCCGCATACCGCTGTTGTAACCCAACATGCTCTACAGAGTGTCGACATGTTGCTGTGGCCTGCTAGATCACCAGATCTTTCACCAATCGAGCACGTATGGGACATCATTGGACGACAACTCCAGCGTCACCCCCAACCAGCATTAACCGTCCCTGTATTGACCGACCAAGTGCAACAGGCATGGAACTCCATCCCACAAACTGACATCCAGCACCTGTACGACAAAATGCATTAACGTTTGCGTGCTTGCATTCAACATTCTGGCGGTTACACCGGTTATTAGTGTACCAGCATTTCACATTTAAAATAGCTCTTCTCGCTCTTACAATAAGCTGTGATCTTGAAACCTTAATCGAAAAAATATGTTACCTATACAAATGTATTGTCGCCATTTCATTCCTCTACAACTATTTTTTCGTGGTGTTGGGATTTTTTTTCCGTCAGTGTATAATAGCTAACACTACTTTTTGCTGTAATGATAATTTGTCTAGTTATGTATCAAAAACTTGGAGATCACTGATCCCTCATGGACAAACCCAGTTCTGGATGTTATGAATACATGACTCTTTATGTAAATCTCTCTATGCAACTGTACTGATCAGATGTTACGCATTTACTTTATTTAATGCCGTTTTCCGTTCCACTCTTTGTCAAGCATCTGATGATGACGCCAAAGTGGTAGTCGAAAGGTCTCATGTGGTCATTTTATTTCATTTATTTTAACTGTAAATAAATGTTTTTAGATTATCCATCTCTGACCGTTGGTCTTCATATATCGTGCAACGATGACTTGCTCCTCGTTTATTCCCAAAGAATTAGGACATATGTTTGAACTGTTTTGGTGGTGGTGTAAGGTGTTTTCTTTCGCAGCCCCTGTGGCGCAGTGGTCTGAGCGCTGGTTTATGACTAGTCGTCGGGGAAGGGTCCTGGGTCGAATCCCTCTGAGACATGGATGTTGTGTTTGGCTTACGGCACTAGTTCTCTCACTTCCCTGGAATTAGTAACCCTTAAATTAGGAACCGATGACTGGCTATATCCCATCGAGTTGCTCACAGTGGTCGTTAAACTTTCAATTAAAAAACAAATATTCATGTTTTTTGGTGTCGGGGCATTTTGTACTTTCTTTGAAAGGTCTTGTAAAAAGGGCAAATGATTTGCATTATTATTTCCTAGGAGGAAATATAATTTTCTCTTGCTCTCTTTTGCTTCTAAAATAAGTGAGAGACCTTTCACCTTTGAAGAACTACAAACCCATTTCCAGATCAGAAGGATAGAAACAATCCTGTCACCTGCAGGACAGTCAGAGAAGAAACAACACTTTATGCAAACGTGATGTAATTAATAATCTCTCGTCTAATGATCGGGAAAACAATAACTTGCATCTTCAGTTGATTGCTAACGCTCATCTGAAAGTAGCAAAAAATGTTTTAAGTCGGCCAAGGGTAATGCGAAAACTGGTTTAACAACTTCATCTTTTCCAATTTGACTGTAAATAGACTTTGGCACAACGATGAACCTAATTTGATGTGAAAATAACGCTTATAACATTTTGGGTCATGTAATTTCTCTCCCCATTTGCCTTTGTAATTTTTTGGAGTTCATGTTTGAACTCCTGAATAAAAAACTGCATATTGATTCTTGATCGACTTCTTTGTGAAAAAAAAAGAAAAGATATTTCTTTGCAGTAATGTGTGTTTTAGAAGTAGGTTAATCCTCTTGAATTCAGTTAGAATTTGTTATGATATGCAAGAAAAAAATACATTGTAAAATGCATGCCTAATATGAATGTTGTTAGCCACTTCTACAGTATGGAGATGAATATACGTTTTCTGAGAAGGAGAATTTTAAACCGACTTTAAAAAAACATTGATTTATCTCTTCTTGCTGGGAGCACTTCAAGATATGCTAGAATGCGTTTATTTCTTCGGCCCCATTGTCTTCTCTGAACAGCAATTTATATTCAATTGCTGTTAAAAAATTTTGCTAGAATACACAATGGTAAAGCAAGTTAGCGTTTGAATTCATATGTTGAATTATTTTTACTGAAACTGTCAGACACAAACTATATTTTCAGCCGAAGGTTTCAATATTTACCTCACAGTATCCAGGGGCAGATCTAAAAGCTTACCTTCGAGGGGTGAGGGAGTGGGGAGTGCTGCGGTGAAAAAAAGAGAGAGGGACTTTGTGCAAAGTCACACACACACGCACACCCGAGTTGGGCAGGAATGCATTACAAAGTAATGGAAGTACAGATTACAATTACCGTGTAATGCATTACAAGGTAATCCCAAGTATGGAGAGGATATAATTCTACAATGAAGAGGATATAATTCAATTATTTGATAACGTCATTCAAATCCAATGGGCAGCCCTGGTGGCGCAGGGATCTAAGCGATGGCCTCTGATCATTCGTCCGTAAGCGGTCAGGCATGAATGTTGTGTTTGTCTTACGGCACTGGCTCTCTCCCTTCCCTGGAACCAGTGACCCTACATTAGGGACGGGCGACTGCTTATAGCCCATTGAGTTGCTCACGGTGGTCGTTAAACCTCCAATAAAAAAACAACAAAAAAATGCAATGGAATTATTTGGTAACGAAATTACTCATTTTGCAAATAATTATTACATACTAATAGTTGATAGAAATGTACGTGTGCCAAAAGCTATGTCTAAAAAGTCGACCATGTAACATAGCAGACAGAGGCGTGTATATAGAATGTTCTAGAAGCCGCAAGAATGGGTTAGATGTTTGTAGAATGTTCCAGAATGATCGCGCAGTGGGAAGTTGGAGAGCTTTATGTAAATCAAGAATATTCCAGAAGGTTCAGGTCCTGTCGTGAAGTATATATAAAGGAGTCAGTCACTCGCTAGTACAGTGTTCGTATCGGACAAGTAATGGACAACAACACTTGAGAAGTACGGCAAAAATGTCAAGCGTTCGCAAATTTCTGTAATATTCGGCAGTGCAACCTGAGTCGTTGAACTGCAACTGTACTGCTAATATACTGAAGATCAATTGAATTAGAAATACCTGTCTAGTAAGGTGTAGCACCACCTTTCGCCCTGATGACGGCGGCGATTCGCCTCGGCATGGACTCGACAAGGCACAGGAAGCATTGAGAAGCCATACGGATCCACGACCCCGGAACAAGCTCCCACAGTTCACGAAGATTTCATGGAGGGGGTCAAAGCCTCGAACATCTCTCTCGATGGTATCCCAGATGTGCACGATGGGTTTGAGGTCAGGTGACCTAGCTTGACATGGAAGCGAGGTCACGTCGGTGGAGTGTTCATCCAACCATTCGGATACAATTCGGGAGCTGCATTGTCTTGTTGCAGGATGAGGTCCCCAGTGGGATGTTAAAGACGCACAAACGGGAGCAAACGGTCGTCCAGGATATCCCGGTAACGTTGACCTGTGAGGGACGATGTCACACGCACGAGGAATCCCATTTCAGTCCACGTAAACAGTCCCCAGACGAGAATGCCACCACCACCAACTTGAAGAGTACCCTGCTGGCGAAAAGGATCCATCGCTTCATGTGGTTTGCGCCGTACTCGTATTCTGCCATCCGCATGTACCAACGTGAATCTCGACTCTTCAGTCCAGGCAACATTTTTCCACATGTCTAGGGTCCAGTGGCGATGTTCCCACGCCCATGCTAATCTTTGCACCCTGTGATGTGCGGTCAGCAGCGGTACCCTCGTGGGACGACGGCTTCTGTACCCCATAGCGAGGAGATGGTTCTAGATGGTGTGGTTGCTTACACGTTTTTGTGCACCAGCATTAAATTGCCGAGTGATTTCTTGCAGTGTGGCTCGTCTATCTGCTGTTACAATGCGAGCTAGCCGACGATGACCCCGCTCATCCACACGCTGTTGTCCACGGCAGTTGGCCCTTGCAGGGATGGTTTTACCGGAATCGATGTACTCACGATGCACCCGTGACACAGTGGCTCGTGAAAATCCCAGTGCCTGCACGACTTCCGAGATGGAGTGACCCATTCGTCTAGCCCCGAGAATTTGTCCACGATCAAATGCGCTTAGATCCTTCGTCTTATACATACTGCGTCCGTCTCTTACTGATTTCCGTTGCATCACTCCTTATATTGTCCGATCGCTGCATACGTCATGTCGTTTTTGTTTCCTGGGCTTCCCACAGCGCCACATTTGCATAACGCGAGCTGTCTCTAATTCAATTGCTCTTCAGTGTATGTGCTTGTTTGCTGTAGTGGGGTAATTGTTTTGGACAGTGAAACATATGAAATGGACGAGAATACTGTACTGGAGATGGACAAAATGAGCATCTCTAACCGAAATAAACATCCCATTCGTACTTACTTCATATGTCGTTCAAATCACTTTACTTGCGGCGAAGATGGTCAACTAGTCATGTCATACACGTACAATCTCCAATTCCTGCATACGCGCATTTGAGGTCCGAGGGGTGGAACACTTGTCAAACAACCTACACAAAGTGTAAGGGTGTACTGGTTGCTGGTTTATTGAGGTTGTATTGTTACACATAAGTTATTGGTTAATTACCAACATATAGTTAACCATTACGATTCTAATGGGTAACTGTTACATGTCATTGCAATTACCATGTTACAATTCTAATGACCAGTTTACCATTACCATGTAATGGTAACGCTAAGTTCTTGTTCGAATTACCATTACGCTCTAATGCATTACCGATAAAATCAATTACGATTTTGCGCAACTCTGACACACACACGCAAACACACACACACACATCAACTAGTAGCGCTGTCTTATTTAAAATTAAAATTTGATATTCATGTAGAGGACTTTAGGAAGGGAATGTCTGACCCCAGGTCTTAAACAACACTTAGAAGTAGGAAGCTAGGAGATTTGGGCTAGTGTGCCCGATAGGGGAGTCACACGAAAGCGAGGTGGAAAGGGGAAGAAAGACGCCCTTATTTATAACTGGGATGCCAGTACCCAGGGTCCGACAGCTTAACATGACCATCCGACGAACAGCGGATATATAATGGTTCAAGCCTTCGTACCTACCTGGGATTGGACCGGAGCAAAGAATATCTAACTGATAAGAAGGTAAGGCTCAGCGAGACGTAACTAGCGCCACTATATTATGCGGCAAAGAATTACTACACAGAAGCCAACATTACAGGCTGATGCCGCAGGATGCCGAGCAGACTGAGTTAGACTGAGCATGCGTGTTTGTGTTCAAAGAATATAAACGCTTGTTTGTGTTGGCGTTTTGTTCAAAGGTTTTGTTGTTCTCATCTAGATCTGCGTTTATATTACAGCCATGAAATACACCCACTCCATTCCGATGAATAACAATTCATGGAATGGAGTGGATGAATAACAAGAAAAAATTTGAAACCGTTTGAAACAAATATCCTGGAAAACCATTAAAACAACGTTTGCTGAAAAAAAAGCTATCGTTACGTTGAAAAAATTAATTTATCAATTATATGAAACTGACTTTTATGAAAAATACCTCGTAATATTGTAAAATGAAAGAGGGAAGCATTCGATTACACAGTGCATACCAAACAGACAGCTTTAAGCATACACTCAATCGTGGCGAGTTAGTCCGGTCGGTAGAGAGCTCAGCTATCACGCCAGCGGCCCCGGTTCGAACCTACTCAGATACGAACGGATGTTTTTCCGATCTGTTGAGAAAATTTCTCCAGCGCAGTGCGTTTAATTTACAAACTTCGGAAGGGTAGAAAAAAAATTGTAGCTTTGGGAAACTGCGGTTGTCTTTGCTTTTTTTTTTTTTTTTTTATTATTATGGCTGCTACTGGGAAACCAGCCTCAGCATTTTTGACATTTAAGGTATATTGTAAATATGAAATTCATGCCAAGCAACCTGGTATTACTACGGTGCTTAAAGTGAGAATAAAACTGCTAAAATTTCCTTAAAATAATATTAATTGCTAATGTATATATTTGTTTCACCAAAGGAAGGGACAGGAGGGATACTCAGAAAAGAACAAAAAAAAAAAAAATGCTTTAGTAGACCCAATGAGACCGAAGGAAACAGTCGCAGATCAAAGCTTAGCTTCCTTTCCGTGAAATAGGCTTCCCGTCCCGTGTCTCCTACGCTTTTTGCGCCTGAATGTTAACTTTCCCGCAGAGCATCTGCTGCCGCATTACATGGTGGCGCTGCTGTCGCCTGTTTTACGTTATCTCTACGAGAGTTGAGCTTCTTCACGCGAAGCGTTTATATTCTTTGACCGGAGACTTCTCCGTGCCAGTCACGAACATTGATCACTAGACCATCCGCAACCCAAGAAGCAGATAGCCTTATTTATAAGGAGGTCCTATGTCCCCCGGCCTGAGGCTTAGCGTGCACGTCCAAAATGCGGTGGGTGTTCAGGTGTTTAGAGTAATTCAACCTACCTACGGTCGGTCCCGCAGACATCTAGTCGGATGGCAGATGCTCCAACCACTAAGTGCTCGCGGTACAGGAGCTAGATATGCTCCAAAATGCGTTAAATAGCGGGAAACGAATATCTAAGATGCAGGAAACAGTTTATTTTCTGAAGTGGAATTTCGACTAGTTCGGGATCTATGCTTTACCATAAATTTCAAAACGTAGGCGGCGGAACTACTAAGGTCCCGGTTGAACTTCTTTTTTTTTTTTTTAAGTATGGGTATGGTTGTCATCATGTATTCTGAGACATTTCAGATGTGCACTGTAAAAAAGTGCCGTGAATAATCAGTGTTTCACCCAGATTAAGACGGTTTACAGATCGTAAGCACGTCATCTGGCGGTCAGCCATAAATTTTCGATAGATAAACTACGCTTTCACGGTGTTTAAACTTTTATTGTACTGTATTTTAACCTTGACACTCTTGCAACGTTCTTCTTAAAGTGGTTATATAAATGTCTTTTCATGTGCAATCAGTCGACTGGCAAAACTTCTGTGGGCAACGCATTTTTATTTGCCGGTCAGTAGACACATTATTTATTCCTGGTCATTAGACATGTTAATGAAATTACGGCATTAGATGTTTTTATTTCCTATAAGACATGTTCATGAACATAACATGTATTATTATTTATTTGTCATTAGACATGTTAATGAACATTATGGTCATTAAACGTTTTTATTTCCCGGTCATTAGATATGTTAATGAACATTACGGTATGTTACTGTAAAATTACGGTTTTTTGACTGGCCTCTCAGCTGACGGTGTATCTACCGTAATTTGACCCAGCAATTTTTTACAGTGTGGTAATCAAACTGTACAGATGTTGTGAGTCACTCACGCCAAGACTTTTCCAAGTCAGGATAGGGGCAGGGCTCATAGACAGGTCAATGGTAGAGAATGGGATTGGTCTTCAAATGTCTTATTTATTTCATTTTAATTTCAACCAAGCTACAATTGGAGAGCAGAAGTCTTAAATAAGTAAGGGATCTTCTGATGTGCTTGCTGAAGGCAATGCCTTTATATTTGATCTTAACAACAGCTTCTTATTTATTTTCCTTTTTTTAAATTACTCAGCTCCTATGGGCCGAATAGGTTGTAGCAATTCCTAGAATTAGGTTAAACTCCGCAGAAAGAAATAACAAATACTCTAATGAAATAACAAACATTAATAAATCCCCTGTAGCTGATGCTCTCTTTCGATGGAAAGCACACAACCGCGAGCTTAAAGCCTCAGAAACTAAGTGATCGTGCCAGACAAAACGTTCTACGGAATGTGAAGAAGGTACGCACGTTCTCCGCCACAGACCTGGACGGTGTCATCGCACAAGCTACAGGAACAACTACTTGCACCAGAACAGTCCGTATGGAATGCCTACAGCTACAATGATAGGTCAACTGCACACACCAGCTCTACATCACTTCAGGCAATTCCAGACGACGACTGCAGTGGTGCCTTGCTCGTCGTTCGTGGATAATGGAGGACGAGAGTGTGGGGTGATGAATTAGGTACTCTCGTTTTCTTTCGGATGGACTAATTTGGTTGTGGCGTTTGCTCGGGGAACACTGCCCGGACACCTTCACGTCCTTCCAATCAAGTTTGGAGGGAGCATATGTGATGGTATGAGGCTGTTTCCTTTGGAAAGGACTTCGTCCTTTGATTATCGTGCACTCCAGCATAACGAACGGGCTTCAGATACGAAGACATTCCAAACAATACCGCACTATCTATGCTGCGGCTACGTAGATCTTTGCCTATTTCAGCAAAATTGAGAGCTTTGTCATGCTGCAAATCTATCTAAGCCCTCCAGGTTTGAGAAGCAAGGCGTTCAAGTGTTGGATTTCCCGCCCAAAGTCCCAATCTAAATCCAATAGAATATCCGTGGGAAACACCGAATCGCATCTCTGCCGGAAAGATCTTCTTATACAGCAGCTCTGGCAAAAACCTCGCCGAACAGAGGGAATTTTGGTACAGACCTACCAGTAACTCGTAAAAAGCATTCCTACAAGAGTAGCTACAGTCATAAGGACCAAAAAGGGGCCGACTATGTACTGATTTGGGATAATTTTGTTTTTCCATTCGACATAAGTGTCAAAATAGTTTAGCGTACATAGCGTGCTTCTCTAAACTGCATACCTATATTTCACTAAACGGCTGTCTGAAAACTGCGGTATTTTGAGCTGAGATATCCATCTGAAGGTTATTCCCAATCACTGCGCAAGAAGGTACACCCAGCAGAGAGTTTCCTGATTCTTGTCCAAATTTTAAATTTATTATTTTTTCCGAGTGAAAGGATTCCATGGTCGCACTGTATGTTTCCAAAAACAAATTAATTTATTCGCCGGTGATTCACTGCAATCAAACAGGACAACACGAAAACAGGAGCAACGCTGATTTAAAGGCCTTGTGTTCGCACAAGCGTATAAACACTACTACACCCTATTAAGAAAGAACAAAGAACTCGCATACGAATTTAAAATCAATATTGCTAAAACTGTTGAAATAAATTCAGCGTTAAATTGATTGTCGAACAGCTTTGCAAAGTTACGGACAATGCTTGCTTTGTCTTTTGCGTATTATTATAGAAACTAGAATGATTGATGATTACAATTTCTTTTAGAAGAAGGACAATTGATAAACAGTTTACATGTTCAAAGAAGCGTGACGTACTCTTATCGACCGTTTAACCCAAATATACGGAAATTGCTTCGATATACACGTATATTTAGAAATAGACAACCGGCCTGAGTGTCATTCTAGATACAATTAACAGCGAAAATGAGAAAGATGACACTGAAGTCTTAGGAGTAGTGAGCATGCCTCCTGCAAAAGTCTGAAAATTACCATTTCAGTTTGACTTTTTTATATTTTGAATTTTGAAAACGGTAGGAGACTATAAAAATAGGATTTTACGTCTTCTAGGATATCCCAGAATGTGATCCTCCCATTAACTAAATTGAAAACCATCTCTGCACGATGTACGTTAAAACACTAAAAATATTAACCACATGGTTGCTAAAACTTTAATACCTCAAAAATACATCTACACTAGATCTTTCGAAGCGCCTAGAGCTTCATCTTCAGGAAAAAAGGATCGTGGAGCAGTACGGAAGCGCAGCTTTTAGACACTAACCAATCCAAAGTTTATGACGTAATTAACAGTGTTGCGCAGTCGCATAAGTCTGTACCCGATATTGGTATATCATATTACATCTAGATTGTAAAATATATGACATGTTTAACAGATTAATATGCAAAATAGCTGTTACACGAATTAGTCCTTTCCAGAGTTCCACAAATATAAATCCAGGTTAAGTTAATCCAGGTCATTAGAACTTTAAGGGGGGCATCTTCATTATAACAGTTTGCACCGTAAAAAAAGTCCTCCGTCATTCTTCCATGATATACACCGAGGAGACAAAATAGTATTTGACCATCGAGGCTTTATGCAAATCGAAGCAACAGCGAGTAAGCGACGGCACCTGAGAAGTCATCAAATGGTGTAAATAACACTTGATACTGAGCTCTGTTAATGACTGTTATTCTTGCTCATCAGATGAGAAAGTCAGTGGACTTAAGCGAGTCTGACAAATGCCAAACTGTAATGGTCAGACGACGGCGTCAGAGCATTTACTAGACTGCAACGCTTGTGGATTCTCACTGTCAGACGTGGTTAGTATCTTCAAAAAATAGTCCAAGGAGGAAGTGTAGTGCTTTTGGCAATGCTCTGCTGGAAAGCCCTGGGTCCAGTCATTCATGGGTCTGAAACTATGACATCTACCACCTTCCTAACATTCATTGCAAACCAGGTACATCCGTTCACGGTAAAAGTCCGCTGGAGGAAGTGTAATGCCTTGGGAAATGTTCTACTGGGAAACCCTGGGTCCAGTCGTTCATGGGTCTGAAACTATGACATCTACCACGTTCCTAAACATTCATTGCAAACCAGGTACATCCGTTAACGTTAAAAGTCCTCTGAAGGAAGTGTAATGCCTTGGGAAATGTTCTACTGGGAAACCCTGGGTCCAGTCATTCATGGGCCGGAAACTATGACATCTGCCACCTTCCTAAACATCATTGCAAACCAGGTACACCCGTTCACGGTAAAGGTCCGCTGGAGGAAGTGTAATGCCTTGGGAAATGTTCTATTATTAAACCCTGGGTCCAGTCCTTCATGGGCCGGAAACTATGACATCTGCCACCTTCCTAAACATCATTGCAAACCAGGTACACCCGTTCACGGTAAAGGTCCGCTGGAGGAAGTGTAATGCCTTGGGAAATGTTCTACTGGGAAACCCTGCGTCCAGTCATTCATGGCCCGGAAACTATGACATCTACCACCTTCCTAAACATTCATTGCAAACCAGGTACACCCGTTCACGGTAAACGTCCACTGGAGGAAGTGTAATGCCTTGGGAAATGTTCTACTGGGAAACCCTGGGTCCAGTCATTCATGGGCCGGAAACTATAACATCTACCACCTTCCTAAACATCATTGCAAACCAGGTACACCCGTTCACGGTAAAGGTCCGCTGGAGGAAGTGTAATGCCTTGGAAAATGTTCTACTGGGAAACCCTGGGTCCTGTCATTCATGGGCCGGAAACTATAACATCTACCACCTTCCTAAACATCATTGCAAACCAGGTACACCCGTTCACGGTAAAGGTCCGCTGGAAGAAGTGTAATGCCTTGGGAAATGTTCTACTGGGAAACCCTGGGTCCAGTCCTTCATGGGTCGGAAACTATGACATCTACCACCTTCCTAAACATTCATTGCAAACCAGGTACACCCGTTCACGGTAAAGGTCCGCTGGAGGAAGTGTAATGCCTTGGGAAATGTTCTACTGGGAAACCCTGGGTCCAGTCCTTCATGGGCCGGAAACTATGAAACCTACCACCTTCCTAAACATCATTGCAAACCAGGTACACCCGTTCACGGTAAAGGTCCGCTGGAGGAAGTGTAATGCCTAGGGAAATGTTCTACTGGGAAACCCTGGGTCCAGACATTCATGGGTCTGAAACTATGACATCTACCACCTTCCTAACATTCATTGCAAACCAGGTACATCCGTTCACGGTAAAAGTCCGCTGAAGGAAGTGTAATGCCTTGGGAAATGTTCTTCTGGGAAACCCTGGTTCCAGTCATTTATGGGCCGGAAACTATGAAACCTACCACCTTCCTAAACATCATTGCAAACCAGGTACACCCGTTCACGGTAAAGGTCCGCTGGAGGAAGTGTAATGCCTTGGGAAATGTTCTACTGGGAAACCCTGGGTCCAGTCGTTCATGGGTCTGAAACTATGACATCTACCACGTTCCTAACATTCATTGCAAACCAGGTACATCCGTTAACGTTAAAAGTCCTCTGAAGGAAGTGTAATGCCTTGGGAAATGTTCTACTGGGAAACCCTGGGTCCAGTCCTTCATGGGCCGGAAACTATGACATCTGCCACCTTCCTAAACATCATTGCAAACCAGGTACACCCGTTCACGGTAAAGGTCCGCTGGAGGAAGTGTAATGCCTTGGGAAATGTTCTACTATGAAACCCTGGGTCCAGTCCTTCATGGGCCGGAAACTATGACATCTGCCACCTTCCTAAACATCATTGCAAACCAGGTACACCCGTTCACGGTAAAGGTCCGCTGGAGGAAGTGTAATGCCTTGGGAAATGTTCTACTGGGAAACCCTGCGTCCAGTCATTCATGGCCCTGAAACTATGACATCTACCACCTTCCTAAACATTCATTGCAAACCAGGTACACCCGTTCACGGTAAACGTCCGCTGGAGGAAGTGTAATGCCTTGGGAAATGTTCTACTGGGAATTTCTGGGTCCAGTCATTCATGGGGCGGAAACTATGACATCTACCACCTTCCTAAACATCATTGCAAACCAGGTACACCCGTTCACGGTAAAGGTCCGCTGGAGGAAGTGTAATGCCTTGGAAAATGTTCTACTGGGAAACTCTGGGTCCTGTCATTCATGGGCCGGAAACTATAAGATCTACCACCTTCCTAAACATCATTGCAAACCAGGTACACCCGTTCACGGTAAAGGTCCGCTGGAGGAAGTGTAATGCCTTGGGAAATGTTCTACTGGGAAACCCTGGGTCCAGTCATTCATGGGCCGGAAACTATGACATCTACCACCTTCCTAAACATCATTGCAAACCAGGTACATCCGTTCACGGTAAAGGTCCGCTGGAAGAAGTGTAATGCCTTGGGAAATGTTCTACTGGGAAACCCTGGGTCCAGTCCTTCATGGGCCGGAAACTATGACATCTGCCACCTTCCTAAACATCATTGCAAACCAGGTACACCCGTTCACGGTAAAGGTCCGCTGGAGGAAGTGTAATGCCTTGGAAAATGTTCTACTGGGAAACCCTGGGTCCTGTCATTCATGGGCCGGAAACTATAACATCTACCACCTTCCTAAACATCATTGCAAACCAGGTACACCCGTTCACGGTAAAGGTCCGCTGGAGGAAGTGTAATGCCTTGGGAAATGTTCTACTGGGAAACCCTGGGTCCTGTCATTCATGGGCCGGAAACTATAACATCTACCACCTTCCTAAACATCATTGCAAACCAGGTACACCCGTTCACGGTAAAGGTCCGCTGGAAGAAGTGTAATGCCTTGGGAAATGTTCTACTGGGAAACCCTGGGTCCAGTCCTTCATGGGCCGGAAACTATGACATCTGCCACCTTCCTAAACATCATTGCAAACCAGGTACACCCGTTCACGGTAAAGGTCCGCTGGAGGAAGTGTAATGCCTTATGAAATGTTCTACTGGGAAACCCCTGGGTCCAGTCCTTCATGGGCCGGAAACTATGACATCTGCCACCTTCCTAAACATCATTGCAAACCAGGTACACCCGTTCACGGTAAAGGTCCGCTGGAGGAAGTGTAATGCCTTGGGAAATGTTCTACTGGGAAACCCTGGGTCCAGTCCTTCATGGGTCTGAAACTATGACATCTACCACCTTCCTAACATTCATTGCAAACCAGGTACATCCGTTCACGGTAAAAGTCCGCTGAAGGAAGTGTAATGCCTTGGGAAATGTTCTTCTGGGAAACCCTGGTTCCAGTCATTTATGGGCCGGAAACTATGAAACCTACCACCTTCCTAAACATCATTGCAAACCAGGTACACCCGTTCACGGTAAAGGTCCGCTGGAGGAAGTGTAATGCCTTGGGAAATGTTCTACTGGGAAACCCTGGGTCCAGACATTCATGGGTCTGAAACTATGACATCTACCACCTTCCTAACATTCATTGCAAACCAGGTACATCCGTTCACGGTAAAAGTCCGCTGAAGGAAGTGTAATGCCTTGGGAAATGTTCTTCTGGGAAACCCTGGTTCCAGTCATTTATGGGCCGGGAACTATGAAACCTACCACCTTCCTAAACATCATTGCAAACCAGGTACACCCGTTCACGGTAAAGGTCCGCTGGAGGAAGTGTAATGCCTTGGGAAATGTTCTACTGGGAAACCCTGGGTCCAGTCGTTCATGGGTCTGAAACTATGACATCTACCACGTTCCTAACATTCATTGCAAACCAGGTACATCCGTTAACGTTAAAAGTCCTCTGAAGGAAGTGTAGTGCCTTGGGAAATGTTCTACTGGGAAACCCTGGGTCCAGTCCTTCATGGGCCGGAAACTATGACATCTGCCACCTTCCTAAACATCATTGCAAACCAGGTACACCCGTTCACGGTAAAGGTCCGCTGGAGGAAGTGTAATGCCTTGGGAAATGTTCTACTATGAAACCCTGGGTCCAGTCCTTCATGGGCCGGAAACTATGACATCTGCCACCTTCCTAAACATCATTGCAAACCAGGTACACCCGTTCACGGTAAAGGTCCGCTGGAGGAAGTGTAATGCCTTGGGAAATGTTCTACTGGGAAACCCTGCGTCCAGTCCTTCATGGGCCGGAAACTATGACATCTACCACCTTCCTAAACATCATTGCAAACCAGGTACACCCGTTCACGGTAAACGTCCGCTGGAGGAAGTGTAATGCCTTGGGAAATGTTCTACTGGGAAACTCTGGGTCCAGTCATTCATGGGGCGGAAACTATGACATCTACCACCTTCCTAAACATCATTGCAAACCAGGTACACCCGTTCACGGTAAAGGTCCGCTGGAGGAAGTGTAATGCCTTGGGAAATGTTCTACTTGGAAACTCTGGGTGCAGTCATTCATGGGGCGGAAACTATGACATCTACCACCTTCCTAAACATCATTGCAAACCAGGTACACCCGTTCACGGTAAAGGTCCGCTGGAGGAAGTGTAATGCCTTGGAAAATGTTCTACTGGGAAACTCTGGGTCCAGTCATTCATGGACCGGAAACTATGACATCTACCACCTTCCTAAACATAATTGCAAACCAGGTACACCCGTTCACGGTAAAGGTCCGCTGGAGGAAGTGTAATGCCTTGGGAAATGTTCTACTGGGAAACCCTGGGTCCAGTCATTCATGGGCCGGAGACGATGACATCTACCACCTTCCTAAACATCATTGCAAACCAGGCACATCCGTTCACAGTAAAGGTCCGCTGCAGGAAGTGCAGTGCCTTGGGAAATGTTCTGCTGGAAAACCCTGGGTCCAGTCATTCATGGGCCGGGAACTATGACATCCACCACCTTCCTAAACATAATTGCAAACCAGGTACATCCGATCATGGTAAAGGCCCGGTGGACGAAGTGTAATGCCTTGGTCAGTTTTCTGCTGGGAAACCCTGGGTCGAGTTATTCATGGGCCGGAAATTATGACGTCTATCACCTTCCTAAACATCATCTGCAATGATGTTTATGCACGTGGTAAACATCAATTTTTGGTGCATGTGAATAATTGGACCAAGAATGTCTCAACAGAACATTGTTCAAAACATTACACTTCCTTCACCTGCTTGTGTTTGTCCCATGATGCATCCTGGTGCCAACAATTCCCCAGGTGAACGACGCACACGTAACTGACCGCCCACATGGTGCAACAGGAAACGCGACTTATCGGGCCGGACGTCCTTCCAATTATAAGGTTCAGTTTTGATGTTCACGTGCCTATTGTAGGTGCTTTCGATGGTGAACTAAGGTTATCATGGGCAATCGGAGCGGTCTACGCAGCCCAATATTAAGCAGGGTTTGATGTACTGTGACACATTACTCCCGTCACAAGAATTCGAATTATAGGCGAATTGCCCCATAATATCTCTTTTGTTAGCTAGTATCATACGGGATAGCCTTCGGTCAGCTCTAGTGTTGATGAGTCGTGTTCGGCGCACATATTACCGGCAGTTCGTTGGTTTTCCCTTTTTTGGACCAATTTCTGAAAGTATAAACCACGGCTGACCGTGAACACCCCATCAGCATTGCAGTCTGGGAAATGCTCTGGACCAGTCATCTGGCCATTACAATTTGGCCTTTGTCAGATTCGCTTAACCCTTTGAGGAGTATGAGCAGACCGGTACGACACAATGTGATAGTTGCACCGACACAATTTTGGCAATCCCTTGTCATGATAAGAGGGATGTGCGGATATTATCAACTACCCATAAACACGAGATGCAGAATTGAACCAGGGTCGCTTGAACAGGAAACACGCGCCTTTAACAACTGAGTCACAGCCACTCGTACATCGTAAAACAAATTGTGTGTTAACGATTTTTTTTTTGTCATTAATACGAGTGATTTAGTCGTTTTATTTTCTCTTGGAGCTTATTATTTTTCTGAATGGGTTTGTAATATTTCTTTTTTCTGTAGAAGGACTTCACAAGTAAAGCATTTTTCATCGTGATTTTCGAAGGAACAAACTGCTTTGCATATTTATTTTTTTAAACTGACAATGTCTTTCAGTTATATTTAAGGAAAGGTGAATTGTACTTTTTTATAATATCATTTCACCAAAAAAAGGAGAAAAAGCTCCTTAATATAAAGTTTACTCTGACAGCTATAATAGCTTTTGTCTTAAGTTGTCCAAAGACTGATACACAGACATCGTATAATCATCAGTACAGCAAGTACCCGGTTTTTTACAGTAACACAATATAAATACTAAATAGCTGGTGCACAAAATAGGGTACGGGAGAATAAATAAGTGGTGCCACAATAAACAAAATTCATGAGATATGCTACATATGGTGAACACCCTTTTCCCCTAATCCGTTTCTCCTAATTCCCCGTTGCCCTAAACACGTTTACCGCAATTGCGTTTCCCCGAAATCGCTTTTACCCGAATTCCTGTTTCCCCTAATTTCGTTTACCTAATATCGATTTCCCTAAATATCGTTTCCCTTAATTCATGTTTGCCCTAAACACATTTACCATAATCACATTTCCCCGAAATCCCTTTTACCCGAATTCCCATTTTCCCTAATTTCGTTTGCCCTAAATCTCCTTTCTCCTAATTCCCGTTTGCTCTAAACACGTTTACCCCAGTTGCGTTTCCACGAAATCGCTTTTACCCTAATTCCCGTTTCCCCTAATTTCCTTTCTTGTTTCCCCTAGTTCACGTTTGCCCTAAACACATTTACCCCAATCGCATTTCCCCGAAATTGCTTTTACCCGAAATTCCCATTTACCCTAATTTCGTTTGCCCTAATCATGTTTCCCTTAAATCTCGTTTCCCTAATTACCGTTTGCCCTAAACACGTTTACCCCAATTGCGTTTCCCCGAAATCTCTTTTACCCGAATACCCGTTCCCCCTAATTTCGTTTCCCTAATCTCGTTTCCCCTAAATCTCGTTTCCCCTAGTTCACGTTTGCCCTAAACACGTTTACCCCAACTGCGTTTCCCCGAAATCGCTTTTACCCGAATTCCCGTTTCCCCTAATTTCGTTTCCCTAATAACGTTTCCCCTAAATATCGTTTCCTTTAGTTCATGTTTGCCCTAAAGACATTATCCCAATCGCATTTCCCCGAATTCGCTTTTACCCGAATTCTCATTTTCCCTAATTTCGTTTGCCCTAAATCTCCTTTCCCCTAATTCCCGTTTGCTCTAAACACGTTTACCCCAGTTGCGTTTCCCCGAAATCGCTTTTACCCGAATTCCCGTTTCCCCTAATTTCGTTTCTCGTTTCCCCTAGTTCACGTTTGCCCTAAACACATTTACCCCAATCGCATTTCCCCGAAATTGCTTTTACCCGAAATTCCCATTTAACCTAATTTCGTTTGCCCTAATCATGTTTCCCCTAAATCTCGTTTCCCCTAATTCCCGTTTGCCCTAAACACGTTTACCCCAATTGCGTTTCCCCGAAATTGCTTTAACCCGAATTCCCGTTCCTCCTAATTTAGTTTCCCTAATCTCGTTTCCCCTAAATCTCGTTTCCCCTAGTTCACGTTTGCCCTAAAGACATTTACCCCAATCGCATTTCCCCGCATTACCATTTCCCCTAATTTCGTTTGCCCTAATCTCGTTTCCCCTAATTCCCGTTTGCCCTAAACACATTTACCCCAATCGCATTTCCCCGAAATCGCTTTTACCCGAATTCCCATTTCCCCTAATTTCGTTTGCCCTAATCTCGTTTCCCCTAATTCAAGTTTAGCCTAAACACGTTTGTCCGTATCAAACTTTCCCCTAGCCAGTGGCGCAGTGGTCTAAGGCGTTGGTCTATGATCATTCGTCCGCAGGGGTCCGGGTTCGAATCCCGGTGAGGCATGGATGTTGTGTTTGTCTTACGGCACTGGCTCTCTCCCTTTCCTGGAACCAGTGACCCTAAATTAGGGACGGGCGACTGCTTATAGCCCATTGAGTTGCTCACGGTGGTCGTTAAACCTCCAATCAAAAAAAAAAAAAACTTTCCCCTAAAAACGTTTCTTGTATCAAGTTTGCTCTAATTCCCCTTTGCCTTGATTCGCGTTTTCCTAACTTTATGTTTTCCCTAATTCATGTTTTTTCTGATTCTCGTTAAGCGAAATAAAACATTTCTTTTATCAACAAAATTCAGGAAAAAAAGTCGTTCTGTAACATACATCATTTTTTTTATCGTAAAATTCAGGAAAATATATGTATATTTAATCATCATCATCAACCATTATCAATCCACTACTGGATGAAGAACCCACCAAGTTTCTTCCACAACGGTGTGTCTTGTCCCAGTCTCTTCCATGTCATTCCCGCATGCTTTGGAATTTCATCCACCCATCTCCCTTGTGGTCTTTTTCTGTCCCTTGGAATTCAGTCTAGAATTTCGGTTGTCCATCGGTGGTCAGTCCCTATGGCAACATGTCCATCCGATTACCTTTTTAAGGATTTCACTCTATCATGATACCCTCCACGCCTGGCATTTTCTTTATCCATGAGTTCCTCTTCTCACCTCTCCTGGTTACACCAAGCATGCATCTCGCCATGCTTCTTTCAGTTATCTGCAGTCTTTGTATGTCTTTTTTAATTAAGGTCTACGCCTCTGCTCCGTACGTAATCACTGGAAGGATGCATTGATTAAACACTTTTCTCTTTTTTTGTTGTTGTAGAGTTTTTTTTTTTGATTGGAGGTTTAACGACCACCGTGAGCAACTCACTGGGCTATAAGCAGTCGCCCGTCCCTAATTTAGGGTCACTGGTTCCAGGGAAGGGAGAGAGCCAGTGCCGTAAGACAAACACAACATCCATGCCTCACCGGGATTCGAACCCGGACCCCTTACGGACGAATGATCAGAAGACAGCGCCTTAGACCACTGCGCCACCGGGGCGGCTGTTGTTGTAGGTTTAACGACCACCGTGAGCAACTCAATGGGCTATAAGCCGTCGCCCGTCCCTATTTTAGTGCCACTAGTTCCAGGGAAGGAAGAGAGTCAGTGCCGCAACACAAACACAACATCCATGCCATAAGGGATTCGAACCCGGACACATCTCGGACGAATGATCAGAAGCCATCCCTTAGACCACTGCGCCACCAGGGCGGCACTTTCCTTTTTGAGACATAATGGCATATTGCTCTTGAAAATTGTATTGTTTTTTTCAAAAGCTCTCCATCCAAACAGGGGCGCACCAAGAGCATTTGCAGCCCCTTGTGCGAGAATACTTTCCAATTTTTATTCATTTTTACATGAATTGCGCTGTACAGTGTAAACGCCGAAAATCTTCCAACTGGGCTGCAAATTCTTTATGCCGCCCCGGTGGCGCAGTGGTCTAAGGCGTTGGCCTCTGATCATTCGTCCGTAAGGGGTCCGGGTTCGAATCCCGGTCAGGCATGGATGTTGTGTTTGTCTTACGGCACTGGCTCTCTCCCTTCCCTGGAACCAGTGACCCTAAATTAGGGACGGGCGACTGCTTATAGCCCATTGAGTTGCTCACGGTGGTCGTTAAACCACCAATCAAAAAAAAAAAAAAAAAAAAAATCCTTTATATTTTATAATTTTGGTATTAAGCCCCCCCTCCCCGGTTTTCTGCGTTCGCACATGCCCGCAGAGAATTTGTTGACTTGTAGTGCGTAAAGGCCGAAAACCTCCCTATTGGGGTACAAACTCTTCACATTTCATTTTTTCGGTATTAAGGCTCCCCCACTTCCCACCACCACCACCACCAGGTTTCCTGTGTTAGCACATGCCCGCAGAGTTTTTTTTTTTTTTTTGATTGGAGGTTTAACGACCACCGTGAGCAACTCAATGGGCTATAAGCAGTCGCCCGTCCCTAATTTAGGGTCACTGGTTCCAGGGAAGGGAGAGAGCCAGTGCCGTAAGACAAACACAACATCCATGCCTCACGGGATTCGAACCCGGACCCCTTACGGACGAATGATCAGAGGCCAGCGCCTTAGACCACTGCGCCACCGGGGCGGCAGTTTGTTGTTTGTTGACTTGTAGTGTGTAAAGGCCGAAAACCTCCCGATTCGGCTACAAACTCTTCACAATTCATTTTTTAGGTATTAAGCCCTCCCCTCCCTCCCCCGAGTGGTTACCTGCGTTTGCACGTATCCTCAGATAATTTGTAGAGTTGTAGTTTGCAAACGTTGAAAATCTCCGGAACGGACCAGAAATTCATTATATTTATGCTCCATGCGTTTGCAGAAAATTTTTAGAGCAGTAGGTTTCAAACCTTGAAATTCTTCTGTTGAGTTCTAGCTTATAAATATTTTTTTATAAAGAATTACATTTAATATCGCGGTTAAGAAAATACGACATTACGGAAACTTTATACGATTCAGAGAACCAACCTCTGTGGACGTGGCCACTACGCGGCCAAAAACGCAGTTTTTATACGGCCCCTTAAAATGTTTGTGGCCAAGCTTCCTACACCCAATCAGGGTTGGTGGTAAGTGAGAAAACATTCAAGCGGGACAGATTAAGGTAGATTCTAATGAATGCATTACAATACTATTTCTTGCTTTAATAAAACTTTAGCGTGATGTAGTACTTTTTCTGTGAGGGGAGGGGGTTGACAGATACAACGGCTGCGTTAAGGACTATCCGAATATTGGTAATAACCACGTACACTTCCATACACTTTTGCTGCCATGGTGGTCGCCATCATCAAAAGGAAGGGAAATAATAATTCTCTAGAGATATCAAGACCCACCATTTTATTTCCGTTAACAAAAATTAGGCAAACGCAAAATAAGGCAAACGCGAATTAGGTAAAATTTGATAAGGGCAAACGTGTTTAGGGGAAACGAGTTTAGGGAAAACGAGATTTAGGGGAAACAAGATTAGGGAAAACATAATTAGGGGAAATGGAAATTCGGGTAAGAGTAATTTCGGGGAAACGCAATTGGGGTAAACGCGTATAGGGCAAACGCGAATTAGGGGAAACGAGGTTTAGGGGAAACGAGATTAGGGCAAACATAATTAGGGGAAATGGGAATTCGGATAAAAGCGATTTCGGGGAAACGCAATTGGGATAAACGTGTTTAAGGCAAACGCGAATTAGGGGAAACGAGATTTAGGGGAAACGAGATTTAGGGGAAACGAGATTTAGGGGAAACGAGATTTAGGGGAAACGAGATTAGGGCAAACATAATTAGGGAAAATGGGAATTCGGATAAAAGCGATTTCGGGGAAACGTAATTGGGATAAACGTGTTTAAGGCAAACGCGAATTCGGGGAAACGAGATTTAGGGGAAACAAGATTAGGGCAAACGAAATTAGGGGAAATGGAAATTCGGGTAAAAGTGATTTTGGGGACACGCAAATGTGGTAAACGCATTTAGGGCAAACGCGAATTAGGGGAAACAAAACAAGATTAAAACAAGATTCAGGGAAAGCGAAATTCAAACAAGATTCAGGGAAAGCGAAATTATCAAAACAAGATTCAGGGAAAGCGAAATTAGGGCAAACATAATAAGGGGAAATGGGAATTCGGGTAAAAGCGATTTCGGGGAAACGCAATTGGGGTAAACGTGTTTAGGGCAAACGCGAATCAGGGGAAACCGTTTATGACATTATATAGCATTTTATGACATTACCAGGAGCCGTTGTTTATCGGTTTGGACCGATTTGAATAAAACCGCGCTGGTCAAAATATTTTGGTTCTTCGATCTATGATACGCTTGATGCGTAATTAACAATTTTAGCTTGGGCCTTCAGGAAGCTGGAATTTTGTCCTACCAATTCTTGAAAGTTTCAGTCTGAGTATTAGCCTTGGAAACGTGCAATTCCAAAAGTGTACTTTTGACTTTTAGTATACGCTAAGTTTTAGAATAAGCAGCCCCGGTGGCTCAGTGGTCTAAGCGATGGCCTCTGATCATTCGTCCGAACGGGGTCCGGGTTCGAATCCCGGTGAGTCATCGATGTTGTGTTTGTCTTACGGCACTGGCTCTCTCCCTTCCCTGGAACCAGTGACCCTAAATTAGGGACGTGCGACTGCTCATAGCCCATTGAGTTGCTCACGGTGGTCGTTAAACCTCCAATCAAAAAAAAAAAAAAAAAAAAAAAAGCTTTAGGATAACCCCCCCCCCCCTTCTTGTAACGCAACGAGCTATCTTGGAAATAGAAAAAAAGTATTCAACGAGCTATCTTGGAAATAGAAAAAAAAAAAGATGTTTTTTCAAAACAATTTATGGACAACTAAAACATCGTGATCATCTCTTTTGAAGAAACAAGTGGGTTAACCGCAATTCTCTTCATTAAAGCTGGTTTCTGAAACAGAAAGTTCTTTAGGGAGTTCTTGGTTTGCCCTTACATCACAGATAAGCACTAATAACTTCAGGACTCTGCGAACCATAACGGAAACACGGACGTAATTATTGTTGACCATCGGTTATCCTTGCGTCAGATGATACAATGACTTCGTTTTATTGAGAAACTTTACAAAACAGAACAACATGCAAGAGTGTAGCTCATTTTATTCACTTCTCTTTCCGAGTTAGGAAAAGATATTTTTTATTTTTGTGAAACGTTATGCAAAAAAAGGTCACGTCGACAATGAAGTTATGTAAAACTGCGAGATGTTTATCCACATTTAAACAAAGAAAAGCAAGACACTAACTCTGCACGTTCATAGCATGAAACGCAGACTACGCTACAGTTTAGTTTAATTCTTGGTATACGAAACAGTCAGCGCTGTCATCTGAGATGTAAAGGTTGTCAATATCGTATTTCAAGCTTCTGTGCAGGTCGTGACTACATAGGTCTGAATTGAGGAATAATAACAGCCAGTGTTTCATATGAAATGGTGACCTTCATGCTATATTATCTAGAAACTGATATCTTAAAATGAGGCCCAAGACGCCGTTAATCTCCAGATATGTGATTTTATGCCCTGAAGTGCATGGGAAAATATTAAATCATTTCGCAACTAAAAAGACATCTTTAGCGTCCATAACCTTTTCTCTGTTCCTTAGAGACGATAGGAGTATCGTGTTAGTTATGCATTTCCTGATACCTTGGAACCATCGAATTCTGTATCACAGAGCCTAAACTGAAATAGGAAAACAGCTAGTTAATAACTAAGAAGACATCTTTTAGCGTCCATAACCTTTTCTCTGTTCCTTAGAGACGATAGGAGTATCGTGTTAGTTATGCATTTCCTGATACCTTGGAACCATCGAATTCTGTATCACAGAGCCTAAACTGAAATAGGAAAACAGCTAGTTAATAACTAAGAAGACAACTTTTAGCGTCCATAACCTTTTCTCTGTTCCTTAGAGACGATAGGAGTATCGTGTTAGTTATGCATTTCCTGATACCTTGGAACCACCGAATTCTGTATCACAGAGCCTAAACTGAAATAGAAAAACAGCTAGTTAATAACTAAGAAGACATCTTTTAGCGTCCATAACCTTTTCTCTGTTCCTTAGAGACGATAGGAGTATCGTGTTAGTTATGCATTTCCTGATAGCTTGGAACCATCGAATTCTGTATCACAGAGCCTAAACTGAAATAGGAAAACAGCTAGTTAATAACTAAGAAGACATCTTTTAGCGTCCATAACCTTTTCTCTGTTCCTTAGAGACGATAGGAGTATCGTGTTAGTTATGCATTTCCTGATACCTTGGAACCATCGAATTCTGTATCACAGAGCGTAAACTGAAATAGAAAAACAGCTAGTTAATAACTAAGAAGCCATCTTTTAGCGTCCATAACCTTTTCTCTGTTCCTTAGAGACGATAGGAGTATCGTGTTAGTTATGCATTTCCTGATACCTTGGAACCATCGAATTCTGTATCACAGAGCCTAAACTGAAATAGGAAAACTGCTAGTTAATAACTAAGAAGACATCTTTCAGCGCCCATAACCTTTTCTCTGTTCCTTAGAGACGATAGGAGTATCGTGTCAGTTATGCATTTCCTGATACCTTGGAACCATCGAATTCTGTATCACAGAGCCTAAACTGAAATAGGAAAAACAGCTAGTTAATAACTAAGAAGACATCTTTTAGCGTCCATAACCTTTTCTCTGTTCCTTAGAGACGATAGGAGTATCGTGTTAGTTATGCATTTCCTGATACCTTGGAACCATCGAATTCTGTATCACAGAGCCTAAACTGAAATAGGAAAACTGCTAGTTAATAACTAAGAAGACATCTTTTAGCGCCCATAACCTTTTCTCTGTTCCTTAGAGACGATAGGAGTATCGTGTTAGTTATGCATTTCCTGATACCTTGGAACCATCGAATTCTGTATCACAGAGCCTAAACTGAAATAGAAAAACAGCTAGTTAATAACTAAGAAGACATCTTTTAGCGTCCATAACCTTTTCTCTGTTCCTTAGAGACGATAGGAGTATCGTGTTAGTTATGCATTTCCTGATACCTTGGAACCATCGAATTCTGTATCACAGAGCCTAAACTGAAATAGAAAAACTGCTAGTTAATAACTAAGAAGACATCTTTCAGCGTCCATAACCTTTTCTCTGTTCCTTAGAGACGATAGGAGTATCATGTTAGTTATGCATTTCCTGATACCTTGGAACCATCGAATTCTGTATCACAGAGCCTAAACTGAAATAGAAAAACAGCTAGTTAATAACTAAGAAGCCATCTTTTAGCGTCCATAACCTTTTCTCTGTTCCTTAGAGACGATAGGAGTATCGTGTTAGTTATGCATTTCCTGATACCTTGGAACCATCGAATTCTGTATCACAGAGCCTAAACTGAAATAGAAAAACAGCTAGTTAATAACTAAGAAGACATCTTTCAGCGTCCATAACCTTTTCTCTGTTCCTTAGAGACGATAGGAGTATCGTGTCAGTTATGCATTTCCTGATACCTTGGAACCATCGAATTCTGTATCACAGAGCCTAAACTGAAATAGGAAAACAGCTAGTTAATAACTAAGAAGACATCTTTAGCATCCATAACCTTTTCTCTGTTCCTTAGAGACGATAGGAGTATCGTGTTTTATGCATTTCCTGATACCTTGGAACCATCGAATTCTGTATCACAGAGCCTAAACTGAAATAGGAAAACAGCTAGTTAATAACTAAGAAGACATCTTTTAGCGTCCATAACCTTTTCTCTGTTCCTTAGAGACGATAGGAGTATCGTGTTAGTTATGCATTTCCTGATACCTTGGAACCATCGAATTCTGTATCACAGAGCCTAAACTGAAATAGGAAAACAGCTAGTTATAAGTAAGAAGACAACTTTTAGCGTCCATAACCTTTTCTCTGTTCCTTAGAGACGATAGGAGTATCGTGTTAGTTATGCATTTCCTGATACCTTGGAACCATCGAATTCTGTATCACAGAGCCTAAACTGAAATAGAAAAACTGCTAGTTAATAACTAAGAAGACATCTTTCAGCGTCCATAACCTTTTCTCTGTTCCTTAGAGACGATAGGAGTATCATGTTAGTTATGCATTTCCTGATACCTTGGAACCATCGAATTCTGTATCACAGAGCCTAAACTGAAATAGAAAAACAGCTAGTTAATAACTAAGAAGACATCTTTTAGCGTCCATAACCTTTTCTCTGTTCCTTAGAGACGATAGGAGTATCGTGTTAGTTATGCATTTCCTGATACCTTGGAACCATCGAATTCTGTATCACAGAGCCTAAACTGAAATAGAAAAACTGCTAGTTAATAACTAAGAAGACATCTTTCAGCGTCCATAACCTTTTCTCTGTTCCTTAGAGACGATAGGAGTATCATGTTAGTTATGCATTTCCTGATACCTTGGAACCATCGAATTCTGTATCACAGAGCCTAAACTGAAATAGAAAAACAGCTAGTTAATAACTAAGAAGCCATCTTTTAGCGTCCATAACCTTTTCTCTGTTCCTTAGAGACGATAGGAGTATCGTGTTAGTTATGCATTTCCTGATACCTTGGAACCATCGAATTCTGTATCACAGAGCCTAAACTGAAATAGAAAAACAGCTAGTTAATAACTAAGAAGACATCTTTCAGCGTCCATAACCTTTTCTCTGTTCCTTAGAGACGATAGGAGTATCGTGTCAGTTATGCATTTCCTGATACCTTGGAACCATCGAATTCTGTATCACAGAGCCTAAACTGAAATAGGAAAACAGCTAGTTAATAACTAAGAAGACATCTTTTAGCGTCCATAACCTTTTCTCTGTTCCTTAGAGACGATAGGAGTATCGTGTTAGTTATGCATTTCCTGATACCTTGGAACTACCGAATTCTGTATCACAGAGCCTTAACTGAAATAACAAAACAGCTGTATGAGCCTCGCCTGCAATAATGGGCTGGTACGTGTTGCCCGTTTCGGGAGCCATCACCTTTATCAAGGGACCGATAATGTCCCAGGAAAACATCTTCCAGAACAATACACCCTCGAAACCTGCCTGTATCAGTGGCATCACGGTATTTTACACCATCTCCTCTGCAGAAGTTCACCTTATACGCCACTGTTCATCTCGGCACAGTGATTCATCAGAGAAGGTAACTCTCTCCTAGTTCGGTTCACTTTCGAGGATTTTTTTTTTTTTTTTTGAAAGCTCTAGACGTTGTCGGCTGTGGTGTGCTGTGAGAGGGTGCCATGTGTTTACACCATAGCCCTATGTGTTGAAGGGGTCGTTACAGCTGTGGATATACTTCTCTGTGCTCCCTGTTTGCAGACCATGGTTTGCTGTATCAAGGCAGCATCGATATTGTTCCGTACAATACGGTCCGGCCGATATTCTCCCCGTGTATTGAGCAGCCGTGGCCATCCAATACCTACCCGTCGATTATGCGTTGCGCCTCTTTCGGCCCACTCTCGGTACAATTTAACTAAAGAAGCCTGTGGACAGCTACAAATTCGGAGTTTCCCTGAAACAGCCATCCTTTGCTTCGTATCTGATTACCATATCCTTTTCTATGATGGTCAAATCTCCTTTGCATACTACAGCCATCTTTACAGCTCCAACTCAAACCGCGCACATCTCACAGATAGCACTGCATACGTACTTGGTCTTCACACGTGTGCTCCACCGTTCCGAAAACGTCCCAAACGTCAAATAAAGTGAGTAATTTTTCACTCTTACAGTGTGTATCAAAGTAGCAAAGTTGAGAAAATAAAGAAAAGAATCATCGTCATTCCTGCGTGCGAAATGACGATCTTCGACAAGCTTCTTTAAAAACGGAGGACATTTTTAAGGATTACGTTTCAGTCCCTTGCTTTCTACTAGAATTATCAAGTACCTCTTTGAATTTTAAAAGTAAAAACAGCAACGCAGTATCAGTCTACTTCACCAGATAATTATGAAAAATCTTCAATGTGTTCGTCCTTAATAAGGGTTTGAAATTTTTTCCAGCCAATCAAAAATCGAGCTGGATGCAAAACAGGGTCAAAAACCAATAATTCTATTAGTACAGATGGTAATATGAGATCAAACTAAAAAGCACTCTAATATACACTGAAGAGAAATTGAATTAGAGACAGCTGGTGTCATGCAAATGTGGCGCTGTGGGCGGCCCTGTAAACGAAAACGACATGACATATGCAGCGATCCGACAATATAAGATGTGATGCGACGGGAATCAGTAAGAGTCGGACGCAATATGGGTAAGACGAAGAATCTAAGCGCATTTGATCATGGGCAAATTGTCGGGGTCCGACGAATGGGTCACTCCATCTCGGAAGTCGTGCAGGTATTGGGATTTTCACAAGCCACTGTGTTACGGGTGCACCGGGAGTACATCGAATCCGGTAAAACCATCACTGCAAGGGCCAACTGCAGTGGACAACAGCGTGTGGATGAGCGGGGTCATCGTCGGCTAGCTCGCATTGTAACAGTGGATAGACGGGCCACACTGCAAGAAATCACTCGGCAATTTAACGCTGGTGCACAAAAACGTGTAAGCAGCCACACCATCCAGAACCATCTCCTCGCTATAGGGTACAGAAGCCATCGTCCCACGAGGGTACCGCTGCTGACCACACATCACAGGGTGCACAAAGATCAGAATAGGCGCGGGAACATCGCCACTGGACCCTAGACATGTGAAAAAACGTTGCCTGGACTGATGAGGCGAGATCCACGTTGGTATATTCGGATGGCAGGATACGAGTACGGCGCAAACCACATGAAGCGATGATCCTTCTTGATAGCAGGGTACTCTTCAAGCTGGTGGGGTTGGCATTCTCGTCTGGGGACTGTTTACGTGGACTGAATTGAGATCCCTGGTACGTGTGACATCGTCCCTCACAGGTCAACGTTACCGGGATATCCTGGACGACCATTTGCTCCCGTTTGTGCCTCTTAAACATCCCATTGGGGACCTCATCCTGCGACAAGACAATGCACCGTGCCATCGCTCCCGAATTGTATTCGAATGGTTGGATGAACACTCCACCGGCGTAACCTCGCTTCCTTGGCCAGTTAGGTCACCTGACCTCAATTCCATCGAGCACATCTGGGATGCCATCGAGAGAAATGTTCGAGGCTCCGACCATCCTCCATCAAATCTTCGTGAACTGTGGGAGCTTGTTCATGGGTCGTGGATCCATTTGAAAAGAGCAAAATCAATAACATCTGTGCGTACATCCAGATTTATAGGGAAAGTTGTGGGTTCGACCATCTGCATCATAAGCGCCGACTATAGGGGGCAAGGTGAATCTTGCCCCTATTAATTTTACTAGGGGGCAGTGCCCACCTCAATATGTTCGTCCTGTTTAATTAAATAATCGCTTTTTGAAGTGGACCAAGCTCCACCTTATGAGGCCAAAGCGATTTATTTCCGAAAAATTTAAAAATAACAAAATAAGTGAACTTTTATCCCATTGCTTATTTGATAAGAAACATGATTGTCATCCCCGTATTTTGTTCGACATGTTCTCGTGATGTTTAAAACAATTCTGAAAAATAAAATAAATAAAAATACAAAAAACTTAAAATCTCTAGCGCCTTTATGTATTTATTTATTTTTCGAGCTTCTCGTTTTTTGTTTGAATAACAGCGCTAATTTTTCATATTTTTGTTAAACGTTTGGAAACAAAATCTCTCGGAATATTTTTTAAAACAACGAAGGCTGAATTTCATTTCTAAAAATATTAATATTCGTCAAAAGAATATTTCTATTTCATTGATCGTTTGCTGATGAGCAATTACATTTGCGTTTTAAAACATGTGTCGAATCTCGTAGTTTAACTTTTTGCCCCCCTTTTAACTTTTATTTTCATCCTGACATAGGAACAGACGTGCTCCTCCCACGTGGGTCTGATGTCTTCACGCCTGCTCCCTCAATAATTTGATGAAGTCGGCGCCTCTGATCTGCATAAAGTTTTTTTTATGATAGTTTTAGCAAAGCTATTAACCACGGGAATCATTAGTCAGAGAATTCCAAAAACGATGTCTACACTTACAATCGCGAGCAATTGTTGTCAGAAAGAATGGTCCTTATGTCCTCATCTATAATATGTGTTCTCGGCCGACCTTAAGATTACCGCTGGGTGTAGAAGTGGTAGCATCGTATTCCTCAAGAGAAGTTACAGCTGTGATTAGTAATTGAGTGCTCTTAATAAAACTGGCTACACCTCTTGTAGCCTGTGTAACCTTCGTAGAATCACAACGGTAAGTAAAATAATTGGAGATTATAATGTAACTCTTTTTTCGTGTGCGAGATTGGTGTTACGCTATGTCTAAACCCATGACTAAGGAAATGTTAAACTAAATGAGAATACGATGCAATAATTGCACGGGATTAAGGTTTTACGGCCGGACGAAACATATACAGAAGTCAAACTTACGATAACCTCTTATTGGTCCAACAACGATTGATGAAATCCACAATATAGCACTGCGAGTTGTTCGCTTCCCATATAATACCTTAATTAACTATCGCATCCACTGAGTGGCCACTTTATTATGGCCACCTCACAGTTTTAAGCAAATGAGCTATGCCTGCACGCTGTTGCCACCAGAGAGCGAGGCTAGCATGAAAAGGGAAAGCTTAGTGCTTACGACAGTAGTAGAAGTGTTTTTTGGGTGACGAGATGGGTAAAAAATGCGATTTGACGGACTTTCAACGTCGGATGATTATAGGAGCTCGAAGCCATGGAGCGAGTATCACCCAAACCGCCGCATTCGCGAAATGTTCCAGAGCAGCTGCTGTTAAAGTCTTTAAAGACTGGAATGTCAGCCAAAAAACTAAGTCTCTACGTGCAACGTGTGGTCGTCATCGATTAGCGACTGCTCGGGAGGAACGGAGAGTGTCCAGACTGGTAACATACAACAGAAGGGCAACAGTGCAGCAAATTATAGACCATCTTAATCAAGGATCCCCTCAAATGATCTCTGCACGCACTGTTTGCCGTATACTGCATCGTATGGGATATGGCAGCCAAAGACCTGTTCGAACACCTTTGCTGTCTGCAGTTAACAAGAGAAAACGTCTCCAGTTCGCACAGGAGCACAAGGATTGGACAGTCGATAATTGGAAACAAATGATGTGGTCCGATGAATCACGTTTTCAGTTGCACCATGCCGATGGCCGAGTGAGAACTTTGCGGAAACAGCACGAAAGCATGGACCCCAAATGCATTGCTACAACCCTTCAAGCTGGTGGAGGCAACGTTATGGTTTGGGGAATGTTTTCCTGGCATGCTTTGGGCCCTTTAATTTGTGTTGATCAACGTGTGACTGGCACATCATATCTAAACATCGTTGCGGACCAAGTGCATCCTGTCATGTGGATAGTTTATCCCAATGGCGGTGGGTACTTTAACAAGATAATACGTCCTGTCATAGTGCTCGTATTGTACAGGATTGGTTTCAGGAACATGCCGGTGAGTTTACTTTGCTTAGGTGGCCACACAATCTCCAGATCTCAACCCCCTTGATAATTTGTGTGATGAAGTTGAACGAGCCATCAGACAGCTGGATCCACAACCCTGCAATCTCACACTCCTGGAAAGTGCTATTCATCAAGCATGGTCTCAGATTCCACAAACCACCTATCAACATCTCGTGGAGTCAATGACACGATTAATTGACGCAGTATTACAGGCAAGAGGTGGCCCAACGAAGTACTGAGGGGGTGTTCATAATAAAGTGGCCACTCAGTGTATTCTAGCTTAACAACGATCGAACATCTCCACACACACTAAGCAACTGCTGTCTCGTCCTTTTTATCTAACGTTCTTATCACATTCATACGTCACTCTCTCTGACCTCAAGAGTGTTGTAAACCTCATTCATGTGAGAGAGAAGATATCACGTTAAGTTTGGAAAGTGCAAAAGAGAACAAACTGAAATTTACGTAGGAAAAGGAACTAAAAATTAAAGTTTAATTAGAATATACGTCACAGAATATTAAAACGCTTATTGCGAGACGAAACTGTTTCACAGACTAAGGCAATGTGTACAATAATTTGTGAAATCCAATTTCTTGCTTTTCAATGAGTTATCATTCCAAAAGAGCATTCGGAATCGAGAATTTGCGGCAAGCCTACAACTACCATTGCCTTGTGTAAGCCCCAAAGGGAAGGAAACGTTCCGCTGATGAACATTGCTCAACATAACAACCAAAAACACATCCGTTCATTTCAAAAAGGAAGTGGGGTTTTCTAATGAAGCAAACAATTTGAACATATACATGCATAGAAGAAAACATGATATAACTCTATTTATTATTTAAATAGAGTTAACTCTACATGTTTATTTATGATCATATATACAGGGTGTCCCGGAACTTCGTGTACAAACTTGGAGGGAAGGTAGAGAACAGCGTTAGAAACCAGAATTAAATAGGAAAGCATGGGCGGAAACGTCACCCTCACGTGAGAAAGAGACAGAAAGACACAGTAAGGCCACAATACAGAAGGCAGTGTAAAACGCTTTATTACACAACAAAAGACTACAATGTAGGACTTACAAGCATCGCAGGAGGTGTTCGAAATTTCGCCTATTGGCCTGGATGCACGCATGCCACCTAAGCGACATGATTGGCGGACATTGTCGAAGATACCTGGCGTTTCGCGGATCGTAGCAGCAGCGATGGAGATTCGTACCACCAGGTCCATTTCAGAATTTACTGGCGTGTCGTACACAATGCTCTTCACGGCACCTCAGAGATAATAATCAAAAGGAGATAAGTCAGGTGATCTGGGGTGCTATTCGACGGGACCGCCACGCCCAATCCACTTGGTTCCAAATGTCCGGTCCAAATGGTCTCGTACGCACCTTGCGTAATGAGATGGCGCCCCATCATGTTGCAACCACATTCCGCGTCGAACATGTGCGGGGACATCGTGCAGCATTTCCGGAAGAACCTCCTGAAAAAAGACGAGGTACTTGCAAGCGTCCAGTTGAGGTGGTAAGATGTATGGCCCGACTGAACTGTCCGCCACGATACCCGCCCACACATTAACAGTGAAGCGTTGTTGTGCGGTTCGTCGTCGGGTTCCGTGTGGGTTGTCTACGGCCCACATGTGCGCGTTGTGCGTATTGAACACCCCGTCACGTGAAAAGGTTGCTTCATCACAGAACATAACAGAACTGGGAAATTGCGGGTCGGCCACGCTTTGGTGCAAAAACCACTGTTCAAACGCTACACGTCGTGGGTGATCATCCGGCTGCAGTAATTGAACTCTCTGAAGATGAAAGGGATGTAAGGCTTCGCCCTGCAGAACGCACCAGACAGTTGATCGAGACGTTCCGGTGGCAGCGGCAAGCGCCCGTACACTGGTCCCGGGATTTCGGTCCACAGCATGCAACAGACGCTCTTTCAATATGGGTGTTCGTGCTGTTCGCGACCGCTCGGTATCCTGCATCGTTGCTGTGAAGGATCAACGTTCCGCAAGGTTCTGATGTACCCGAGCGAACATTTGCTGATTTGGTTGGCGCCTCGTTGGATATCCTTCCCGATACAACCGACCAGCAGCGCGTCCATTTCTGTTGGTTAGGCCATAGACGAAGTGCATATCCGTCAACTCGGCGTGTGTGAAACGATTCATGTTGATCGCACGCAGTCCGCGTCTACAATGAGGAAACCACACGTGCCGACCTTGCGAGCTCGTGTACAGCGCCACCTATCGTTTCCGCCCATGCCTTCCTATTTAATTCTGGTTCCTAATGCTGTTCTCTGCCTCCCCTCCAAGTTTGTACACGAAGTTCCGGCACACCCTGTATGCATAGAAGAAAACATTAACTCTACATGTTTATTTATGGACATATAAATGCATAGAAGAAAACATGATGCAAATCTATTTAAAATGCACCAGATTGTGAATACACACGAAACGCATATAGCGTATTAAATCCTTTTATTTTTGTGGTGTAATAAGTACAAAGATTCGCCAAGTTTTCGCACTCCACTGGGAGGCTTTTTTAAGGCAATGGTAGACATAAAAATGCATTTTTATGCCTAAAATTGCATCTTTATGAATGAAAATGCATTTTTGAGAGGTGAAGATTTCGGCTCTGATCACCACTTGTTAGTGTAACGGGTGAAAGTGAAAGTTGGTTGGGGAAGCAGGAATAGGAAGATGGCTGTGATGAGAAGAACAAAAGTTGTAAGGCTCTTTGAAGGACATCAACGTTAGTCTGATTTACTCAATGAATGACCGGCCGTTGTCAGAGGCTGGTTGAGTGAGTACTGTGTGATTGATTGCGAATCAAATCGACTGCTGTTCCAATAAGACTCTGTTAGCAGAGCGAGGGGAGTTGTTTCTCCCCTCAAAACTTGATTTTTCTTCTCTTTCGTTTTTCAAAACGAAGGGAAGAAAATTTTTTTTTTCATTAATTTGAAAAAAGTGTTTTGGTGCAGTCAGTTCGGACTTAGAAAAACTGTCCTTGTCAGGGCAAAGTCCGAGCTGCGGTCAAAGCACGGTGCGCAACTCTGACACACGAGCGGGTACGTCGTCGTCGTGCTGGTCCCCCTGATATACGGATCAGGCCAAATCCCGCACTCAACCAGGGTCAAGTGCAGGTTACAGCGGAAGAACCCTAGGGTACCGCTGAGCACTTGACTGTCGAACGTACTAAGTCTGACCGACCAGGGACACAGGTCCCAGGGCTTACACTCGGTTAGCAACCCGAGTAGAGAGATGGCAGAGGACGCGGGGACTTCAACCCCCGGTCCCAGTGAGCCCGTTGAGGCAGACTGCGGCTTAGAAATTCCGTCGGAATTCGCAAGCGCAGTCAACTCCTTCTTTCAAGAGTTGGAGAGGATTCTAGAGAATCCATCAAATAAGGTTCTGGTTAACACCAGAACCAAGACAAGAAAGGTAGCAAACTCGCTACAGGCAGCTTGCACCAAGCAAGTGATAGAAATGAGTCTCGTCCAAGGGAGACTACAGGAAAGAAGTGAGCACGCTAACGCGGCTCCAAAAACATATGCCGAAGCGGCTCGAGCGAAGCCCGGCAAGGGGAACACGGCCCCTAAGCAAAAAACGGCTAAGAAGGAAGTAGCCAAGAAGGTGGTAGCCAAGAGGGTCGAGAAGAGGCACGTGCTTCTCGTTTACCCCGCAACAGACAAGGGTTCTCCCTCGTCAGAAGACGTTAAGGCGGTTCTGCAAACTCAGATTTGCCCCGCCAAATTCCAGATTGGGGTTAAGCGAGTTAGAAAGGTCAATGGGGGAGGAGTAATGGTGGAATGCTCCTCCGCCAAAGAAATAGAGAAACTGGATTCGGAGCTAAAGAGCAATGCAGTGACGAAGGAGAACCTTCGGTCCAGATTGCCAGCTAAAAGGAATCCAAGGTTTATCGTCTACGGGATAGACGGAAACCTGTCAAGGGAAGAGGTCGAGCAGAACCCAGAGTTGGAGGAGAGCAGCCTCCAGCTCAAGTTCTCATTGAAGGTGAAGGGTGGGAAACGCCACTGGGTAGCAGAGGCGGACCCACTGACCTTCAAAAAAGTGATGAAGCGAGGCAAGCTCGGAGTGGGATGGACCGTCCACTCAGTAAGGGAATATCTGAGGGAGGTCCGTTGCTACAGGTGTAACGGGTTCGGGCACTTTAGGTCAAGGTGCACCGAAGAGCAGGATAGGTGTGCTCGGTGTGGGGAAACCGGGCACAAGCGCCAGGAGTGCAGCAATAGCCCGGTCTGTACTAACTACTTGGCAAACAACAAGAGATTCAGGCGTCGAGTGGATGTAGGCCACTCGAGTCTAGACAAGGAATGCCCAAGCCTTGTCAGAGAACTGGCTCTGCTAAAAGAACGCACTCATTATGGATAATAAACCAAAGAGAGGCGTTAAGGTGCTTCAAATCAATCTGCACCACGCACGGGCAGCAACAACACAGGCCCTGGTGATAGCCACTGAGCAAAAAGCTCATATTCTGCTACTGCAGGAACCATTCGAACAGGGGGGAAGAGTGGTGGGCTTCCCTAACTCCTACCGGATCTACCACCCTAGGGTAACAAAGCCCAGGGTGGCCACGGTCGTGAAAGACCCGTCCCTAGCGGTTCTCGAGATAAAATGCTCCGAGAACGTGGTCGCCCTGGGCGTGGAATGTGGTGATGCGAAATTTTTTAATGGTGAACGTATACAGTTCTCCAGCAGGCAATTTGAGAGAAACGCTGAATGAGCTAATGGCTCTATTAGGGGAATTCCCCAATCATGAGATAATAATAGCAGGCGACTTCAACGCGAAGAGTCCTCTCTGGGGCAATCAGAACGAGGACGAACGCGGCCAGCTACTAGTGGACTTTGCCAACGCAGCAGACCTGAGTTTCTTGAACGATCCAGAGAGCACCCCGACCTTCCAAGGGCCGAGGGGCTCCTCTTGGATCGACGTGACTCTCGTCAGAGTCTCTAAGCGCAGCCTTGTCCAGGATTGGCAAGTACTGGACGACGAGAGCTGCAGTGACCACCTAGCGCTATCTTTCGTTTTGGGATCGGAAAAGCCCATCCGACCCAAGCGCAAAAGGTTCTTAATGAAGAATCTAGACTGGTGGGCTTTTAAAGCCAAGTTAACTACCTTGTTGGGGGTAGGAGGGAAGAAGAGGCCGCAGAAGGGTCGGACCTCAACTCCCTCTTTGAAGAACTTACCAGTCAAATAACAACGCTATGCGAGAGTAGTAGGGGAAATAAAAGGGGAGCCAAGGACCCCCACCCCTGGTGGTCGGAGAAACTAAAAGCTCTAAGGGCGAGAGCTAGGCGGAGTAGGAAAGCTCTGCAAAGAGCAAAAGCTACTCCGCAAGACAGGGAGTGCACAGAAGTGCATAAAAAGGCTCGTTCAGCATACAGGAGAGAACTGAATCTCTCGAAAATCTCCTACTGGAGAAAACTGTGTGAGTTTCAAACTCCGGCTGACCCTTTCGGGATCCCCTATAAGATCTCGAGGGGATCCATAACCGAACCGCTAAAACTGGCAGCGGTAGAAAGGGCAGACGGTAGCCTATCAAAGACTCTTGATAGTACCGTAGAAAGTCTCTTGAATTACCACTTCCAAGGAGACGAGGGAGAAGGGGACTCCCCTCAACAAAAAGAAATAAGGGAAGAAAGTCGGATCCCGCCGGACACTGGTGAGGACCCCCCTCCTTCACGAGAGACGAAGTGGAGAATGCCCTCTCCAGTCTAAACACGGGCAAAGCACCAGGCAAGGATGGGTTCGACCTCAGCATAGTCAGAGAAATCTACTATGCAAATCCCGGGTATTTTGTGGCGCTCCTAAACGAATGCCTCGGGAAGGGAATCTTCCCAGACTTGTGGAAAACAGCGGTGCTAGTTCTTTTCAACAAGACCGGAAAGAACAAAAATGATCCCGCAGCCTATAGGCCCATCTGCCTCCTCTCGGCGTGGAGCAAGGTGCTGGATAAGCTCATAACGAACAGAGCGCTTGGCTTTCTCATGGAGCAGGGAAAGCTAAACAGGAACCAATTTGGTTTCCTTCCGGGGCGTTGCGCAACGCAGGCAATTGGCAGCCTCCGAGAGAGGGCAGAGAGGAACAAAGCGGAGGGGCTCCATACCTGCTTCATCTCACTAGACGTGAGGGGGCATTCAACAGTGTCTGGTGGCCAATGGTTTTAACCAGACTTAAAGATCTTGGCTGTCCAAGGAACCTGTTCAAACTGATCAGCAGCTACCTGTCTGATAGAAGAGTCGAGTTCGAAGCGGGGAATGGGCAATCCTCGCGTTCGTACCATAGAGGGTGTCCGCAGGGATCCAACTCCGGGCCGCTCTGGTGGAATATAGTTGCTGATTCAGCACTGAACCTAGACCTGGGGCCCGCAGTGGAGATTCAAGCCTATGCGGACGATTTCGTTCTCGTGGTCTCCGCCTCAGGGAGACACGTGATCGAAAGAGAAGCACATAGGGCCTTGGATGTGCTAGAAAATTGGAGCAGAGAAAGCAAACTGTGCTTCGCTCCTGAGAAAACCACTCTGCTAGCAATAGCTAAGAGAGGAGTAATGAAAACACCACCCCAGTGCAGATTCCAAGGGTGCACTATCAAGGCGGTGCGTGAAATGAAATACTTGGGTGTGGTCCTGGATCAGAGTCTATCAGGGCTGCCACACCTGAGGCACCTTAGAACAAGGTGCACGATGATTCTCAATAGATTGAATGGCATGAGGTTAACGGGCAAAACCAAGAAGGCCATCTATCAGAGAGGAATTGAAAGAATTCTGACGTATGCAAGTGGGGCATGGTGGAATCCCACAGTCAGAATGAAGAAGGGGATAAACCAAATCCAAAGGTTGGCCCTACTAGGGATAACCGGTTGTTTTCGCACAACGTCGACCCTAGCACTCCAAGTGCTGGCGGGGTGCGAGCCGGCAGACCTAGTAGTGGAAAGGGAGGCAGCAATGCACTGCCTAAGGTCAGGCGAGGACGCCTACCTTCTCGGTGCGCCGCATCGAGCCTCCGACATGGAGATGGAATGCGTGGACCGGCAGATCCACCCTGCCGAGGAAATTTGCCCACCGTGGGACAAGGAGAAACCCACGGGAGTTGGGCATGAGCTGTTCACGGACGGCTCAAAGTTGAAGGGACAAGTGGGGGCAGGCTTCTGTGCGTTCTCGGACGGGAACGAAGCCACTGCAGGAAGCGTGAAATTATCGCAGAACGCTTCTGTCTTCCAGGCAGAACTTCTGGCGATAGAGATGGCACTCACCTGGGCACTCCCCAGGCGTAGTGAAGAAAGAATAAAACTCTACTCGGACAGTGAGGCAGCACTGCAGGCTCTGAGTAGATTCAGGGGAAGAAACCCCATCGTCCAGAGGATCAAAACTCTCTTGAGGGCAGAGGGAGATGGGGCAGTTAGTTTCCACTGGGTACGAAGCCATGTCGGAATCCTAGGAAACGAAAGGGCAGATCAGCTGGCGAAGGCAGCCACGCTGAAAGAGACGGTCGACGTGCAATGCAGAACGCCGCGAAGGTGTACTCGCGCAGCATTAGCACGTCGGACCATGACCGAATGGCAGGTCAGATGGGACACGGGAGAGACAGGGCGGAAGACACACAGAGTGTTTCCGAAGGTCTCGACCAAACGAGCACAGACAAATAAGTTCCTGAATCAAGTACTCAGTGGCCATGGCATCAGCCCTGAATACCTAGGCAGATTTGCCATCAGGAACTGCACTTGTCCCTGTGGAAAGAGAACGGCAAGCATAGAACACTGCGTACTTGAATGCAGTGGCTTCGCCGAATGGAGAAACACACTGATCCCAGGTGTGCAAAGAACGCGAAGATTGGATCTGCTCATCCAATCTTCCGTTAACAGGAGGGGGATAATAGCCTTTGTAGAAAGGCTAACCCTCCAGCAACATACCATCTTCCCCAATCAAACGGGGACCGAACCCCAGGAGGTGAACGTGCACACCGAAAGCGATTCGGAAGATGAATGAGGGTAGAAGTCTGTGGGAAAGCAGACGAAGAGACCACCAATGTAAATATTCTGTAAATAAATTTTTTTTGCTATCTCTTGATGTTGTAAGTCCTAAGCATGAGGACAGTGTATACATGTGTGTAGATGTTTTGAAAAAGAAAATAAAGGGAAATTATTCCCCCAAAAAAGTTCGAGGGCAAGGAATCTTCCAGTCAACGATAAAGTAAGAAACGACCTATCCCGACAGACAGAGCGGGAACCCAGACAAGGTATACTAGGTCGCCTGCCAGCACGTCACCACGGGCTGGTCTCTGGGCCATTGGGGTGGCCAGGGTCCGAACCGGCGTCTCAAGGCAGGATAATTGTCGCAACATGTCAAAATAACATCCAAGGTGCTCAATAAGTCCCCGTGGAGCCAAGACAGATTGGCGGAACGGGACAATGAAATCAGTATATATTACTCAATGAATGTCTAAATGAGTTGAAGGAGTGCAACAGGGATGTAGAAAAGAAGTGGACATGTTTTAAGAACTGTGTTGTCACTGCTGCTGAATAGGTCTGTGGTACTGCAACAGTGGGAAGCTTTAAAGCTGATGCTTGGCGAAACAGTGAAATTGTAGAGGCAATAAAGAGAAAGAAGAAAGCCCTCTTGAGGATGTTGCAAGCTAGAATATCTGAGAATGAATATCCCTGTAAAAAGCGTGAGGCAACATAGCTGGAAGGAAAAAAGTAGAAAGGCATGAAATGGCAATTTGGAAAGATAAAAAAGCATTCTGGAAGTACATAAGACACAGGAAAAATAGGGGAAATAAAATTTTAAGTTGTATGAAGAATAGGGTCGGAGAAATGACGTGGGAGCCCAATGAGCTAAGTGAAATATACTTTTGTGATTTATTAGATCATGAACGCAAAAGCGGTTTTGAGGCAAAAGCCGACGATATAAGAGGTGGAAGCACAAGTGGGATCTTAAGAAATAAGGTGTGTAAAGCTTTAAAATCTATTCAGAATGGGAGGTCTTCAGGAGTACATGGCATAACTACTGAGATGTTCAAATGTAGTGATGACTCTGTGATTGACCGATTAACTGAAATTTGCCAGTAGTGCTAAGAGTTAGGAATGGTCCCTCAGGACTGGAAGGATGCTATCATTGTTCCCTTGTATAAGAGAAAAGGTGAACAGACTGAATGTAAGGACTATCGTGGTATCAGTTTCCTGAGTGTGCCAGGGAAAGTTTTTGAAACGGGCATTATTGAAAAGGTACGAGGTCTTATTTCAGAGAAAGTGTGGGATCTTCAGAGTGGTTTTATGCCTGATCAAATTTACACATTACGCATCAAATTTTCACATTACGCATGATGATTGAAAAAGTATCTGTCTATTGGCAAGAAAGTGTTTCCTGCCTTCATAAATATAGAGGAAGCTTAAGACCGAGTAAACAGGATACTTCGGTGGAAGGTACTGACAGGGGCGCACACAGAATTCCTCAAGAGGGGGGGGGGTAGACAAAAAAATGCACGGGACAAATGAAACTAGAAATTGGGCACACACACACATATGGATTATATATATATACACTGCCGGACAATTGCTAAGGACGGATGACAATAGCAACGATAGCAACCATAAAATCGAAGGCAGGAAAATGTGGAAATTAGCATAAGTGCGGGATACAGTAAGACGTGTTGTGCGTATGCAAATTTTGGATTGCCGAACTTGTTCGTGACGTCATAGCGCTGATAAGAGATATAAAGGATTCGACGCATATTGACCGTTGTTGTTCAAACGCCAAGTTGAAAGGGAAAGAATCAATTGACGAACTTGCAAGTTTCAGTATGTCTTCCCGACATCACCTAGATGATTTTACTCGTGGCCGTATTATTGGCAAGATTGAAGAAGGGCGAAAAATAACAGATGTTGCCAGGGTGTTTGACGTCAACCACAGTGTTGTTTCAAGGCTTTGGAAATCATTTCAAACAAATGGAGAGTGTAGCAAATGTCACGGGGGAGGTCGTGTTCGCAGTACAACACCTGCAGAAGATCGGTACATAGTGCTATCAACAAAAAGACACCGGCGCAGCACAGCTAGTGAGGTAACAAATCAGTTTATGGCTGCTACTGGCAAACGGATCACCCGAAAAACTGTCGCCAGACGTTTGCATGAAGGAGGACTATACGCCCGCCGTCCTGTTGTGTGCATCCCATTGTCCAGACGTCACCGTACCGCCCGTTTGCAATGGTGCCATCAACATTGCAATTGGACTGATAACGACGGGTCTGCTGTCCTCTTGTCAGATGAGAGTAGATACAGTCTATCGTCTGATTGTCGACGACAACTGATCTGGCGTGATAGTGGTACTGCATATTGTCCAGCAAACATACAGGAAAGGGACCGATATCCAACATGTAGTGTCATGGTATGGGCTGGCATCATGATCAATGGCCGTACGTCCCTCTATGTGCTTCCAACTGGGACTATGACTGGCCAACGATACATTAATGATGTTCTGCTACCTCATGTTCGCATGTTCCGTGGTGCTGTCGGTGATAGATTCATTTTCATGGACGACAACGCAACATGTCATCGAACAATCGCTGTCCAGGAGTGTCTTGAGAGCGAGGATATTCAACGCCTCGTATGGCTAGCACGTTCTCCAGATCTGAATCCCATTGAAAATGTGTGGGATGCTTTGGGGAGGAGTCTTGCTGGTCGCCAATGCCCTACAATAAACAAGGACACCCTCATCCGTGCCCTGACAGAGGAATGGGATAAATTACCCCAACAGCTGCTTGATAATGTTGTGCAAAGCATGACACGACGTGTGGAATCTTGCATCGCCCTCCATGGTGGCCATATCCGGTATTGACATCTTACGCCGGAAGGCCTGCGGACGGTAATTGCATGTTTTTCACGTTTACGTATTCTGCACAAAATGGCCTGTTTGTCCTTTGAACATGTTCGAAAGCCTTCTGGATTTCAGAGCTCAATAAATTGTCTTTCTTGTAATGTCCTGGCATTCTGACATTATTTTATTTCACATGGCATCCAACCACACTTACTTTTTTATGCGCTATATAGCCGTTTATGATCCGTCCTTAGCAATTGTCCAGCAGTGTATATGTGTGTGTGTGTGGATTATTTTTGTTAGCATAAATCAGCAATGATGTGTTCACAGGTTAAAAAAACCCTTACTCTTTTGAAAAAGTCTGCTAAATTAAATGTGCATTAATATATCCATTAATATTTATGTAAGACCTGAAGACGTACAGAAAAATAAAGTTTAAATCGCTTCTCTTACTGTAATGCAGAAACCTTTTCATCTAAGCTCACTTTAAATAATATATATAAATTATATGCTTGCCCTGACAGCACTGTTCATTACACTGTTAAAAAGCAGACACATTATCAATGGAAAACGAAAAAGTTAAGTGAACAATAATATTTAACTCACCTAAGTAATCCTCATCGAACTTTGAAAACTATTACAGTTGTCGAACTACCTTTTCAGAGAGGGAATTGAATAAATCTAAAACTGAATAATCCATGAGTTTACAATGAAGCATACTTCTGAGTAAAAACAGTCATTCACAGTTCGGTTAGAAAAAGTCATTCATAAGCAAGATGCTGCTCCCCTCGAAAAATGACAAATTCAGGAAGTTAGTCTCTCATGTCCTAAATGGATGGAAATCAACAGATAAAAATGTCAAGCACAGACGCGGACCTTCTAACAGAAAATAGTGTGTTTACACCCAGACCTTTATCTTGTGTATCCCCCTCCTCTCAGAAGAGGAACGCCCATTAGCATCCCATATGTGACTGAGGCCCGAGCCATGGAGAAATTTCCTGGAAAACGTTATGGGAACACGAGAGACTGGGAGAGTGATGGATTCCTGGTTCCTCAAACACTCTGGGGTTTCACTAATTCCCTGCTTCAATGCATGCCATCGACCCACCCCGTGTTCCCTGCTTCAATGCTTGCTGACGGACCCACCCCGTGTGTGCGCCCCTGGGTACTGAATAAATATGGTATTAGTGGGAATCTACTTAATAGTGTGAAAGCCATGTATGCTGGCAGTAGAGCATGTGTACAAGTGAATGGTGTTTTATGAAAATGGTTTTCTGTTGGTGCAAGAGTCAGACAGGGTTATATAATGTCACCATGGGTGTTTAATATATTTACGGATGCCTGCATGCATAATGCCAAAATGTATAATACTGGTTTATGTCTGGGTAAATTCCGCATGTGAAGATTGCTGCATGCTGATGACACAGTCCTGTTGGCAGAGAGCAAAAGTGAGTTGCATATAATGCTGTCCCGGACGTACAAAGTTTGAATGAAATTCAAACTGAGTATAAGTATGGAAAAAAACAAAGTTAGGGTTTTTGAGTGAGGAACTGCTAATAATAAATACAAAATTTGTCTTAATGTCTAAAAGATTGACCAAATGAATAAATAAATACATTTAGGAAGTATGTTTGACAGAGAGAACAAATTAGATGGCAAAATTAGTAGGCGAGGGAATTCTTCTTTGAAAGTCATAGCTGTTTTAAGAGGATTTCACGGAAATCCTGGGTTCTCAAGAGAGTCCGAATGGCTGTGTATGAAAGCATAATTGTTCCTACGATGATGTATGGTATTGAAACCTGGGTACTGCAGATAAAACATAGGAGTAATCTGTGTACTAGAGGGATGCGTTACTTACTGGGGGGGGGGGGTTCAAGACACGCTGTGGTCATGTGAGGAATGAAGACGTATTGCAGATGCGTAATGTGCGGGAAAATGCTGTTAGTAAGGTGGAGTTTAATATTCTTAGGTGATTTGGCTACGTTGAAAGAATGTGTTATGTGGTGCTTACTAAGAAAGGTTTTCAGCCCAAGTGGCAGGAAAGAAAGGTAGACAAAGTCCAAGGAAATCATGGGAAAACAAGATTCAGGAATGTCTGCTTGAGAAAAAGATTATGAGTATGAAGTACAAAAGGTCACGTGTGCTGCATGTGATGGATGTTAATGAAGCTCATGTTGTGTGCTGAGGTCGTTGCAAATGGTGACATTTGATACACTAACAGTAAGTAAATTCTAGTTCCATCAGCTAAACGTTTACTTGGTAGACTCTCTTTCTTTGAGGAGCTAACCTCTGAATCACAGATAATAGCTTAGCTAGAGTTAGACATAAGGCGTTGTGAGTTCTCTCTGAAATATCACAGCAAAATTATCTGCATTAGGGCGAGAAATTGCTGCCAAACCAAGTATGCTGTCATAAATTGAATTAAACCTACAGCGGCGTGCAAAAGTACTGATCAGCTGCAAAACCGTGAATTTTAAAGTTTAATTATTTCGTAACTAATTTTTATAGTTATTTCATCGTTTATATTTCATTTGATGCGAAATTTATTAGATGTTAAAAAAGTGTCTTAGATTTACTACTTCTGTTTTTAAGATATGACATAGAATATGGGTTTGACAAACACATTCACGTTAGCTGCGTATCAGTTGTTACAGCCAATCATAAACATTCTTTTACCTGATTGGCTGCTTCCGAGTGCTATCCTAATCCCACTACAGCCTTTATAAGGGTTGACGCTGAGTAACTAGAGAACTAGGGTCGCGGGTGGCCTAGTGGGCAACGTTCGTGACTGTCACGAAAAGGGCCTCAGGTTCGATCCACTAAATATCCTCCGTGCGTCGGATGGGCACGTTAAGCTGTAGGACCCCGGTTACTTCCCACCCCCTGGTAATAAATAAGGGCGTCTTCCTCCCCTTTCTACTTCGCTTCCGTGTCACTTTCCTATCGGGCGCTCTAGCCCAAATCTCCTAGTTTCCTATTTCTAAGGGTTGTTTAAGACCTGGGGTCAGACACTCCCTTCCTAAAATCCTCTACATATGATCATGAACTAGAGCACTGTAGTAGTCGCTTCTTGTTGTTATTAGGGTAGAATATGTCTGCATTCACAATGATGCTTAAAACTGCGGAACTGTCCAAAGCGAACAGAGTAAAAACAGTTGCTCTGCGTGAAGAGGGATATTCTTAAAACAAACACTGAAAGAGTGGCCTGCAATCAATCTACAGTTATTAGGCTACTGAAGAAAGTAAAAGACACTGCTGATATTAAAGCTATGCGTCGCAGTGGAAGTCCCAGATCCACTACAACCAGGCAGGACAGAGTGCTCAGAAAGCAAAGTTTGGCAGACAGGAGGCTTAATTCATCTGAATTGCTTCAAAGAGGGTCTGAAGTGGCTGATGTTACTTACTGTTAGTACATCTACTGTTAGGAGGAGGCTGCTTCACTATGAATTAAGTGGCTGCAAAGGAAAGGACAGCGTTGACTTCAGGGGGCAAAACCCTATGTTTCATGGACAACCAAGCAATGGGGAAATGTTCTTTTCAGTGATGAATCAGAATTTTGTCTCAATGGAAATCATAGTAGTGCCTATGTGTAAGGAGATTCAAGCCTGAAGAATTCCATTCAAGCTGCTTAGTGAGTACTGTTAAGCATCCGGTGAAGGTAATTATTTGGAGCTGCATGTGTGCACATGGCGTTGGGGATCTCCATATTGTCGATGGTATGGTAAATGCCCAGACATACACCTGGATATTAGAAAACAAGATCTCATCATCTAGAAGACTTTATGACGGAAATTTTATTTTTCAAGATGACAATACTTCCTATTGTCGTGCTAAAACAGTAAAAAGTGGTTTCAGAAAAAAACGTTCAGCATCTTGATTGGCCACTACAGTCACCAGACTTAAACCCGATCAAAAATTTGTGGTTTAAAGTATCGTATGAACTATCAAACAAGAAGCCAAAAACCAAAATTCAATTCTTTGAAGATGTAATTCAAATTTGGAATCGTATTGTTCAACCCAATCTTTTACAAAACCTTTTTCACAGTATGCCAGCAAGATGGAAAGCTGTAATTAAAGCTAAGGGCTGGACAACAAAATAATAGGTAAATTTTATAATTTTGCTTCATTATATTTCTGTATTTAAATGTTATTTATTCCTTATGAATTACAAAAACGATTTATGGCTGTAAACCTAAGAATTGGATCGTTTTCATAATAATTTCGATTTAGTCATGATTTTTGTGATGCATCTTAAGAATTGAGATAGCTACAGGAAAAGTTAAGACATTTTTGAAATCTCCATAAAATTTCACATCTAATGACATATAAATGATGCAATAACTATGAAAATTAGTTAGCTAAAAAAAAATTTAAACGTAAAAATTCACGGTTTTTGAAAGTGTTGCAATGCTTTTGCACGCCACTTTAACTACAGTTAAACGTGAGGCGTCGGACTACATTTAACTGTAGTTTAAAGAACAGTATGTCCTACACTTTTTAGCACGTCTTTTGTAAAAAAAGATCGTGCTTATGTTATCGATTTGTCGTTCCGTCCGTCTGCACCCAAATATGCGAATGATGATCATTTATTTCGTTTTTTTTTTACGATGTATAATTTCGCCGCTAGAGGGCGTAAATGCAGATGATGCCGAATTCAAAAAAAAAGTTTTGTTCCACATATTTGCTTCTAAAAATCCGACTGAAAACATTCTTTTATCTTACGATTCCATTTATGTCGAAGAGTATGTTAGATATAGTTACTTTTTCAAATTACGTATAGATTTTCCGCTAGGGGACGTAAAAGAAAATTACATTTTCCCCGATAACTCTTCTTCTAAAACTCCGATTTGAAAAACATTTTCTTCAGCGGATAAACCTATTGGTGGAAAATCTTTTGCATATAATTTCGAGTTTTTGGAAAAGAATATGTTGGCCACCAGGGGGCGTAAGTGTTAATTTTCGCATCTGATGCATTTGCCATAAAATCTGAGCTTCTAAAACATCGATTGAAAACATTCTTTCGTGGACTGATGCCACTCACATCGATAAACCTTTTCGGAATATTTTCTTTCTAAAATATTCCACAGTTTCTCCACCAGGGGGCGTAGATGTATATCATATTTTCGTCAATATCTCTACTTCTAGGGGTCCGATTTGAAAAATTCCTTCTTTGTTGGATAGTGTCTTCCGTGTGACATGTTTTTCATATAATTTCAAAATTTTCAAGCAATTCATAAACTTTCTGCTAGGGGGCGTAAAGGTAAATTGCGTTTCTCCCTATATCTCTGCTTCTAAATCTCCGATTTGAAAATTTCTTTCTGCGCCGGGTACAGCTCCGGATAGGAAATCGTTCGCACATAATTTATAATTTTTGTAAAATAAATGGTTTGGCCACCAGGTGGCGTAAGTCTTAATTTCCGCTTCTGATGTATTTGCAGCAAAATATGAGCTTCTAAATTCTCGATTGAAAAAAGTCGTTTGTTGATCGATACTACTCATGTCGACAAACCTTTTAGGAATATTTTCTTCTTGAAATAATGCATGGTTTCTACGCCAGGGTGCGTAGATGTATATCTTATTTTTGTCAATATCTCTTCTTCTAAGAGTCTGATTTAAAAGATTCCTTCTTTGTTGGATAGTGCTTCCGATGCGAAATGTTTTTCGTATAAATTCAAAATTTTCAAGTAAATCATAGACTTTCCGCTAGGAGGCACGAAGATAAGTTGCCTTTTCTGCGCTATTTCTGCTCCTAAAACTCCTATTTGAAAATTTCTTCCTGTATCGCATACAAGTCCAAATGGAAAATATTTTTCACATAATTTCTAATGTTTGGTAAAGAATGGTTTGGCCACCAGGGGTCATAGGTGTTAATTTCTGCTTCTGATGTATTTGTAGCAAAATCTGGACTCCTGAAAACTCGACTAATTTTTTTTTCTTGGACCGATACCGCTCATATGGATAAACCTTTTGAGAATACTTTTTTACTAAAATAATGCATGGTTCTCCACCAGAGGACGTAAAGTCACATCTTATTTTTGGCGATTTCTCTGTTTCTAAGAGTTCGTAAGCTCACGATTCCATTTACAGCAATATCTGAGGGATTAAAGACCCGATTGAAAAACTTCTTTCTTCCGTCAGATACTATTGTTTTCCATACCGGTTCCATTGACTTTGAATAGCTTTGATAAATTTAATTTGCGTCAGAACGGATTCAAAAGACGTGCTTATTACACCCGAAAATTCGGTGTCATCTTTCTTGTTTGTAATCTTGTAAGAAATCCAACTACCCATTGTGATGTCCTATCATCCCCACCTTGATATCCTCAGACTGACACAGAGAGAACAAAGCTATTCCCCCGCAGAGATATTCGGAAGCGAAACTCAGAGATGAAACGGGCTGGGCCCGAGCCCGAGAGCGGCTTGATCGGGCTACGAATAGTATCATCAGTTTCATCTCGAACTCTGGCCCAGCCGAGCGGCGAATAGCATATACGAGAGCTACGAACAGCATATTAGTTATATCTCAGGCTCGGACGAGCTACGAATAGCATATTAATTAAATCTCGGGCGGGCTTCTTTTTTATGTTAAAACACTGAGAGTCCTTTTTTTTCTTTTCTTTTTCTTCTGAGTTTTAGGAAAAGGAATCTGTTTTTTTTTCTTCAGTGTATCCGTAAATCCTGATTGCATGGGAAGGGAATTGAAGTGTCACTGTGTGATAGTTTAAGTGCTTTTAAAGAGAGTAATAAGCCTAGAAAAGTAGGAGGTTGAGGCAGGGGAAATAGGGAATAGGGAACTCCACCTTCGCGCAGACTCAGTAGCCAGCTAAAATTGCCCTTGGACACAGCAGAGAAGACAACCTAAATTCTCAAAGGAACCATCCGCAACGAAACATAGGGGAGAGAAAATGAAAAAGCAGCTAGTGTCATATACACTATCTACCAACAAGTAATTGGACACCCCTGCAATCGACGATATCTGCGGTCCTGATACACGTCACGGCCGCCGCCTTTAAACATCGTGTGGGAAACAACAACGCAACCAGTCGCATGCAAGATGCCACGCAGTTCGGAGCTTTCTGATTTCGAGAAAGGTGTAATCGTCGGGTATCACAGAAATGGCCGATCCATACGTGACATATCCAGCGAGTTGAAGTACCCAAAATCGACAGTGGCCTACGTGACTGGCAAGTGGAAGATGAGAGTGACTGTAGGAATGTGCCCGACCCGGCAGACCCACAAAACCAGGAGTTAGAGACCGACGGGTGCTGGCCAGAGAAATTCGGAAGAACCGCACCAAATCGATGGGCCACATCCGCGAAGAGTTTCAATAGGCATCCGGGAGTGTTTATTCGATGAATATCATCCGAAAGGAAGCCCATCTTCTCCGTTATCATGGACGTGCTGCCGCCCACAAGCCTTTGATCACCAAGTCCAATAGCGCTGCTCGGCTAAGGTGGTGCAAAGAACGTCGATAGTGGACCGTTGAACAGCGGAAACAGGTTCTCTGGAGGGACGATTCAAGGTTCACCCTCTACCGTTCGGATGGCAGGGTCTGGGTTTGGCGTCTGCCTGGAAAACGCCTCTTGTTGGAATGTATTGTGCCAACTGTTAAGTTCGGCGTCGGTGGAATTATGCTATGGGGGTGTTTCTCCTGGTATGTCACGGGACCCTTCCTTGGTCGCAATTCCTGGTAAACTGAACGTCCATACTTACTGCACCATTTTGGATGACTATGCGTTTCCTACGTTGTGGCAGTTTTACGGGGTGGACCCATGTTACTTTCAGGATGGCAATGCCACCTGTCATGTTGCGAGGTCCACCCTGGCTTGGTATGGTGACAATGGGGTTAATGAAATGGACTGGCCTGCTTAGAGCCCGGACTTTAACCCTATCGAGCACCACTGGGACGAGTTGGAGCGTTGACTTAAGGGGTGCCCCCACCGTCCGAAATCGGTGAAGGAAATGACCTGTCTTCTCCAAGCCGAGTGGAAGAAATTATCGCTAGCCTTCGTATGCCCCGGAGGGTCGCAGCTGTAATCGCCGCTCGTGGAGGCTTTACCAACTATTGAAGGTGAATAAACTTCGTTTTCCTTTGCTATCACAGGTGTCCATGTATTTGTCATTGAAACGTAATGCACAGTAGAGGAAAAAATCTGTTATGAATTAGCACGTAGAAGGCGGATAAAGATATGCAGTTTGACTATGATATGACGAACAGTTGTGGGGTATGATGGGAGTTGAAGTGCAAGTCAAAATAAATTCTCCATAGGAAATAGTCTGCTTGAAAACCAAAGGTAGGACAGCCGGGAGATTTATTGCTTCGACGGATTTGTTCCGCCTGTGTGAAACCGGCCTTAGGATCTCAGCTCTGAGGACGGAAGTTCGCCCTCAGTATTTCAGAAGGCCTGGTTAAACCAAGCATCATGTAGAAGGCGGCAAGGAAACAAATTAAATAAAGCTTCTCTAATAGCTGTTATTATCGTCTGCACTCAACAATTATTCCTTAAGCTGAGTTGCTCTTTTTATCCACTTGTGCATTACAGTATGAATAATCCGTATCAAGTTACACGAAAAAAGTTAAATACTGGCGATTGTAAAACAGTTAAAAATGAAGTGGGAAAATTTACCGCGTGGAGACATTTTTTCCCAAATTATTGATTGCACAATCAACGCATAATTGGATTATGTTCAGTGCGAGAAATGCGAATGCATTTGAAAATATAAAAGTTCTTCAGGATCTAGCAGACTTTTGCGTCATGCCAAGAAATGAGTGAAGACCATCTGCTCTCCATGCACAAAAAAGGTAGACAGTTTCTTTTTCTTAGATAAGAAAGAAATACAAGGTATCAGCTACTGAAAATTTTTTTGTGAAATTGTAAAATATAAATTTTATTTCAAGGTTATATCCTTCCGAATGAGAGCATCATATTCCATACTCCTTCTGCAAAAATCAGATAAAAGTCGGACTCGGCCCAGTGGCGTACAGGAAAAACTCGATGTCCCCTGGACCTTTTGCGAAAATATATTAGCTTTCAATTGCTGGTATTTTTAAATTCCCTATTATCAACTAGGTTTTTTTTTATGGGCATTTTAATAATTCAAATTCTTTGGAATCTACAGGCATTTTTTGTAAAACCAAAATTATTGCACTTTGTGGCGTGTAACGCAAATGCGCACGTAATAAAAATGATTGCCTTAATTTCATACTGATGCAAAGTACTATAAAATATAAAAACACTTGCGCCAAAGCTAATCATATGCAAATTTTATTCCTTTAGAGAACCCTCTTTGTAATGACGCACGATTACACACATTAAACACGTAACTGCCATTGGTTGGTTGTTTAGAGTTCATTAGAGCAAGGTCCCTCAATGGGTCAAAGATCCCCCTGTCAAACAGCTTGCTCAGAAACAAAAGCAACCTCAAAACTCTAACGAAGGGTAAGGTATGAAACAGAACAAGAAGCGATGTAAATGGCCGACAATCAAACAACGGACTTTACAAAACGAAAATACCACACGTAACTGCCGTATGACAGTGTCCAAGGACCTTTACGATTTATAAGAAAATAAGTAAACAAATAAGTCAGTAACAAGAGTTTTGGCACACACAAAAAAAGCAAAATTTCTTAAATTATTTACTTTTGAATATAAAACAAGTTAGTAAATCATGCTATGTTTATAATACGCTTTCATTGTTTATAATACGCTTTCCAACATACCAGAAATTATTACTCAAGTTATGAGGATAATGGCTGTGGAATAAATCTCGTTCCTGTGTCCTGACCTTTGACCCTATTTCGATGATATTCAACAGAACCGGTTCAGTACACCTCAAGAATAACATACTAACGTTTTGTCGCAATAGAAGCAGTTTTTCGCAAGTTATGACGCATAAGGGAAATGGAACAAATCCCGCTCTTATGTCCTGCCTGACCTTTGACCCCAATTTGCCAATTTTCAATAGGGTTCGTGCCCAGGTAGTTCCCTAACACATACTGAAATTTCATCGAAATCGAACCATATTTACGCATGTTATGACGCATAAAGGCAATGAAATGGATCCCGCTCTTTTGGCGTGACCTTTGACCCCACTTCACCCATTTTCAATAGGATTCGTCCTCTGGTCGTCCCCTACCACATACCAAAATTTCAACAAAATCGAACCATATTTACGCAAGTTATGACGCATAAGGGCAATTGGATGGATCCTGTTCTTACGGCGTGACCTTTGACCCCACTTCACCCATTTTCAATAAGGTTCGTTCCCTGGTGGTCCCCTACTACATACTAAAATTTCATCGAAATCAAACCATTTTTACGTGAGTTATCGTGCCGACAGACGGACGGACAAAGCTGGAGCATATACGCTTCTTCAGTTCGACACAATTTTATTAACAAGGTTGGGTTCAGGAGGCGAAGATAGGCGTTCTGACGCATATATTGTACGGTAAAATATACAAACTCTAAAATTCTATGTACATTATATACAGCACGATGTATTGATTCACAAAGGAGCCTCATGGTAAGAGGTGCAGGCATTTTGCACAAGAACAATAACCGAGTTTGTCGAAACATTTCGTCTCGAAGCATAAGTATATTGTAGTGCTGACAAATAACAGAACGAGAATATTATAATGAAGCACTGTACAAAAGGAGAACTGTAGATGACAAAGTAGACAATGTGAAACCTAACGCAAACAGAGTAACGGTGTCTTAGCACTAGTAGAAAAAATTGATAATCAAAGAAAAAAACAAGAAAGACTATATACATTTGTACAGTATGGTGCATATTATATTCACATTTGTTAGAAGATATATGCTTTATGTTGAAGTTTGATTCCGAAAACCAATGGTGAGCATGCACGTTGAACTGAAGTTCAACAGAGCTAGGATAAACTACCGACAGTCAGTTGCAACGTCGCTGGCATGCCGGCGAACCAGGAAGCGGCCGGAGACCAGGTGGAATGGAAAAGTGGTTCTCTCTGTTGGGCAACGGCCACAAGGTTCTCTAGACGAAGTCTTGAGAGGAGACTCTCCCGAAAGTGGCACAGTAGTTCCACAGAAGCTTGGTGGATGGTATAAGGAGATGAGATATCTCGGCAGCCCTGATGAAATACGTAGATGACGTGTTTCACCAGGATGAAAATAAATGAGCAGATGGGTGGAAGCTTGACTGGCGGAGAGACCTGCAGGAGGAGTGTCTTATAGGCATCGAAAGAAAGATCAGTTGTGGCTGAACGTTGAGCAATGGAAAATGCAAGATGGAGTAGTGGAAGGAGAATGACACAATGTAGATAAACGTAAGAGACATCAGCTTCTTGAGCACAGAAGGGGCAAAGAGGTGAGTCAAGAATGGTCATGCGGTGGAGGATGGATGGATCGGGAAGACGGCGGTGGAGAAAAAGCCAGTGAGTGTTTATTTCAAGGGGAGCTGAAAGAGGATAAATGGGTGGCAGACCAGACAGCGGTGAGAGAGGATTGGGAGACATCAGGGATGTGAAAGGGAGAAGGAGAGTGCGATTTTAAAAGTAACCGATAGAGAACTGAGGTTGTGAGAGAGGATAGTGGAAGTGTAAATCTGCCGACTGAAAGAAAGAAAGGAAGGGGGAGGGAGGCGGAAGGAACAAAGGTCAGGCCGGTGGTGGTTGCGAGATGAGGAAACTTAGCAATGATGGTAGAGAGTAGGGAGTCATAGACAGAGCAAGAGGAGGGTGAAAGTAGAACGGTGGGTGGGAGGCTGGCGTAGGGTCGCCAGGACAGATCTGAGATTACAAGGTCTTTGACGGTTACAACTCCGACTCGGAGCCAAGAAGGATAGGCGAAGCATGAAAGATGAGGGGGGTGAAGAAGAGAGGAGAAGAACAGGTGTTCGGCAAGGAGTTCAGTGGTGGAATCGGGAGGGGATCGAGTGAGCGGGAGAGAGCGGAGAAAGGTAAGAGTCTCCCGTAAGGCAGGAGGAAGGCGAGAATGAGTGGTAGTACGAAGGTCCATTAGAATGAAAGAAGTGAAAGTGAAATTAGTGTTGCTCGAAGAGGTGATGACATTCCTTGCAGTAACGGCGTCGGCAACAGGTGAGGTATGAAGACGGAGGAACGAAGTAATCCGGAGAGCTTGATAGTACAGTCGTGTATCAATTAGGCCAATGCCACCTTGGTCACGAGGAAGGCTGAGCTTGGTGGCACTGAGATAGTGGTGTCCGGTCCAGATAACTGAGGTGAAGCAGCGAGTGATATCATTGAGACGAAGAAGTGGGGATTTAGTAGCAAGCCAGGAATGTGTGCACATGGAGAGAAGATAGGTTTGCGCAAGACGTGCACGTTGAAAATATGAGGTGCAGAACTGCGCTTTTCGCCAAAACGCAGTTGACCGATGAAGACGTGGCTGGATGGTATTCCACGTTGTGCTGGAGGCTTCACCTGGGACGCCAAGATGTACGCCAAGGAAACGTTGAGAGGCTGAAAGCCAGTGCGCTCCCCATGGGGAATCCAAGCGGTCAACCCATGAGCCACACCACAGGCCTGTGCTTTTGGTTGTATTAATCGCAGCTCCGGAGCAGGAGGCGTAATCGGCGAAAAGACTTTAGAGCATAGAGAACTGTGAATCCAGGCGTATACAGAAGGTAACGTCGTCTGCATACGCCACGGAAGTGGTGACATGGTGTCTCGTGCGGGCGATGAGTGGCGGCAGGGTGGCTTGAAAGGAGCGTTGAACGGAGCGGAGAAAAGGTTCTAAGGCTATAGCGAAAAGTTGACCGGAGAGTGGGCAGCCTTGCCTCACTCCACGGCGGAAGAGGATTGGTGCTGTAAGAAAGTTGGGCAACTTGACCTGGAAACTGGCGTCCTGGTAGAGGGAGGTGAGGAGAGAAATAAACGGAGATGGAAATCCAAATCGGAGAAGTGTGGCGGAGAGATAAGTGTGGGAGATATCAAAGGCGGACTGTTGGTCTTAAGAGAGGAGGGCGAGGGGTTCAGAGCGGGAGCGCGCAAGGTGAATTAGATCAGTCAAGAGATGGATGTTGTGAGATAGGGAACGGCCGGGAACTGTGTAAATCTGGTTAGGGGAGAGGATGTAAGTGAGGATGGGATTTAGTCGTTGTGAAAGAAGCTTGGTATGAAGTTTGTAGTCGAGATTCAGTAGGAAAATTGGGCGCCAGTTCACCAAGTCAAGGAGAACACCTTTCTTGGGAAAAAGGACAACGTATGCATTTGTGAACCACCTCGGGAGAGGAGAGTAAGTAAAGGAAGCAGAGAAAGCGGATAGGTGAAATGGAAGAAGAATAAGCAGAAAAGTTTTATAAAAGCTAAAGGTTAGGCCGTCCGGACCCGGAGCGGCACTAGAATTCAGAGAAAAGAATGTAGTGTTTAGTTCAGAGGGCGTGGGGGAAAGGAGAAGAGAAGAAGCAAGATGGGGGGGGAGACCTGAGGTAGATTAGAAAGGAGAGAATCCATTGCTGCAGAAGATGGTTGAGGAGGTTCACTGAACTTCATGGAAAAGTACTGACGGACATGGGAACGAAGCGCAATCGGCTCATCTGATACCTCTCCAGAAGAAAGGCGTAGATGATGAAGTATGGACGAAGCTCGTCGGGTGTTTTCCACCGACGTCAGGAACTCATAGTTGTGAGCATCCGGCGTCAGGTGTTGCAAACGAAGTCGGCGGAGAGCTTGTTCCGCCAGAGGAGTGAGAAGAGATCGAAGCTCTTCTTGAAAGGAGGAGAAGAGAGGATCACTGAGACTGAGCGTGGATAGCATTGAACGAACATAGTCTAGGCGCATGTTCTGGAGTGTCTTTAGTTGGAAAGAGTAGTTTCGGACATGCACAACGAGTTGTTGCTTGATCTCCATCAAAGAATTTAATCCGCAGAGTGCAGATTGAAGCTGCGGTCGTCTGTCAATCAGGAATGACCGGACCGAAGAGCAGAATGCCGGGTCGGAGAGAAGTGCATCATCAAATGTCCACGGGCGAATTATCCTGGGTTTGAATGGTGCAGTATGGACTATGATGGCAATGGCGCAGAGGTCAGATGAGGCCGTGGGATGCACACTCGATTCTGTCACTGCAGGAAGTAGAGTACTGGAGGCATAAAACCTGTCAAGTCGGGCTAAGAAAGGATTTTGCGCATGAGAGGAGCGCCAAGTGTTATTAGTCGACCATGGATGAATATGCCGATGTACATCATGAAGAGCGTTGTTGGTGACAACTGTCTGGAGCAGGTTCGCCAGGGTATGGCGGCGCTCTCTATTTGTAGAAGACCTATCCAGATGAGGATCCAGGGTGCAGTTAAAATCCCCACCAGCGAGAACATGGTCTGACGGTGCGATACGGTCGAGTGCTCTGCGAAGACGCGTGAAGAGAATTGATAAATGTGTTGTAGTGCTTGGAATATAGATATTGAATAAATGATATCTGGAAGACGCGATGGTAAAGGATGCATGCTGTAAGAGATCTCGACAAATATTTCGCACAGAGAGGGATGTGATAATAGAATTGAGAGTATGACTAATGCCGATGGCAAGACCGCTATGAGATGTTAGTCCATAGGCGTGATGAAACACAAAGTTCCACTGGCGCCATCGAGAATAGACGGTAGTTGGTTTGCAATTTGTCTCTTGAAGGAGGAGAATATCAGCCCCCAACGGGTTGAGGTCTTCATGTGCCAGAGAGTTGCTAAGGGGGTAAGCGAATCCCCTGCAATTAAGTGACACGATCTTGAATCGTGGGGTTCCTTGCCTCTAGCTGAAGATCTTTCAAAGCTGGAGGTAAAGACTTGAGACGATTATAGAAGATTTGTGCCCACGGATGGGTGGGAACATTCTGGCGGCAGAAATGCGACACATTGAAGATCTGCTCCGGCACAAGTTGGCGAAGCGATGGATTCTTGACTGCTAAGGCACGTGCTATTTCGTAGCTTGTCGGATTCGTTAAATATGTATGGAGATCAATGTATGAGAGTGGTACGGGAGGTATATTGGCTGTCTGGAGAAATGCAGCGAACTCTTCGACCGTGGGAAAGGAGAATTCGGCTGGCGAGTTGTGTCGAGTCGAGGAGAACTGCTGGAGAGGGAGGTTGAACGAGGTAAAGTAGAGTTTTGCTTCTTCGCTACTCTCCTGCTGCGACCAGAGTCGCGGCGCTTCAGTGGAGGCTCGGTCGTCTCCTCCTCACACTGCGTCTCTGGACCAACGGACTCCACATCAGCTGTTTCGGAGGTTCCAGTGGTAATAGCTGGTTGTAAACCTTCTGAAAGGCACTCAGTGGTGGAGCGACGACGTTGTGGAAGTGAGGAGGCAATTGTAGGGAAAGTCCTCTAGTGAAAACGAGGAAGCGGCTGTTGGAGCGTTGCGTTGACCAACGTATGTAAGCTAACTTTTTCATCATATCTTGGCTCCGAGGCTTGCTGTGCTGAAGTAGATGGTGTAGTACGCTTCGAGGTAGGAACAGTAACTGTAGGAGCGCCAGTCGGAGTCGGTGGAACTTGATGTGGGCAGTGCACGAGAAGATGGTTTTCACCATGGCAAAGCGTGCAGTGCAAGGAGGTAATGACTTCGATTCTCCGACGTGGCTGGCCGCACCGTACGGTTAGGATCTTCGGGCACGCAGGCAGATGATCGTCCGACGGAAATATGACACGGGCACTTCGACGAAACCCTGCAATGGATTTGTCATCGGGATCTCTGGGCGCCGCCGAAAGGGTCGTTATTGGTCCAACCACTCTGCCAAATTTGCTGAGTAAAGTGCATAGAGCGACATCTGAGACTTCAGGCGGGACTGGGTGGAAAGAGACCTGGATAGGTCGCTGCGCCACAGGTTCAGCCAGAAGATGCACATCTTTGATGGATAAGCCATCAGTCATCACAAGGTCTGCATGTTCTTTACGGGCAAAATACACTAATACGGCCCGTGGCTTTCGAGCCATATGAGTGATATAAGCTCCTGTAGGAAGCATCTTCTTTAGGGCAATACTATATTCCTTGAGTTTCGTGTCTGGTAATGCATCAAAACAGACACCAAAATCCATTGTGGAGAAAAATTGTTTCCCGGCTGGGGAATCCTCTGGGATATCGATGGTGGCAGAACTACCCTCAACACTGACGTAAGAGTCAGGAAAAACGGGAGCAATAAACTTGGAAGGAACTCTCACTCCGGAGGTCACTTTGGAGTAAGTGAGAGACATAGAGTTGGCAGCGGAAGGATGCGACACAGTGCTGATTGCTGGTAGCGGCTTGGTAAACTGAGTTGAGCCAGTTGAAGGCAACGCAGCCGTGCAATCGGTCACATCCATAGCTTCTGCAAATGAACCGGGGACGTACGTCAAGGTGACGTCACTCTCCTGGGCAGGGATATCAGCTTGAGCTTTTGCAGAGGAGTCGCGCGTGACATCTTGTATACGTATGACGTCTCTGACGAGCATAAATGCTGATTGGTCTCCTGAGAGTGAGGAGGAGGAGGAGGTTGAATGAGCATCACTGATGTGGGCGTGGACATCACCCTTCTCAGTGCCTGCCATTGAAAATGGCGAGGATTAACTTAAGGATCGATCAGCTTGATCGAAAATAATAAAACGCTGAATGCAAACAAAATATGCAACTCACCGACTTGGGAGCTGAGCTAAAAGAATGTACAGATCTTCTTCTTGAAGGGGAACACAAAAATAGGAACAAACACTCACTATACACTTCCAAAAACTGGGCAAAAACACAGAGATCGAAAGGAACGTGACTATATCGGTTATACGCTTCTTCAACCTACGGTTGGAAAGCGTAAAAAACATTTGACATCATGCACGTAGTCCCTGCGAAGAACCTTTTTTAGTTCATTATATTCTGAAGGACGCATAGTTTTATGCAAACGACTGTAATTCATAACTTTTTAGTCGCATTAGTACGAAAATTTCATTAATTGAACTGATGTTTCTTTCACATTATCTTATTAATACACATGTATAGGAAATATTGCTATGGCTGTGAAAAGGGGGCTTCAAGTCATCTTGAGTAATTACTTTTTCGTGATCCAGTTTTAATAAATTTAAACCACGAAAATCATTTCTTTACTTATTTATTAAAAAAAAAAAAAAGAAAGCTTTTCTCTTTAATACTTCATTCAAATCTGCCGTCAAATTTGCCAGCTATTTCCTTAGTTAGCTTAATATGAAATTTCCTCTAGAAATTTTGTAAAATATTTTTGCTGAGGCTGGACTCGGGCCCCACCATACACAGACCTCATGGGGATGAATCGGTCTTGATCAGATTAAGGCTAAGAAAACCGAATCCGAACTCATACCGCCGCCCCGGTGGCGCAGTGGTCTAAGCGATGGCCTCTGATCATTCGTCCGAAAGGGGCCCGGGTTCGAATCCCGGTGAGGCATGGATGTTGTGTTTGTCTTACGGCACTGGCTCTCTCCTTTCCTTGGAACCAGTGATCCTAAATTAGGGACGGGCGACTGCTTATAGCCCATTGAGTTGCTCACGGTGGTCGTTAAACCTCCAATCAAAAAAAAAAAAAAAAAAAAAAAAAAAAGGTGTCTGCTCAAGCGGAAGGTTCCATAGCGCAATATGCCATCAGTGAACAAATAAATATGCTTTTGTTCTTATGTACATTTCAACCTTCGGAATAACATTTATGGTGATTTAGTTGGAAATGGGATCTGTGACGTACCTGCCAGCAGGACGCACACGACATAAAGGCAGATAGCAGTCAGAACAAACGTCCGCAAGGCTCAATTGGTAGAGTGACTTATTCCGGAATGAGGGGATCCGGGTTCGAATCCTGCCTGGCGTGGACAGATTATTTAAATGGAAATAGTTATCTGCTGCAATACTTCGTTTTGACCGTGGTTTGACAATACATTCAGTCGTGAGTGGGATTTAAAAATAACTTCACTCATCAATTTTTAAAATTTGCTCACGACTAAATTCGTTTTACAATGATCGAGAATCGAAGGCTGTCGTATGCACGATTGAATAGTTAAAAACTTACATTTAAAACTTGATATTTATTTACAAGTAAACAAATAAAATCAGCTACACTGGCAAGCACTTTCGAGGCTACTTTAGCCTCATCATCGGGCCCAATTGCGCGAAAGATGATGATCAAATGATGATATGTAGAGGATTTTAGGAAGGGTGTGTCTGACCCCAGGTCTTAAACAACCCTTAGAAATAGGAAACTAGGAGATTTGGGCTACAGCGCCCAATAGGAAAGTGACACGGAAGCAAAGTAGAAAGTGGGAGAAAGACGCCCTTATTTATTACCGGGGGCCAGTACCCGGGGTCCGACGGCTTAACGTGCCCATCCGACGCACGGAGGATATTTAGTGGATCGAACCTGAGGCCCTTTCCGTGGCAGTCACAAACGTTGCCCACTAGGCCACCCGCTGCCCAATTGCGCGAAAGGATGCTTACATGCATTTATATACAATCATGGAATAACAAATGGTGTTGCCAGACTGGAAATGGCATGTTACAAATAATTATATGTAAATTAAACTCACGTATCTGGAGATCCAACAGGTAGCTGGTTCAGCAACAGAATCCAAGGGCGAGGTTTAATGATTCTTTGGGCGAGGTATAATGACTCTTTCGACGAGGTATAATGACTCTTTCGGCGAGGTATAATGATTCTTTGGGCGAGGTACAATGACTCTTTGGGCGAGGTATAATGATTCTTTGGGCGAGGTATAATGACTCTTTCGGCGAGGTATAATGACTCTTTCGGCGAGGTATAATGATTCTTTGGGCGAGGCACAATGACTCTTTGGGCGAGGTATAATGATTCTTTGGGCGAGGTATAATGACTCTTTCGGCGAGGTATAACGACTCTTTCGGCGAGGTATAATGATTCTTTGGGCGAGGTACAATGACTCTTTGGGCGAGGTATAATGATTCTTTGGGCGAGGTATAATGACTCTTTGGGCGAGGTATAATGATTCTTTGGGCGAGGTATAATGATTCTTTGGGCGAGGTATAATGACTCTTTCGGCGAGGTATAATGACTCTTTCGGCGAGGTATAATGATTCTTTGGGCGAGGTACAATGACTCTTTGGGCGAGGTATAATGATTCTTTGGGCGAGGTATAATGACTCTTTCGGCGAGGTATAATGACTCTTTCGGCGAGGTATAATGATTCTTTGGGCGAGGCACAATGACTCTTTGGGCGAGGTATAATGATTCTTTGGGCGAGGTATAATGACTCTTTCGGCGAGGTATAACGACTCTTTCGGCGAGGTATAATGATTCTTTGGGCGAGGTACAATGACTCTTTGGGCGAGGTATAATGATTCTTTGGGCGAGGTATAATGACTCTTTGGGCGAGGTATAATGATTCTTTGGGCGAGGTATAATGATTCTTTGGGCGAGGTGGTTGGATTCTGCTGCTGAACCAGGTAAATGCTTCACCTGTTGGATCTCCAGATACGTGAGTTTAATTTACATATAATTATTTGTAACATGCCATTTCCAGTCTGGCAACACCATTTGTTATTTCATGATTGTATATAAATGCCTGTAACGATCCTTTCGCGCAATCGGGCCCGACGATGAGGCTAAAGTAGCTTCGAAAGTGCTTGCGAGTGTAGCTGATTTTAACTTGTAAATAAATATCAATTTTTAAATGCAAGTTTTTAACTATTCAATCGTGCATACGACAGCCTTCGATTCTTGATCATACCATTTCGCACGAAGACTTTTAATTTTCTCGTTTTACAATGCATTTCTGAACAGTTCTCTTCCATCTAGGATATTAAAGCATTTGTTTTCCTAATGGAATTTCCAAGGTGTTCTCCTGTGGGTACTAGAGTTTCTATACCATAAGACTAAAATTACCGGCTATCTACCAACAAGTAATTGGTCACCTGTGATAGCAAAGAAAAACGAAGTTTATTCACCTTCAGTAGTTGGTGAAGCCTCCACGAGCGGCGATTACAGCTGCGACCCTCCGAGGCATACTCTCAACCAGGCGTTGTACGACGGCTAGCGGTATTTTCTTCCACTCAGCTTGGAGAAGACAGGTCAGTTCCTTCACCGATTTCGGACGGTGAGGGCACCCCTTAAGTCAACGCTCCAACTCGTCCCAGAGGTGCTCGATAGGGTTAAGGTCCAGGCTCTGCGCAGGCCAGTCCATTCGATTAACCCCATTGTCACCATACCAAGCCAGGGTGGACCTCGCAGCATGACAGGTGGCATCGTCATCCTGAAGGTAACATGGGTCCACCCCGTTAAACTGCCACAACGTAGGAAGCACATGGTCATCCAAAATGGTGCAGTAGGTATCGACGTTGGGTCTACCAGGAATTGCGACCAAGGGTCCCGTGCCATACCAGGAGAAACACCCCCATAGCACAATTCCACCGCCGCCGAACTTCACAGTTGGCACAATACATTCCGGCAGGAGGCGTTCTACAGGCAGACGTCAAACCCAGACCCGGCCATCCGAACGGTAGAGGGTAAACCTTGATTCGTCGCTGCAGAGAACCTGTTTCCACTGTTCAACGGTCCACTGTCGACGTTCTTTGCACCACGCTAGCCGAGCAGCGCTATTGGACTTGCTGATCAAAGGCTTGTGGGCGGTAGCACGTCCATGACAACGGAGAAGATGGGCTTCCTTTCGGATGGTATTCATCGAACGAACACTCCTGGATGCCTGTTGAAACTCCTCGCGGATGTGGCGCATCGATTTAGTGCGGTTCTTCCGAATTTCTCTGGCCAGCACCCGTCGGTTTCTAACTCCCAGATTTGTGGATCTGCCGGGTCGGGGCACATTCCGACAGATACCTCTCATCTTCCACTTGCCAATCACGTAGGCTACTGTCGAATTTGGGTACTTCAACTAGCTGGATATGTCATCGGCCATTTCTGTGATACCCGACGATTACACCTTTCTCGAAATCAGAGAGCTCCGAACTGCGTGGCATCTTGCATGCGACTGGTTGCGTTGTTGTTTCCCACACGATATTTAACGGCGGCGGCCGTGACGTGTATCAGGACCGCAGATATCGTCGATTGCAGGGGTGTCCAATTACTTGTTGGTAGATAGTGTACAAGGAGCATCCTGAAAGTAATGCCACACCTCCTTAATAACTTTTGAAATTTTGAAGTGTTTTTAATGAAACTGCACTGACATGCACTATTATATGTTACCAATGTGTGAACAAATTTTGTTTCAGAATCGGAAATAAAGATCATGAATGACAGAGAAAAGCAAGGAGACGTAATTGAATTCCTGGAAAAAGAGGAATGTGAGGCTCCAAAAATCCACAGAAGACTCCTTGCGGTGTATGGAGCTATGACAATCGATATCAGTAATGTCCGAAGATGAATGGAGAGGTTTCGAGAGGAAGGAAGTTTAGTGTTGGGCAAACAATGGAATGAAAGACCAACAGCTGCAGTGACAGATGCCAACAGGCAACGAGTGAAAGACCGCATCACAGCTGATCGTCGTGTAGCCATCCAGGAGTTGTAACAATAAACAGTGCTATCAGAAGCTTGACAGTGTTGTTTTATACTATGATAACGCACGTCCCCACTAGAGATGAGTTCGGGCTCAATTTTAGGAGCCCGGGCCCGGCCCGCTTTCTTTGATTACATGTGTTTGCTGAGCCCGGGGCCCGGATTCTTGGAAAATTGTGTTTATCAAGGCTTGCATTTATGCCTTATACACTGGCCAAAGATATGGCCCAAGCAAGGATTAGTTTAAAAATCATTAGTTTGAAAAGTTTAGGTCAGTTAATCCACTTCACAATATTCATATGTTTTTAGAAATACTACGCATAAAGCCAAATGTTCTAAAATGTGGATTTGAAATAAATAAATAATCAACGTGTCCTTTGACCGTATCAGGGGAATTAGGAATTTTGGTAAAAGCTGAAGAAAAGAAAATCGTTTAGAAACAAAAAATTCCATTCGTTATTTCTTTTTGATTTCTAAATTTACTTTTATTTTGAATAAATTGCTTTATAAAACGTACAACACCGTACAGACAGTTGCAAGTGTTTGGAATTTTGACTCTAGAAAACTAATCTTTGCAATATAATTTACATATATGCTAATTGGTAAAGGTAGTTTAGAGTGATGTAGTAGAATATAAAAAAAGCATGTAAAGAATTTTCCAAAATTAAAAAAAAAAAATTACGTAAAAGCATTCCAGACCAGATTATTCTGCATTTTGTAACATTAACAAAACTTTGCGCTTAATAGTATAATAATCACAATATTATCATATGTGTGTGCAGTTTCCAGATCAAGTTCATCATGAAAAGAGAGAGAGAGAGAATTGCATCTAATGCCTCAGTGCTTCAACTTGATCTTCTTTTCTCTAAAACGCGACCTGCTGCACTAAAAACCAACGTCACCCCAAAAATTACGGGAGTGAGGAAATATTAAAAAAATAAATAACAATACTTCTAACTGCACAATTTTGGAAATTAATACATCATTTAAAAGATGAGATTCTTGATTTTTAATAAAATACAAAGAATGGGAATGTTATTTTCCCCCCCCCAGTTTTTCGATACCAGACCTCCTTAAAATAATCCTTGCTTGGGCCATAGCTTTGGACAATGCATAATGCAAGTCTTGCTAAGCAAAATTTGTCTTACAATGACAGCTAGCTTAGGAAATTGAAAATCCTTCCACCATGGTAACAAATCCACAATGAAATTCAGCACGTGTAATTCAACCGGACACGTGTTGAATTAATTACACTGATGAAATTCAAGACGTGTAATTCGGTGCCCGGGCCCGGATTTTTTGGTAGTTAATGAATTCTGAGCCCGTCCGAGCCCGGGCCCGAGCTCATCTCTAGTCCTCACACCTCAGTGGAGACTTCACAGGCTATTGCTAAAATGGGATGGAAAGTGATGTCCCAACCCACTGTAGTCCTGATTTGGCCCACTCAGACTTTTTCGTGTTTGCCCGTTTGAAAAACACCCTTCGTGGGGGAACGTTTCGACGATGTTACAAACGTTAAACTGGCTGTGAACTGTTGGGTGAAACGAGAACCTCAGTAAGTTTTCCAAAATGGATTTTACCAATGGGTTCAAAGATGGCAGAATTGTATAGAAAGTCATGGACAATACTTTGAATAGGCTAGTATTATTAACAACACATCCATGTATTTTTGCCACAAAGTTTCACATTTTTGCTGCAACATATAAAAATCTTATGAAAGACGAGGCATTACTTTCAGGATTCCCTTTGTACATCTACCACTCAGATTGTAAAAACAATATCCAAATTGGTGAAGTTTTGTGTAAAGGGAGTCAAATTAGAAGACGAAGTTTGAGAAATTCAAAAGTTAATGAGAACCTTGATTATGAAAAGAAAACCAAATGCAAATATCTTAAAAATTTACAACAGTGTGTCGTGTAAAACATTTTGTTTTCTCTTTTCTTTTGCATGTGTTCGTCCTTTGCAGTTATTAACAAATCACTTACTACAGGTGTATCCAAGATTAGCACAGCTGCGACGCGTCAGTATTTAGTGAGACAAATTGTCTTGGCTAAGGAAAAATAAAATATAACCTGTTCTTAAAGATCTATGAAAGAACAAAACCTTCCCCAGCAAAGTGCGGCGTGACACAGACTCGCTCAAGTAAGTCGGCTGAGGGAAAAAAAAATGCAATCCACTAGGCAGTCAGCAGCCCTCCCCCCCCCCCCCTCCTCCAAATTCATGCATCAGAGAGAACACTTTGCATGCTGTGATGGTCACCTACTTTCCTAGTTGCCTATTGGCTGTCTGGTCACGTGATATAGTTTCATCGCCCCTAGAGTTTTGCGCTGTACGACTTTCGAACCTGAATACTTTATCCAGGTACCGTTCCTTCTTCATTCAGAGTGGCAGAAACCGTTCTTCAGCCCTTTCGTTCCCGGGCCCGCGCGCGCCTGTGAGTGTGTGTGTGTGTGTTTTTTTTCCCGGATACTTGGAGAGAGGCCGACGGTTGGGATTCAGTCAGTATACATCTTCTCTGACCACGTGTCTTTTTCCCTTTATGACCTCCACGCTGCCTGACCTGATTTCGAAGTGTCGGTTTCCTTCGTGAACAGGTAGGTAACGGACCGGTTGACCACCCCTCTTCCTCCCCCCGTCCTTTCCACTATCCAGCAGTCCTCACCCTCCCCGACGTGCTTGAAGCCGACACTCTCTGCTCATTAAGACAGGCAGAAACGGTTCTTGCACGAAAAAAGGGAGAACTAACTGTGGAAACTCTATCAAATCCGACAGCATTTCGTACGCACTTGAATAGCAAGCTTAACATCAGACCTGCTTTGGACTTATTAAACAAACAGCCATGAGGAGCATGGTAAGTAATTTCTTCTCTTTAAAATTATTTGAGATCCATGTTACTGAAAAGCGAAAAAATCAGTATTGGGGGAGGGAAGAATACCGCGTCGCTGATTTTTTTGCCTTTAATTAGCCAAAGTTTAAGTAATCAGCTCTTTTAAAAAAAATTCTTAAAAGCTGCAAAACTTCGTTATGAATTTAGAAATGAAACTTACAAGCTGCAAAAGTTTGCTATGAATTTAGAGATGAAACGTACAAGCTGTAAAACTTTGTTATGAATTCAGAAATGAAACAAGCTGTTAAACTTCGCTATGAATTTAGAAATGAAACTTACAAGCTGTAAAACTTTTGCTATAAATTTCGAAATGGAATTCACAAGCTGTTAAACTTTGCTATGGATTTAGAAATGAAACTTACAAGCTGTTAAACGTTACTACGAATTTAGAGATGAAACTTAAAACTGTTAAATTTTGGTATGAATTTAGAAATGAAACTTACAAGTTGTTGAACTTTGCTATGAATTTAGAAATGAAGCTTACAAGCTGTAAAACGTTTGCTATAAATTTCGAAATGGAATTTACAAGCTGTTAAATTTTGCTATGAATTAAGAAATAAAGCTTACAAGCTGTTAAACTTTGCTATGAATTTAGAAATGAAACATACAAGCTATAAAGTTTTGCTGCGAATTTTGAAATGACACAAATCGTTAAACTTTGCTTAGAAATGAAACTTATAAACTGTAAAACTTTGCCATGAATTTAGAAATGAAATTAACTGTTAAACTCTGCTATGAATTTAGAAATGTAACTAATAAGCTGTAAAACTTTACCATAAATTCAGAAATGAAACTTACAAACTGTAAAACTTTGCTGTGAATTTAGAAATGAAACAATCTGTAAACTTTGCTATGTATTTAGAAATGAAACTTACAAGCTGGTAAACTTTACTATGAATTTAGAAATGAAACTTACAAGCTGGTAAACTTTACTACGAATTTAGAGATGAAACTTACAAGCTGTTAAATTCTGGTATAAATTTAGAAATGAAACATACAAGTTGTTGAACTTTGCTATGAATTTAGAAATGAAACTTACAAGCAGTTAAATGTTACTATAAATTTAGAGATGAAACTTACAAGCTGTTAAACGTTACTATGAATTTAGAGATAATTAAATATATGTTCTAATTAACATATATTTAACTTAATGCTAATTATGATTTTCAAGCTGTTAAATTTTAGTACGAATTTAGAAATGAAATTTTCCTTTGATATAGGAGATCCAAAGGAGAGAAAAGAAATTTATATCAGGCTATACAGTCAAACCTTGATGTACAGCCACCGTATGTTACATTACATCACTGGCGGCGTTATATTCAACTTGCCAATTATTCTTAAGTAACCCAAATTTTGTTAATTGTTTCTTAATCGAAAATCATAATTAACAATAAGTTAAATATATGTTAATTAGGAAAATGCAGTTTATGCTCTAAATGCTGAAATTTACTTTGCGTAATAGGAAGACAATTAACGTTTTAATTATTAGGAAATGAATAAAAATTCATGTTACGTTACTAAAATTTTATCAAGTGAACATTAATATCATTACACAAAATCATTAACATACTTCAGTTTCTTGTCTGTTTTTATTTGTGTTTTGGATTTTAGTCCAATTATTTTTAGAGCACAATCTAACTTAGCAAGTGCGTTTGTAATATGCGCAATCCTGCGGGTTTGTTTCGAAGAATATTCTTAATTTTAGGTGACTGGTTTGCATCTTTGGATTTCTTACACAGCTTGCAAATGACGATACATCTAGTATGTTTCGAGTTGGGTAATGTAGATTGGCCCAGTAATAAATATCGTTGATCGACAAATGTCAAGGGTGGCGTGGTATATCAAGGGATGTTATACACTATCTACCAACAAGTAATTGGACACCCCTGCAATCAACGATATCTGCGGTCATGATACACGTCACGGCAGCCGCCATTAAATATCGTGTGGGAAACAACAACGCAACTAGTCGCATGCAAGATGCCACGCAGTTCGGAGCTCTCTGATTTCGAGAAAGCTGTAATCGTAGGGTATCACAGGAATGGCCGATGACATATCCAGCGAGTTGAAGTACCCAAAATCGACAGTGGCCTACTTGATTGGCAAGTGGAAGATGAGAGGTGACTGTCGGAATGTGCCCCGACCCGGCAGATCCTCAAAACTGGGAGTTACAGACCGACGGGTGCTAGCCAGAGAAATTCGGAAGAACTGCACCAAATCGGTGGGCCACATCAGCGAGGAGTTTCAATAGACATCTGAAAGTATTTTTTCGATGAATACCATCCGTAAGGAAACCCAATCTGCTCGGTTATCATGGACGTGCTGCCGCCCACAAGCCTTTGATCACCAAGTCCAATAGCGCTGCTCGGCTAACGTGGTGCAAATAACGTCGACAGTGGACCGTTGAGCAATGGAAACAGGTTCTCTGGAGCGACGAATCAAGGTTCACCCTCTACCGTTCGGATGGCAGGGTCTGGGTTTGGCGTCTGCCTGGAGAACGCCTCCTGCCGGAATGTATTGTGCCAACTGTGAAGTTCGGCGGCAGTGGAATTATGCTATGGGGGTGTTTCTCCTGGTATGGCACGGGACCCTTGGTCGCAATTCCTGGTAAACTCAACGCCTAGACCTACTGCACCATTTTGGATGAAATGAGCTTCCTACGTTGTGGCAGTTTTACGGGGTGGACCCATGTTACTTTCAGGATGACAATGCCACCTGTCATGTTGCGAGGTCCACCCTGGCTTGGTATGGTGACAATGGGGTTAATCGAATGGACTGGCCTGCGCGGAGACCGGACCTTAACCCTATCGAGCACCTCTAAAACGAGTTGGAGCGTCGACTTAAGGGGTGCCCCCACCGTCCAAATTCGGTGAAGGAACTGACCTGTCTTCTCCAAGCCGAGTGGAAGAAAATACCGCTAGCCGTCGTACAACGCCTGGTTGAGAGTATGCCCCGGGGGTCGCTGCTGTAATCGCCGCTCGTGGAAGCTCCACCAACTATTGAAGGTGAATAAACTTTGTTTTCCTTTGCTATCACAGGTGTCCAATTACTTGTTGGTAGATAGTGCATATAGAGCATGTCTGTTCAGCCCCTGGGAACGGCGTTATGCAAAAGTCGAGGTAAATCAAGAGAAGATACATCGAAAGTTGAGTGTCACTCAAAATGTGTCACTCAGAATTTTTTTTCATAGGTGTAGTAGAGCCGCGATTATCCGATCTTCGATTATCCGACATCCTGCTTTACGATGACTTACCTGCTTGGGCTACTAAGAACTAAAATCATCTTACAAAGCTTCACCTGAAAAATTAATCCAATCCTTTAATAAGGAGATATTATCGGTAACAGAACCATAGTAGCTAGCAGGGGACTGGAGGGAGGGTTCAACGTTCCCTACAAGGCATGCTTGCCTTGCAAGGGATGAAAAATGGATGTCATCGTAAATACTCCGATCTTCTATTTTCGGTTGTTTACAAAAATTGCTCTTGTATTTCATTGTAGGCATAAATTATATCACTTATTTGTGCATCGCACTATTTTTTTAAAAATAAAAAAATTGAAATGATAGAGCACGAGCAACGGAAAAATACTTCTTGATGTGAATCTGTAAGAATAGCTGCGCCAATAATTCTCTACCACATAGGTACAGGGCTTCTTGGTGTTAAGGGTTAGTTAGGAAAGAGGGGAATCCCCCTTTTTTTGGACAAACGTAAAATCTGGGAGGACATAACAAAAAAAAAAAAAAAAAAAAAAAAGACAGGAGATGGCATAGTTGCGCTGAAGACTAAAATACTGTTTGTAACGTGGTAACTATAGGATGCCAAGCCGCTGTTAAAATACTTCCTCGTAAATAATGGTCTACAAACATGTATTGTCGTGGGGACATTTTAGTTGAATGTGTCTTCCCTCTAGGCGTTGGAAAACAATGGTAGAAAGAAATCCTTGAGAGAGAAGGCGCGTTCAACTTCTTCCTGTTTATTGCTTTGCTGTCTTTGTTGTGCTTTCTGTGCATACATAATTCTGGTTTGTTGAGGGGAATCTGAGGGGCTCGTGGTTTTTGAGGGGTAAGAGAAGTGAGGGGATTTGGTTGTTAACCACGGTAAGAAGACTCTACCTCCAAACACCAGCGAAGAAGAATATGCAATTAAAGCTGGGGAAAAAAGTAGAACCGAAGAAGAATAGTACAAAGAGTTGAAATACGATACAATTTTTTTCTCGAGGGCATTGCGTGTATCAACGGAAAGAGAGAAGACATTTTTAAACTAAAAAAAAAGTAGTTCCTTGTTCTACTTCGGAATTATTTGGCCTCCATCGATAAACAACCTTCAACTCGGCCACCATAAAGTAAATTCCCAGAATGTGATATATTTTTGTTTCAAGACAGTTCAGTTTTCTTTTTCCCCCTTTGTTTTCATATTTTTAAACTTTTACTTTTCCGCATAGAGGAAATATTCGCCAGTGAACTAAATTCTGAAGATTTTCGCTTTGCACTTTTTCATAATTCTTATCTAAAACCATAAGTAAAATATTCCCGTGATTGAAGAATTCTGAAAGATAAACGGAAAGAAATGTCTTACATAGTGAAAGCTCCGGAAGTAACAACAGAAATTAGAATTTCCATCTTTCACGACGTGTACATTTTTTCCCCATCAATAAGCTTCGAAATTTCATAACAGGATGAAGAAATTTGTAATATTTTTGTACCTCACGGAATAGCAATGCTGAACAACTCGGATAGGTTCTCCTCAGGCAGAAAACATACAAGCTGTTCCGCTTGGACGTATAACCAAAGGAAAGATCATAAATTCTGAACTTACCACAATTTATTAGGGACACCTATTGTTCCAGATAAACAAAGTGAGGGGTGTTTTTTCTTTCGCATGTCTAACAAACTTCAACATTGCATATAGTTTATGACTACTAAACTTGTGGTGTTAAGATAGAATAAAAATAGCAATATTTCTCACAATAAAATGTTTATTATGCATCGACTGCAGTTTCGTAGAGCGTTTGGCTCGGCATCATCAGGACGAACAGAGCGTAAACATTTAAATTATTGTGACATCATCAGAGTTCTAGCGGTCACGGATTGTGGTGAGTTGTTTCCGCGCGCTTGAAAGAAATGGAGTAGATGTCATGTCGTTGACAAGCTTTGAAGAGTTGCAATATGTGTAGAAAGCTTCTAATGTAATAGTCGACTCCGATTTATTAATAAGCGAAGCATTTTCAAACAAACATTTTTGGTTATTTCGTGGACGACCTCTTCAGTTCATAGTTCCGTACGAAGGTCTTGTGTTCTTTCACACGGAAACTTAAAGATTTGCAGGTCTGACCCATATATGAAAGTCCACATTCACAAGGTATGTGATAAATTTCCAAAAAAAGTATGCATTCGACGTTGTCTTTTGATCCGTAAAAGTTCATCTTGTTTCATCATCATCATCATTGTCAACCATTATCAATCCACTGCTGGACGAAGGTCTCCCCAAGTTTCCTCCACAACGGTCTGTCTTGTGCCAGTCTCCTCCATGTCACTCCCGCATATTTACGAATTTCATCCACCCATCTCCCATGTGGTCTTTTTCTGGGTCTTTTCCTGTCCCTTGGAATCCAATCTAAAATTTCGGCTGTCCATCTATGGTCTGTCCTTCTGGCAGTATGTCCAGCCCATTGCCATTTCAGGGATTTAACTCTGATCATGTTGTCTTCCACTCTCGTCATTTTTCGGATCCACGAGTTCCTCTTCTTATCTCTCCTGGTTATAGGTTTGAAAATAACTCTGAAATTAAAACTTTCGAGATTTTTTTAAATTCCGAAGCAAATCTGAGAAGCAAATGGGATAGCTGCCCAATTCTTTCTTCCTGGGATGTGATTGGAGTGAGGGTGCGGACAACCTTCGGTTTTCTAAATTTTTCGAGAGCTTTGTCTTTAACGGAAGGGCTATGTCCTCTGTGTACTGCAATTTTTGACAGCTTTGTCTTTAAGGGAAGCGTTATATCATCTGTGTACTGCAATTCGTTTAAGAAATCAAGCTCTTTCTGGAAAGAATCCTCAGTTGAGCATATATGTATTATACGATATACGTATGTGTAGAAAGCAGAATTTTTTTGTTTCCATGGGTGATTTGATTTTGCATGTGGGGTATAACGAAGTAAATTTCTCCGTCATTTTTGGTCTACGCCGGGATTCGAACCCGAGTCCGCTTATTCCGGAACAAGTCGCTCTACCAGCTGAGCTACGCAGACGTTCATTCTGATTGCTATCTGCCTTTATGTCGTGTGCGTCCTGCTGGCAGGTACGTCACATCTCCCCCCCGAAAGAGGGCAGGGGGCATGGCCCACGGGTCAGCCGTGACCATGAATCGTTGCAGGCAGCCATCCGCTGTAGAACGTGCACTTGAGAACTCCCAGTCAATCTGGTGTGTGGAATGTAACGTCACACACATTTATTTTTCGAAGCGCTGGAGAAGAGATTCTCTGATTTTTCCTATCTCGCGGTGTGGAAATAACATCACACCATTGCGAGATTTTCAACGGTCGGGTCATCCGGAGAGTTCGGGCGCCATTATAACGAAGTAAATTTCTCCGTCATTTTTGGTCTACGCCGGGATTCGAACCCGAGTCCGCTTATTCCGGAACAAGTCGCTCTACCAGCTGAGCTACGCAGACGTTCATTCTGATTGCTATCTGCCTTTATGTCGTGTGCGTCCTGCTGGCAGGTACATCACAGGGGGTAAGGCAGCAACAAATGGTTTTCGATAAACTGTTGTACTAAAAGATTCATCAGAGCGTGACATCAAGGAACGGTAAGCAGCCATTATTTTCAGTCTCACACATAAACTGTGTATGAGGATCAATTGAATTCATAATTTCAAATAATTTAGGTATTTCAGAATTCATGCCATTCCAGAGAATAAAAGTGCCATCTACATATCGAATACACAGATCGAATGTATCAAGCTGGAAGAGTTTGTCCTCAAATTTGCGCATGTAGATACTTCGCATAAAACAAACGACAGTGGACAACCCATTGCAAGACCTTCCGTCTGTTGGTAAAATCTTACATATAAATTCCACTGGTGGCGTTGCAAACGTCCAACTGCTTTCCTACCTCAGCTTACGTATTGAGTAGCACTTGTTTTGTCATGTTGTTGATTGCAGCACAAATTCTGTCGCGTAAGTCTTCCAGTAACGCGCCACTGTAGCGCACGCTTGGTCCTTAACAAACCTCCACGGGAAAAAGTCAGGTGGAGTTGGGTCTGGTGATCTGTGGAGCTATCAAATGAACGCTGATCCTCTCCCAATCCATGCTGTAGGGAAGTGGTCATCCAAGAATGTGCAAACATCATTGGCAAAGGGAGGGAGAGCCCCATCTTGTTGGAAAATTGTTCCTTCAGGCAGTTAGGCACAGCGTTTTCCTGTAATACACTATAATGACAAAATTCACCGGATACCTAGAAGAGAAACACAACGTAACATTTATTGACATACATTAGTGCGGTGTCGGCCCGCCTTTGGCCTTAATGCATGCACTGACCCTTCGAGACATGCTTTCGACAACGTTTTGGAGCACAGCGATAGGTATGCGCTTCCATTCAGTACATAATGCTGCCTCTAACTGTTGCTTAGTAGTAGGCCTTGGTTCCGGGATTTAGATCAGTGCTCTGTGCTGGCCAGTCCACATACGGTACAGAATTATCGTCAAAGAACGCCGTAACAGCCCTTGCCTTATGTGCTCGGTGCAGTATCGTGCTGGTACGAACAAGGCTGTCTGTTCCACAGCATTGCCACAGAATTGGTAAAGCATAGAATTGGTAAGCAGGTAAAGCATTGAAGCTTGTTCGGTGACTTTTCGCCAATTGTCCAGAATATCAAGGTAGGCGTGCTGGTTAACAGGTTTGTCCACGATAACCAATAGGCTTGGACCATACCACAAAAAACACCCCCACACGAGTGCACTGCCAGCTCCAAACTTGACCGTGGGAACAGTAGACAGTGGTAAATAACGTTCCGCCGGCTGCCGCCATACCCACACACGGCCATCAGACTGATGGATCGTGTATCTGGATTCATCAGTCCATAGGACCGTTTCCATTGATCTACGGTCCACGATAAATGTTCATTACACAATGCTAAACAGCGAGTAACAGTCCTAGAGGAGATGAAAGGCTTATGAGCAGCCGCACGACCACGGTGACTCATAGAATGAAGTTCTCTGCTAATGGTACGTGCACATACCGAGGTTCCAGCATTTTTACTCATCTGTACACGGAGGTCTTCTGCAGTAGTCCGTCGATTTGCTGTGACGACTCTCCTGAGGTTTCGACGTCCTCTATCACTGATTTTCTTTGGTCTGCCGGTTGGTTTTGCTGCTTCAAGCACGCTATGTGTCTTCCACTTATTCAGTACATCCAAAACAGTTGATTTGGGTATCTTTAAACGGCTCTCGGTATCTCCTATGAACAACCCACTAATACAACACCCAACATTCTTACCTTTCTGAAAGTCAGTTTTCTTCCGCCGCGAGATTTTCACTTAACCTCACAGTGCGATATGATCACGATCAACTGCAGGCTTGTTTTTATACCGTTTGTAGCTGTACCACGCATCTTAACAACACAGCGGATCCGTTCATTTGCTTTTGAAGCGGTGTTCGGTGACTTTTGCCAATATAGTGTATGTCAAGGTATGTTAGTCCAGTTACCATGGCCTTCGGGAAAATGAAGGTACCGATGATTTTGTCCTTTAAAATTCCGCACCAAACATTGCATTTCGAAGAAGCACGTTCGTGTTCATGGAAAACGTACGGATTTTCGGGCCCCCAGATGTGGCAGTTGTGTCTGTTTACTTTTCCAGACACGTGGAATATTGACTTGTCTGAAAAGCATACCAGGTCTTGGAATGTAACGTCGGCATCAATTTCGGCCAACATTGTTATCGAAAATTTTCACCATGCAGTCGTGGCATGCGGCTTAGCTTGTTGATGCAGCTGAATCTTGTATGCATGTAAACTAAACCTTTTATGGAGTACTTGGTGTACTGTTGTTGGTAGGATGTCTAGCTGCACACTGGCCTCTCAGATGGATTTTCTCTGGCTTCTCTGAAATGACTTTCGAATCCGTTCAGCGTCTTCCTCAGACACCGTATGCTTAGCATATTTACCAGTCAGACATCGGTAAAAACTTCCCGTTTCTCTGAGTTGTTTCTCCCATTTCAAAATGGACACGTAAGTCGGGACGTCTGCCGTCGCTTCAAGGTTGTACTCGTGGCAAAAACGACGCTATACGAGCGTCATGGACTTCAATGCCGCAAGCGACAGCACACAAAACACCTTCTGCTCTGGAGTCGACATGGCGACTGACGCAGAAATAGATAGCTTCTGCGCATGCACTACGTGCCCAAATTCACCAGGTTTATGAATTTCACAGCTGCTCTTTACAATGGCGCCCACCTTCTATATTCGAACAAATATTTTGTACTTTACGAAATTTTCTTTTATTATACGTCTAAGCAGAACACCCGGTATGTAGGATAATAACACATGGTAGAAAATATAGAAATATGTTAACAAACACATATTATCATACACTATCTACCAACAAGTAATTGCACACCCCTGCAGTCGAAGATATCTGCGGTCCTGAAACACGTCACGACCGCCACCGTTAAATATCGTGTGGGGAACAACAACGCAACCAGTCGCATGCAAGATGCCACGCAGTTCGGAGCTCTCTGATTTCGAGAAAGCTGTAATCGTCGGGTATCACAGAAATGGCCGATCCATACGTGACATATCCAGCGAGTTGAAGTACCCAAAATCGACAGTGGCCTACGTGATTGGCAAGTGGAAGATGAGAGGTGACTGTCGGAATGTGCCCCGACCCGGCAGACCCACAAAACTGGGAGTTAGAGACCGACTGGTGCTGGCCAGAGAAATTCGGAAGAACCGCACCAAATCGATGGGCCACATACGCGAGGAGTTTCAACAGGCATCCGGGAGTGTTCTTTCGATGAATATCATCTATAACGAAGCCCATCTTCTCGGTTATCATGGACGTGCTGCCGCCCGCAAGACTTTGATCACCAAGTCCAATAGCGCTGCTCGGCTAGCGTGGTGCAAAGAACGTCGACAGTAAACCGTTGAACAGTGGAAACCGGTTCTCTGGAGCGACGAATCAAGGTTCACCCTCTACCGTTCGGATGGCAGGGTCTGGGTTTGGCGTCTGCCTGTAGAACGCCTCCTGCCGGAATGTATTGTGCCAACTGCGAAATTCGGCGGCAGTGGAATTATCCTATGGGGGTGTTTCTCCTGGCATGGCATGAGACCCTTGGTCGCAATTCCTGGTAGACTCAACGCCGAGACCTACTGCACCATTTTGGATGACCATGCGTTTCCTACGTTGTGGCAGTTTTACGGGGTGGATCCATGTTACTTTCAGGATGAAAATGCCACCTGTCATGTTGCGAGGTCCACCATGGCTTGGTATGGAGGCAATGGGGTTAATCGAATGGACTGGCCTGCGCAGAGCCCGGACCTTAACCCTATCGAGCACCTCTGGGACGAGTTGGAGCGTCGACTTAAGGGGTTCCCCCACCTTCCGAAATCGATGAAGGAACTGACCTGTCTTCTCCAAGCCGAATGATGGATAAAAATATCGCTAGCCGTCGTACATCGCCTTGTTGAGAGTATGCCCTGGAGGGTCGCAGCTAAAATCGCTGCTAGTGGAGGCTCCACCAACTATTGAAGGTGAATAAACTTCGTTTTCCTTTGCTATCACAGGTATCCAATTACTTGTTGGTAGATAGTGTATTTATCATATGGTGGAAAATTTTATGAGTTGCAACAGCTCTTTTCCTTTTTGACGATTTGTCGATAAGCAACAATTCAAATAAAACCCAGTTCATTAGCGAAAATGTTTTTTCTGTCTCTCCTATTTATGTGAAGACACATGGCTGCTTTCTAAGCTGTAAATATGTCCTTACTTTCGCTCACGGGAACCATTGTAGTCCAAGTGAGGTGCTATGATGTTGCAAGGCTCCTGGATGTGTTCGTCGCTTGACAAACTCCAGTCGTGTCATCATACGTCGAATGGACTTTGCAGAAAATTTCGGAGGTGGCCCGTTTTTTAACGAAGACGTTGTCTTTTCCACTTGGACACACGAAACTAGACAAGCGGTAATCATTTTAAACATCAACGGCACCACACTTTCTCCGGGGTTGCTAGTTTTGCCAGTTTTGATGCACTCTTGGTACACACGTATGACGACTTCATGCCGAAATCCCAGACGTCCTGCAGCTGCGACCTTACCTTCGTCGCAAGGACTATGTGCCCACGACAGAAGTATATCCCGTCGCTTTGAGTTGCATGCAGCATATATATCTGAAATACATTGAAGAGCACTTGAATTAGAGATACCTGTCTAGTAACGTGTAGCACCACCTTTCGCCCTGATGACGGCGACGATTCGTCTCGGCATGGACTCGACAAGACACCGGAAGCGTTGGGAAGCCATATGAACAAGCTCCAACAGTTCACGAAAATTTGATGGAGGGGGGTCAGAGCCTCAAACATATCTCTCCATGGCATCCTAGATGTGCTCGATGTGATTGAGGTCAGATGACCTCGCTGGCCAAGGAAGTGAGGTCACCTCGGTGGAGTGTCCATCTAACAATTCGGATACGATTCGAGAGCGATGGCACGGTGCATTGTCCTGTTGAAAGATTAGGTCTCCAGTGGGATGTTGAAGACGCACAACCGGGAGCAAATGGTCGTCCAGGATAGCCCGGTAACGTTGACCTGTGAGGGACGATGTCACACGTACCAAAGGTCCCATTTCAGTCCACGTAAACAGTCCCCAGATAAGAATGCTACCCCTACCACCTTGAAGAGTACCCTGCTGGCAAGAAGGATCCGTCGCTTCATGTGGTTTGCGCCGTACTGGTATCCTGCCATCCGCATGTACCAACGTGAATCTCGACTCATCAGTCCAGGCAACATTTTCCCACAGGTCTAGGGTCTAATGGCGATATTACAGCGCCTATGTTAATCTTTGCACCCTGTGATGTGCGGTTAGCAGCGGTACCCTCGTGGGACGATGGCTTCTGTACCCCATAGAGAGGAGATGGTTCTGGATGGTTTGGCTGCTTACACGTTTTTGTGCACCAGCGTTAAATTGCAGAGTGATTTCTTGCACTGTGGCCCGTCTATCCGCTGTTATAATGCGAGCTAGCCGACGATGACCCCAATCATCCGCACGCTGTTGTTCACGGCAGTTGGCCCTTGCAGGGATGGTTTTACCGGATTCGATGTACTCACGATGCACCCGTGACACAGTGGCTCGTGAAAATCCCAGTGCCTGCACTAATTCCGAGATGGAGTAGCCCATTCGTCGGGCTCGACAATTTACCCACGATCAAATGCGCTTAGATCCATCGTCTTACCCATACTGCGTCCGACTCTTACTGATTCCCGTCGCATCGCTCCTTATATTGTCGGATCGCTGCATACGTCATGTCGTTTACGTTTATAGGGCGGCCCACAGTGCCACATTTGCATAACGCCAGTTGTCTCTAATTCAATTGCTCTTCAGTGTATTTATAGCCGACATTATTGTGACGGGGTGCGGCAGGTGTGAGGATGGGTGTAGTGTATATTTGTGGGCATCAGTGTGTGTTTGTCTTTCAGTGCATCCTAAAGTGCTTAAATCATTTAAATTTTCATACGAAAGTCTTGAGTACTACGGGATGTGAAATACCAGGTACAAAAACACATTCTGTGTATTTCGACATGAAGCTTAATACGTGAGATATATTTTGGGGGGAATTTAGGGGCGCATATCTCGGAGTCGAAAACATTGACATTATTCAGACGATTGCAAGCTAGTAAGAAGTAAACTGCAACAATATTTGTGAAATTTACGAGCTATCTTCCTCAATTCACCTCGTAAATTAAAGAAGCATATTTCTGATGCACAGTTTTTTGTGAAATCAGGTGACGGAGGCTGAATTTCACGCATTTTTCGCACCAGGAAAGTTCTGACTTTTCAGAACCTTTTCCGCAATTCTTTTCCTATATTAACGGGGAATTCTGTTCTCACTTTTTTGGTATGACGAAAAAATCTCACTTCTTCGGTATCCACATGACGGAAAAATTCTCACTTTTTCAGTATCCACAGGGCGGTAAAATTCTCACTATTTCGGTATCCACACGACGGAAAAATTCTCAATTTTTCGGTATCCACATGATGAAAAAATTCTCACCTTTTCAGTATCCACATGACGGAAAAAATCTCACTTTTTCGGTATCCAAATGACGGAAAAATTCTCACTTTTTCAGTATCCACATGACAGAAAAAGTCTCACTTTTTGGGTATCCACATGAAGGAAAAATTACAGTAATAGGAATGATTCGCAGGAATGCTTGAGGTTTGATTAACTAATAATTTGATTGTATGATCTCTATGTAGACCCCTTTAGACAAAAGCTATTATAGCTATCACTTTTTCGGTATCCACATGACGGAAAAATTCTCACTTTTTCGGTATCCTCATGACGGAAAAATTACAGTAATAGGAATGATTCGCAGGAATGCTTGAGGTTTGATTAACTAATAAATTGATTGTATGATCTCTATGTAGACCCCTTTAGACAAAAGCTATTATAGATATCACTTTTTCGGTATCCACATGACGGAAAAATTCTCACTTTTTCGGTATCCTCATGACGGAAAAATATCCTCATGACGGAAAAATTACAGTAATAGGAATGATTCGCAGGATCTCTATGCTTTAGACAAAAGCTATTATAGCTATTGATTAACTAATAATTACAGTAATAGGAATGATTCGCAGGAATGCTTGAGGTTTGATTAACTCTCTATGTAGACCCTTTAGACAAAAGCTATTATAGCTATCACTTTTTTTGGTATCCACATGACGGAAAAATTCTCACTTTTTCGGTATCCTCATGACGGAAAAATTACAGTAATAGGAATGATTCGCAGAATGCTTGAGGTTTGATTAACTAATAATTGATTGTATGATCTCTATGTAGACCCCTTAGACAAAAGCTATTATAGCTATCACTTTTTCGGTATCCACATGACGGAAAAATTCTTTCACTTTTTTCGGTATCCTCATGACGGAAAAATTACAGTAATAGGAATGATTCGCAGAGATGCTTGAGGTTTGATTAACTAATAAATTGATTGTATGATCTCTATGTAGACCCCTTTAGACAAAAGCTATTATAGCTATCACTTTTCGGTATCCACATGACGGAAAAAATTCTCACTTTTTTCGGTATCCACATGACGGAAAAATTACAGTAATAGGAATGATTCGCAGAAATGCTTGAGGTTTGATTAACTAATAAATTGATTGTATGATCTCTATGTAGACCCCTTTAGACAAAAGCTATTATAGCTATCACTTTTTCGGTATCCACATGACGGAAAAATTCTCACTTTTTCGGTATCCTCATGACGGAAAAATTACAGTAATAGGAATGATTCGCAGGAATGCTTGAGGTTTGATTAACTAATAATTTGATTGTATGATCTCTATGTAGACCCCTTTAGACAAAAGCTATTATAGCTATCACTTTTTCGGTATCCACATGACGGAAAAATTCTCACTTTTTCGGTATCCTCATGACGGAAAAATTACAGTAATAGGAATGATTCGCAGGAATGCTTGAGGTTTGATTAACTAATAAATTGATTGTATGATCTCTATGTAGACCCCTTTAGACAAAAGCTATTATAGCTATCACTTTTTCGGTATCCACATGACGAAAAAATTCTCACTTTTTCGGTATCCACATGACGGAAAAATTACAGTAATAGGAATGATTCGCAGAAATGCTTGAGGTGTGATTAACTAATAAATTGATTGTATGATCTCTATGTAGACCCCTTTAGACAAAAGCTATTGTAGCTATCAAGAGTAAATTGTATATTTAGGAGTTTCCTCAAATTATACCGTAAATTTGACCTTTTCTTGAAGATAACGGAAAGTATTGTCAGTTTAAAAAGTCCTCGAGTTCCAAAGTATTCTACTACATCGAAAAATTACGAAGAAAAAATTGGTAATTTGTAATAAGTCCTCCTACAAAAAAATAAAAATTATTACAAACGTATTTAGAAAAATAATTTTAACTATAATAGAAAAAATTACTAATTCACCCTCATGAATAACAAAAAAAAAAAAAAGAAAAAAAAATCTTCATCGGGCAATTTAAGTTGTTCCTTGTACATGAGAGGGCATAACGAGGATTTCTGGCTCAGGGATACGACACGCGTTTCCCGTGCAGTGGATCGCTGGTTCAACTCCCAACAGGAACGAATAAGGACAGACCGAAAAAGTGAGTACTGAAGGGTTTGCGAAATTTCAGTTAAAAGCTAAAATTGATTTTCCTGAAAAAAACGATGTTACTGACTGCGGAAATTCTGTTAAATTGCTGAAATTAGAAAAAACCGGAACTTTTATTTATTTTTTTGTTTAGGGGTTTAACGACCACCATGAGCAATTAAATGGCCAATATGCAGTCGCACGTCCCTAATTTAGGGTCACAGGCTCCAAGGAAGAGAGAGAGAGAGAGCCAGTACCGTAAGACAAACACTAAATCCATGCCTCACAGGATTCGAACCCAGTCCCTATCGGACGAACGATCATGAGGCAGCGCTTAGACCACTGCGCCACCTGGGCGGCCAGAAAACTTTAAAAACGGAAATTTCTAAAAAAAAAAAAAAAAATTTTAAAACGGAAATTTTATTATGAGACGGACACCTACCAGCAGTTTTGCAGCACGTTATTTTCAGACATTTTTCGTGAATTCACATGACTAATATTTTGCAGTTTAATTATACGCCTAGATATTCTCATTAAATCTCTTGTCTGGAAACGGGAGCGAGAGATGCGAGAGCCAAGGGAGTCGTCCTCCAAGAAAAAACACAGTGAGAAAAACAGCTGACCTTAGCTGAAATGAGAGTTCGAGCCCATTGTGTACCGCTACTTCAAAGCAGCCTGACTTGGATCGAACACTCGACCAAATGCAACGGAAGACCTTTACACTAACTACTAAACCACTAAACCACTCGCAGCTCGTATTAAGTCGATGTTTTTATTTAATTTTCCATAAGCGACAGAGATACTTTTAGAAAACACCTCGAATTGCAAGTTTCAAAACTTATCATCAAATTTCGGGAAGTGTTTTTGCCTAATATTTTACAGAAAACGTTTCTAGAGCAGTTGAAAAAGAAATAATAATTACGAAGTTGATCTGATGACAGTAGCGTTCTTATTTTAAAATTTCTTCGCTCCTGATTTTTCATTTGATATATTTTCTCTTAAGTATAGTGCTGCTTCTATCTCTCGTGGATTAGCGTTTTCCGATTACCAAACCGTAGAGAGTAACATATCTCAACAAGTTAGTCTGATCATGTCCTGCGCATTATTATTCCCTTCTGTCACCGCTTAGTAATTACATGGTTCACGATGGGAAAAACTGCGATTGACAAAACATCAATCATCCATTCACCATGAGTCGACATCACAATTACGTAGAACATTGCATGCAGCAGAATTAACCCCCTCCCCAGTTTTTTTTTCATTGCTAAGTGAGTTGTGTTTTCCCATTTTGCACGTAATTGGTTAACGCAAACACGACATTTATACATCAGCGGAGCTTTTACTTCAATGCAGACTCGAAGCTTCTCCATCGTTGGTAGGAATCGATGTAGGAAGATAGCTTGGGCTTTGTGTATAACATGCGACCTGATTCAATATTTGCCATAGTAATAACTTCTTTTTGGTGGTTTCACGACCACACCATTAGCAATTCAGAGGGCTAAAAACAGCAGCTTATCTCAAATTTCGTGGTACTTGTTCCAAGGAAGGTAGACAGTCAGCACCATCAATACCCCTAATCCCGGCGTGACCTTTGAGAAAAGAAGGCCGTGTTCGTTTTCTCAAATAAGAATTTCCGTCAGTTACAGTCATTTTTATTTAAAAATTCTTTACCCAAAGAAAAAAAAACGGCTTCTGCGAGATGCTTCGAGATTTCTTAATCCTTGTTTATTTCGAAACAAAACACGTTAGAATGATAAAATTAACGTATATTTCCCTTCTAATCGATTTTAATTCAATAAAAAAACATTACTGAGCAAGATTGAAATACCTCATAGTAACTTCTATTTACTTTGAAAAAGAAACTTTAACTAAATATGTCTGTACTGGACGGATTGTGTGACGTCATGAAATAAAAATGGCTCACCTTTCTCTTCTCGGACGAAACGACTAGAGGGCTCATCTCGAACTAATGATCATAAGTTGTTGCCATCAACGTATTATTCACCACGAAAACGAAATTATTTGTGCTTGTAAACCCAGTTAATCAGCAGATCATAGCTTTTTGGAGAAGTTTTCATTCTTTGAGCGAGTAATTTTATCAGCTTTAGGGAAGAACAGTAGTTTTTCTGCTTTTTGGGCTTACAAATCTCGTTTCCATTCTATCTCTTCAGAAAATTCTACTCTCCTTCTACTAGGAGTTCAAAAGGAAAATGACCTTATCTGGCGGATACTCTTTATTTTGATATCCCTCTCTTCTCAAGACCTTATTTAGATTCTCTCCCTTCTCAAGACCTCATTTGATTATCCCTCTTCTCGAGACCACATTTAGATTCTCCCTCTTCTCAGGACCTCATTTAGATTTTCCCTCTTCCCAGGACCTTATTTAGATTATCCCTCTTCTCAATACTTTATTCAGATTTTCCCTCTTCTCAGGACCTTATTTAGATTTTCCCTCTTCTCAGGACCTTATTTAGATTATCCCTCTTCTCAAGACTTTATTTAGATTATCCCTCTTCCCAGGACCTTATTTAGATTATCCCTCTTCTCAATACTTTATTTAGATTTTCCTTCTTCTCAGGACCTTATTTAGAGTTTCCCTCTTCTCAGGACCTTATCTAGATTATCCCTCTTCTCAGGACCTTATTTAGATTTTCCCTCTTCCCAAGACCTTATTTAGATTCTCCCTCTTCTCAAGACTTTATTTAGATTTTCCGTCTTCTCAGGACCTTATTGAGATTTTCCCTCTTCTCAGGACATTATCTAGATTATCCCTCTTCTCAAGACTTTATTGAGATTTTCCCTCTTCTCAGGACCTTATTTAGATAACCCTCTTCTCGGGACCATATTTAGATTCTCCCTCTTCTCAAAACTTTATTTAGATTTTCCCTCTTCTCAGGACCTTATTTAGATTTTCCCTCTTCTCAGGACCTTATTTAGATTCTCTCCCTTCTCAAGACCTTATTTCATTATCCCTCTTCTCGAGACCACATTTAGATTCTCCTCTTCTCAGGACCTTATTTAGATTATCCCTCTTCTCAATACTTTATTTAGATTTTCCCTCTTCTCAATACTTTATTTAGATTTTCCCTCTTCTCAGGACTTTATTTAGATTTTCCCTCTTCTCAGGACCTTATTTAGATTATCCCTCTTCTCAAGACTTTATTGAGATTTTCCCTCTTCTCAGGACCTTATTTAGATTCTCCCTCTTCTCGGGATCATATTTAGATTCTCCCTCTTCTCAGGACCTTATTTAGATTATCCCTCTTCTCGGGACCATATTTAGATTCTTCCTCTTCTGAGGACCTTATTTAGATTTTTCCTCTTCCCAGGACCTTATTTAGATTCTCCCTCTTCTCAAGACTTTATTTAGATTTTCCCTCTTCTCAGGACCTTATTTAGATTTTCCCTCTTCTCAAGACTATTTAGATTTTCCCTCTTCTCAGGACCTTATTTAGATTATCCCTCTTCCCAGGACCTTATTTAGATTATCCCTCTTCTCAATACTTTATTTAGATTTTCCTTCTTCTCAGGACCGTATCTAGATTATCCCTCTTCTCGGGACCATATTTAGATTCTCCCTCTTCTCAGGACCTTATTTAGTTATCCCTCTTCTCGGGACCATATTTAGATTCTCCCTCTTCTCAGGACCTTATTTAGATTCTCCCTCTTCTCAGGACTTTATTTAGATTATCCTTCTTCTCGGGATCTTATTTAGATTCTCCCTTTTCTCAAGATCTTATTTATATTCTCCCTCTTCTCAAGTATTCTTGAAGCTCGGATTTCAAATTGGTGACTGGATTACTTATAAGCGAAACAGGTGATTGGATAACTTATATTTTCGGTCTGATTTACGTTTACAAATAATAAAGAAGTTATATTACTTTTTGCCGGTGACGGCATTCGAACCCGCAGCTGGCCTTGGTAACAAAAGCTAAGGCATACTTTTCAAAGAGACCGATTCTTGAATCTAGGAATTTTGTATTATAGCAATCTAGATCTCAATTTTGAATCACTAGTTCTTAAAACATTTGGTTATCGAATGTTGCATTTTGATTTTGTCTAATTTTAGCTCGTGACGCAATGCTGAACATAAGTTAACGCTTATTAAACTGTTCTGAACCTAGAAAACTTCGCCTCCAAGAAACATATTGCATTTCTGGGTGTGGTGCTTGGTAATATCATGTGACAATAAAAAATTGAAGGCAGAGATATCGTTAAATGATACACTTTTCTGCTCAAGGCTATTCTCTGTGCAGTTCTAAGGCACATAAATGTATCCGTATTGGTTAAAGAGAGATTGTATTTTGGTACTCAAGATCTTTTAAATATTCAGCAGTGATGGTTGTGGCAGTTGTGTGTGTGCGCGGGGCATTTTCAAAGATACGCTCAAGATATCGGTGGGAGATGTCATTCTCGAGGAAAACCCATTCAGGCTTAGAAAAACTTTATTTTACCCGGAAAACGAAGTGCCTGTTCGTGCATGACTCCAGAAAGCAAGATGGAACGTTGGAATGAAACGATGAAGGTTTTATCGCATAAATTACCACTCATGCAATAGAGGTGAATAGCAGAAGGGATATGTTGGTCTTCCTCACTTTTTCAGTTTAGCAGGAAGCTGCTATAATTAACAGATAAGATCTTACGGATGCAGCACTTCAAGTGATACGTCTCGCAATACATGAATCAAGTAATCAGCACGCAAGTTCACACGTCCGTCTGTGTAAATAAAGGAGGTTTTTAGGCTCCACTGGTTGAGTGATCACAGATGGGATTGCTTGAGGACATTGGCACGCAAGATTTTGAGCTATTTTCTTTTTTTTTTTTCTTTCATTTGTGATACAACCGACCATAGAAAGAGTTTTATAGCTCATCACAAAGCATATAAAGTCAAGGCTTGAACATCATCTTGACGAGTTTTTCCACCTCAATTTGCGATATAAACGACCGTATAAACACTTTTAGCTAATCACAAAGCATATAAAGCCAAAGTTGAGGTTTGCCTCGTTTCGTCCCTTCAAGAAAAGACTAGATTTTAACACATTTACTTACTTTCCAAGCATGTTTGCTAATTTTTCATGTTTGGAAATGCAAGTTTCAGGTATGCGTACATGCAAATTTCTGGACAGAAGACATCGTAATTTACTGGTAGAGACACAAAACTCACAACATACAAGAAATGGCGACAGAAACTGCGCATAAGAGGAAGGAAGAAGTCACAGAGTTGCAGCGATGAAGACTCTTTTTCCTCGCAACAGTTCGTGAGACAAAGGTCCTGGATATAACATCCAATTCCATTTCATCTGTTTGGTAATAGTTGCACAGAAAATTTTCAGATTTGCGGCATGACGCAAGGAACTCAAAATGAATAAACAATGTGCTTTCCGTTTCTGTTTAGTAGTTTGAATGACTGCATGAAGTCTCAGCTAGATGGGTGAAGTCATCCTGATATATTGTATATCCTCTCCCCTCGAGAAATGTTATACTTTCGGAACCTTCTCATCCTCCCTCTCCTCCCAGACGGAAAGAAAACAAAATCCACCATATGAAAGGCAGAGGCTTAGCGTGACCAAAAATGGGGGGTGCGGCACAAATCAGTGTAAACTAATTTTTTTCTGGGGGAGGGATTCTAGGAAACAGTTTCTCCTAAAACAGTTCTGTTCAATTACGATTAGTGCCATGACTTAGGTTTTCTACATACCTAATACATTGTGACGTATATTCTAGAATAACTTTCCTTTTTTAGTTTCTTTCACTATATAAATCTTGAGTTTATTCTCAGTATTCTTCCCGCTTAACGGAATATCTTTTCCTTCAAATGATTACGTTTGGCAACACAATTGAGGTGGAATGCACGTGACGTATGCATGTAATAAGATAAGAATACCAGATAAAAAGCGACTACTGATCTGTTGTATGAGATAGGTGTTGATTTATTGAGAGCTATTATTGTGAGCGATTATGATGAGCGTTGTTAAGAAAGAGCTGTACTAAAGAATTGAATAGTGTTGAGACTACTAATGTGTGGAGAGTGTTGTGATTCCATTTCCAATAAAGGACTGTTTCCGTAAGTTGACTTCTGGTTATATGTTTTGTCTGGCCGTTAAGGTTTGTTTCATTTAAGAACAATTTATTAGTATGTTGATATTTTAAGTTAGCGTAAAGGTCCAAGACAACCTCTACGTTACAACATTGTAACTTGGATAATTCGAAGCTGAAGGGACCACAAAACTAATTCGAATTATTGACAAATTTGAATTAGGCAAGTTTGAATATGGGCAATTCAAGTACTGTAAAAAACAACATATTTATTCATAACATACAAAAAAGAGTAAAGTACGGTAAATTTACCTTTGAATTTGTGTTACGGGTAAGTGTAAATTCCTCACGTTTATCGAGGGAATGAAATATAGAGTCACTTACATTCTGCTGTACCTCAATAAACTTCCTTAACTGCTGGAGGTGAACCGAAGCCACTACTAAATTTGGAAGGCGCTTTTCAGGAAATTCTCGCCGTTCCAGTTCTTCATCTGAAGATACACAGCAGGTCTTCTTATTCATAACATCAGCCAAGATCTCATCATTTGTGAGCTCACCCCAAACAGCTAAATTGTCATCAACTCTCACAAAAGTCTCATACGGCCTACATCTTCCCAGTACTCCATAGTGGGCATGATCTCCTCGCCACCATTACCTTGATGTAGTTATGACTCATCATCGGGATGCTGGGAGCCTGCTTTTCCGAAGCAGTTGGTTATAGGTTTAGGTTTAACTTGTTGCTTTATCCAGCACTCGGAACCCAGAACAGTACGCACCCGTTTTAAAAGGTAATTGTTGAAAATACGAGAATACGAAAATGGGGGTTTCTTCAAATTAAACAAAAAAAGTTCGAATTAAAGGGGTTTTTTTAAACATTATTTATATAGAAAATTCAAGTAACCAAATGAAAAATTCAAATTAAAAACGTTCGAATTAGACAATTTACACTGTATATCCAAAACTACGAGGCTTGCGTCGATTCACTCTCATGAGGATGAAAAATATATCCCTCTCAAAGCACGTCATGTAGTTACCTGTTGATGAAATCCATCATCAGATGACTGCATGCTATTGTGCATGGAATGACTGCTCGTTCTTGTGACTGCTGGAAAGCAGTCATAACAATGCTCATTATTGTGTAGTGTTGTTCCCTTGGTTGTATGTCACACTTTATAACATTTAAAAGTCAAACGACCAGTTACGGATGACCTAGTAGTCAACGTTCGTGACTGCCACAGAGAAACCTCAGGTTCGATCCCAGGCAGGTACGAACGCTCGAACCACTGAATCATCATCATCATCATTGTCAACCATTATCAATCCACTGCTGGACGAAGGTCTCCCCAAGTTTCCTCCACAACGGTCTGTCTTGTGCCAGTCTCCTCCATGTCACTCCCGCATATTTTCGAATGAATCGGATGGGCACGTTAAGCCGTCGGATCCCGGGTACTGGCCCCCCGGTAATACATAAGGGCGTCTTCCTCCACTTTTCTACTTCGCCCCCGTGTTACTTTCCCATCGGGCACTCTAGCCCAAATCTCCTAGCTTCCTATTTACCGGAAGGCCGCATATAGGAAGCCAGGAGATTAATATCCGAACACGAATTGTAGAAGCACAGATATCGAGAAAGCAATAGCAAGAAAATTGCGCCTAATTTAAATTCGGTAATGTTTGCAGCCTTTACCATGGCCAATGCGGTACAAAAAGCATTTTTTTTAAATGGGATGTTTAGAAACTTAGAATCAGTTACGATAGTTGTTTATAAAACGCATTCGTCTCCAAACGGCAGAACTGCGCATAATGAAAAATTCAAGGATGTCTGCAAAATATTACCTTGCAGTACATGGAGTCCGATTAAAAAAGAAATGGGACTAATAGGTGTAGAAATGTTATGCCCACAGTTGTCCACACATTGTTTTGAAAAGACGTGCTAAGAAATTAATTTACAATGGTATCATTTACGGTAGCAGAACATCGTGTTTTCTGTCAATGTGCAAAATGTTGCCATCGAGATAACGTTAAAAGTAGTGTTTTATTGGAAAATACTTTAAAAAGTCTGATAACATCGTACGGAAAGAACAATATTTTGTGTGGAAAAATGCACAATGGTCGTTTCTTTTTTGCTGGAAGCAATTTTGCATGAAGTCCCATTCTTTCATTTCGTAGCTGTGTTCATTTTTCGCTATTTTGTTCCTTTATTTTATTAGTCTGGTCCTTTTAAACCGGAACATCCAAGCGTTCGGGAGAAGGGGCGGTTTTCGAAAAGTAGAGCGAGAAACCATCCGAGGACAAAGAATTTAAAGGTGGGCGAACAGAATACCAAATTTCAAAATGAATTCCTTTGAATTCCGCGATCAACAGAGCTTGTTTTGTTTTCTTATCTTCCAATCCAATGAACGGTGAAACATAAAATCATCTCTTTTTCTAGATTCTTCCTTGAACCTTAATTTTATTCTTCGTCATGACTTCAAAACTTATTGTGTTCGGAGAATCGTAAACGCTACTGAAGTAACCCTGGAAAATATTTAACAAATATTTACGAACTATGTCACAGTCGCATGAATATGTAAAGTGTTGAGCCATGAAAAATAAAGATGAATTCGAGCTGTGGCACAATTCCAGCAAGTTGTATGCATGAGTGTCCTGTTTTTGGACAACAAGTTAATCTCCAATTGATACTGCAGTTGGCATTACACGAATAACTTGATGCATTTGTCTTCATCAGGGTGAAACTGTCAAAATGCATTTTTTGCTTCCAAGCGATACTTTAAGCAGAAACTTAGGACTGTGGCCTCTTTATATGTCTCCACAGAAGATAAATGTACTTAAAGTTTCCGATTGAAATAAAACAAAACGACTTACCTGATAGAATCATAAAGTGTGGTTGGGATGAGAGAGTTTGTGATTTGCGTACCTGGACGTACATGTCAAGACGGCAAAGTTGCAGCGACAAATTTCGTCGGTGTAGTTTAATTGGGAAAGCATTCGGTTTCGCAGCGGAAAGGTGCGGATTCGATCTGCAGAATGGGTTCTACTCTATGAGTTTACAGGAAAATTAATACACTGCCGTGCCATTAACATCCGAGCACCCCTTCTACTGATAATGAACTAGGCCCTATACAAGTAGCACGTCACAAACCCAACTATAAATATGCTTGCACGGCTATGATGAGACAGTAGCACAAATGTAAATGTATGATTCCTCGATCAACAGAGTTAACTGATTTCCAACGCTGATTGATAATAGGATGCTTCATAAGCAATCGCTCCGTACGTTGCATTTTAATGGCATTCAATATACCTAAGTTGATGGTTGGTGATGTGATGTATAAATGGACACGGACTGGGGCCGACCCAGTAAGTCTTCGTCTTCGAAGCTAACAGGACATGACAGGAGAGCTCTACTAAAGATTGTGCGCTCAGCACGTAAATAAACGTCGACTCAAATCCCGCAAACCCTATGTGAGACAATTGGAACTGATATTAGCATCAGCACAGTGCGCAGGACCCTGCGCGATATACGACGCACTTCAACTAATGTTACACGCCGATTAATGTACTGTGAGGAACGTCCATATTGAGCTGTACCAATGGAAAACTATGTTTTGAACTGACGAGACATGTACAATATATCAGTTCGTTCTTCCGAACTGTACCGTCTCAACAGTCAAGTTTGGTGGTGCTAAGGAGCATATTCCTCGATCAAGAGTTAACTGAATTCCAGCGATGATTGATAATATGATGCCACGTAAGCAACCGCTCCGTACGTGACATGTCAATGGCATTCAAGATACCTAAGTCGATGGTTGGTGATGTGATATGTAAATGGACACGCACTGGGACTGAATCTGCTAGGTAACGACCCGGCAAGTCTCCGAAGCTAACATGACAGGAGAGCTCTACGATGGATTATGCGCTCAGTACGCAAATCAACATTGTCTTAAATCCCGCAAACTCTATGTGAGACAATTGGGACTGGTGTTGGCATCAGTCCCAAAGTGCGCAGAGACGTTGCGCGACATACGACGCTCTAATCACTTCGACTAATGTTACACACCGATTAATGTATTGCATGGAATGTCAATACTGAACTGTACGAATGTCAATACTGAACGTTGAACTGACGAGACACAGTGTGCAATCTACCAGTTCGTTCTTATGAATTCTACCGTCCCAATAGTGAAGTTTGTTTGAGGTAGGAAGCGGTTTTTTGCGTTTCAGCTTGTGCCGTATGATCGTTTAAAACGAAATCATGAATGATGAGGTCTACGTAGATGACGTACAGAAATATATACCACCAGCGTTGTGACAGTATTTTTGGAAAAGCCCGTACCTGTACTAGCAGGACAAGGGATCATATCTCTCGCGTTGTCGCAGTTTAGTTTGAGTATATGATCCTGGAAAAGTTGGACTGGCCATCCCGGTGCCCTGATCTTAACTCTATAGAAAATCTCTGGGACAAACTAGATCGTTAGATGCGTGGAAGAAGAGATCGTATTACAACGTTGAACCGCTCGCCGTTTTGACGGCGCAATGGCGGAACACATTGGCGATAATTTACAAAAAATCTAATGAGAGTATTCCACGTAATTTAGAGGCCGTCATAAAGGACAACAGTATTTAACATTAAATCAACACGCAATATTAAATTTTCTGTAAATAAAGAACAATTGTAGATATGCAGGTGTACGAATATTAATGGTTGGATAGTGTATATAGAAGAAGTTACACGCATGGGTAACTTCTTCTATATACACTATCATTGTGACCACCCTTGTCTGTACGAGTGGACGCGTTCCACAGTATGCAGCAGTGGCATCACCAACCGTCGCAGAATATATGTAGTCAGCATGCATGGGGCTTATATAGCACTGGTACATAGATGTTTGCACATTTTAAGGGGGTTAGAAAACATGTCATCCCTCTGTGGAACAATCCAAGGCCGTCTAGAAAGCACAAGGCCATGACATTGGAGAGATGAGTTCCCTCCGTTTATGACGTCACTCTTTTTTACACGGGCTGATGCGTCGGTTTCCTGTGTGACGTCACACACGATAGCGTTAGAAACCAATCGGACGCCTTGGTTTCCGAAAACAGTTCGAATTCAACAAAGCCACGAATTTAAGATATAATATCAAACTTGCCTGGAGAGCTTTTGGAAGAAACAGCATAATTTTCAAGAGCAATATGCCATTATGTCTTAAAAGAAAAGTGTTTGATCAATGCATCCTTCCAGTGCTTACGTATGGTGCAGAGACGTGGACCTTAACTAAAAGAGACATACAAAGGCTGCAGACAACTCAAAGCAGCATGGAGAGGGGCATGCTTGGTGTAACCAGGAACGATAAGAAGAGGAACTCGTGGATCCGAAAAATGACAAGAATGGAAGACATCATGATCAGAGTTAAATCCCTGAAATGGCAATGGGCTGGACATACTGCCAGAAGAACAGACCATCGATGGACAGCCGAAATTTTAGATTGGATTCCAAGGGACAGGAAAAGACCCAGAAGAAGACCACATGGAAGATGGGTGGATGAAATTCGAAAGTATGCGGGAGTGACATGGAGGAGACTGGCACAAGACAGACCGTTGTGGAGGAAACTTGGGGAGACCTTCGTCCAGCAGTGGATTGATAATGGTTGACAATGATGATGATGAAGATGATCACTAATTTTAATTCATTGACACTTCACACAAACTGAACCAACCTCGCGAAACACGTGCTTTATTGGCGAAAGCATGCGAGTGACTGAGGTAGTTGAAGTCTTCTTTTTTCTGAGCGAACCGTTGCTCAAGCAATGGCCCATTCCCCTCCATACGCTCATTCATGTTGTCATGGAAACGCTAGCAGGCGATCTTATCGAAGGTCTTCGAATCAGAACAGCAAAGACTCTGGAAGAGCTGCTTGCGTCATGCCGTTGTCTCCGCTGGCCAGACGGAGTCAAAGCAGCGAATCCGTACGTGTTTTTTTTGTTTTTTTTTTCGCAGAGGAAGCATCGACGTATCTTAATACCGTTGAAAATTGACTTTTATTTGGGCATTCTCTGGGCTTCGCAGCTAGCCTAAAATATAGGCCACTGCGTCAGTCACAGTGGTGGAGATTTTGGGGAAGTCTTTCACGTACGCGAAAATGTTAAGGCCGAAATGATGGTAAAAACAAACTCTCTATTGGAGTGTAAAGCCCTCAACAACGAAAAGTCATTTTCACCGCTCTGATGTCTCAAATTTATAATACTGATCGAAGAAATGCCCGGAAAGTATGCCTTGCTTTCTTGGTTATACTGGGCCAGTTACGCTTATTCCGAAATTGAAATATTTGGATGATCACTTTTCAATGTAAATGTGGGAAGAAAATACTGAAAATTCAAAGCAGTCTGGTGCCGTAGCGGTCTAAGCGATGGTCTCTGATTATTCGTCCGAAAGGGGTCCGGTTTCGAATCCCGGTGAGGCATGGATATTGTGTTTGTCTTACGGCACTGGCTCTCTTCCTTCCCTGGAAGCGGTGAGCCTAAATTAGGGACGGGCGACTGCGTACACCAAAATGAGTTGCTCACGGTGTTCGTTAAATCTCCAATCAAAAAAAAAAAAAAAAAAAAAAAAAAAAGAAAAAGAAAAAGAAAGCAGTCTGCCTAGTACTTTATTGTTGTTCCCAACAACAACATTCCCTACTGAATCTTCGGAGTTTGTAGGTTATTCCCATGCTGCAATTTAATTTGCAGGTTTTTGCATAACTGTACACTAAAGAGCAATTGAATTACAGATACCTGTCTAGTAACGTGTAGCACCACCTTTCGCCCTCATGACGGCGGTGATTCGTCTCGGCATGTACTCGACAAGACACCGGAAGCGTTGGGAAGCCATACGGATTCACGGCCCCTGAACAAGCTCCCACAGTTCACGAAGATTTGATGGAGGAGTCAGAGCCTCGAACATCTTTCTCGATGGCATCGCAGATGTGCTCGACGGGACTGAAGTCAGATGACCTAGCTGGCCAAGGAAGCGAGGTCACGTCGGCGGAGTGTTCATCAAACCATTCGGATACAATTCGGGAGCGATGGCACGGTGCATTGTCTTATTGCAGGATGAGGTTCCCAGTGGGATGTTGAAGACGCACAAACGGAAGCAAATAGTCGTCCAGGATATCCCGGTAACGTTGACCTGTGAGTGACGATGTCACACGTACCAGGGGTCCCGTTTCAGTTCACGTAAACAGTCCCCAGACGAGAATGCCACCTCAACCAGCTTGAAGAGTACCCTGCTGGCAAGAAGGATCCATCGCTTCATGTAGTTTGTGCCGTACTCGTATCCTTCCATCCCCATGTACCAACGTGAATCTTGACTCATCAGTCCAGGCAACATTTTTTCGCATGTCTAGGGTCCAGTGACGATGTTCCCGCGCCCATGCTAATCTTTGCACCCTGTGATGTGCGGTCAGCAGCGGTACCTTCGTGGGACGATGGATTCTGTACCCTATAGCGAGGAGATGGTTCTGGATGGTGTGGCAGCTACACGTTTTTGTGCACCAGCGTTAAATTGCAGAGTGATTTCTTGCACTGTGGCCCGTCTATCCGCTGTTACAATGGGAGCTAGCCGACGACGACTACGCTCATCCACACGTTGTTGTCCACGGCAGTTGGCCCTCGCAGTGATGGTTTTACCGGATTCGATGTACTAACGGTGCACCCGTGACACAGTGGCTCGTGAAAATCCCAGTGCCTGCACGAATTCCGAGATGGAGTGACCCATTCGTCGGGCCCCGACAATTTGCCCATGATCAAATGCGCTTAGATTCTTCGTCTTACCCATACTGCGTCTGACTCTTACTGATTCCCGTCGCATCACTCCTTATATTGTCGGATTGCTGCATACGTCATGTCGTTTCCGTTTACAGGGCCGCCCACAGCGCCACATTTGCCGAACGCCAGCTGTCTCTAATTTAGTTGCTCTTCAGTGTATGCTACGCAGAAGTTAAGGATGTCGTTAATAAATCTACGTAAAATCGCAACTTTCCTGAACCCATGTAGTGTAAATCTTTATTAGACAATATTAAAATGAATGTGTTTCCCCGGTGACGCATTGGTGTAAGCTCTGGATTTTTGCCATTGGTCTGAGATGTGTCAGTGTTCGAATCCTGGTGAGGCATGGATGTTGTGCTTGTCTTACGACACGGGCGCTCTCCCATCTCTGGAACCAGTGGCCCTAAGTTAGGGACTGGCAACTGCTTATAGTCCATTGACTTGCTCACGGTGGTCGTTAAACCCCCAAACAAACAAACAAACAAACAAACAAAAAATGAATGTAAACGAAGTCTTGTTGGAACGCAAGAAAGAAACGTCCTTCCCGTGATGCAACGTGAGGTGAATGATGAGATCTACAGTTACCCCTAGGCTGCTCTGGTGGCGCAGTAGTCTAAGCGATGGCCTCTGATTATTCGTCCGAAAGGGGTCCGGGTTCAAATCTCGGTGAGGCATGGATGTTGTGTTTGTCTAACCGCACTGGCTTCTCTCTCTCATTTTCCTGGAACCAGTGACCCTGAATCAGGGACGGTCGACTGCTTATAGCCCATTGAGTTGCTCACGGTAGTTGTTAAACCTCCAATCAAAAAAAAAAAAAAAAAAAAAAAAAAACAGTTACCCCTAGTCCTAACTTTTCAGAAGGAGTTTCAAGTTCTTCTGAAAAGTTAGGACTCCGTCAAACATTATTCAAGTATTGTTTCACGTATTTCTCTCTTAAATTTATTGGTACTTGAAAAAAATATCTATTGTGGACTAAAATAAATTTCTTTGATGCGTGAATTCTAACCCGAATATTCGTTTAAAAATGCCCACGTATTTATGCAGGGAAATATCTGCCAACTAGGAGCTCTACACTTGCCCGTTGAATGCTGACTCACGTCAGCACATATTTATGGTAGCATTGGGCGCTAATCAGAACGGATTTTTTCCATTACCAATGCCCGTGAATAAATGTTCAGCGTATCAGTACGATCATGTCCCTGAAATGTTTAAACGAAATTTGGCTGTAAAAAAATACACTAACCGTGTAGATGATATTTTACCAATGTATTTTATAACAGTAAAAACTTAACTGAGAAATGATCGCAATTTCCACTGCATTCACTTCCACCAACTTATAAATATTTGCTCATGTCTGGATTTATCCGCAATCTTAACTTTTCAGTTCTGTCGAACATAACTAACAAGAGATTCCGGTTGTTTCCAGTTTTGCAACAGGAAGCAGTCAAGTGTTCAGGTTTCTTTCTTTCTTATTTCGCTTTAAAAAAAATGTTTTTAACCAGGAACACTTCCGAATTGTATACGCATAGCTTAGTTCGAAAGAAATCCTTTGTGCAGTTATAATTAGCACCACCCGCTGCGAATATGTCGCTTTAAACATAATAATATTTATTTTAGTGGGTGTAATCGACTCACTTGTAACAAAGAAAATGCCACAAATGAAGTCATATAGTTGTCGGGTAACAATAGAATGAATATCTGCTCTTATTTTCGCACGTATCGCTTACGACAAATTCTTGTCACGACCCTAATGTTTTAAATAGCAACCTAGAAAATCACCGCTACAGTTTGTAATTGTAAAACGCATTCTTTTTCTTAGTGGTCTTCCTGTCAGGCGTGCAGAGAGAAAAGAAAGAAGCCGAACCTTCTGCGTGATATTTTTTCTTCGTGTGTGTGTGTGTGTGTGTCGGAATACCTCGCCTCGCGCCAGTTACCGCCTAACTGAAACAAAAGACATTTAAGTCACGTGACAGACGATGACAGCAGCATAACCGCAACGGGAAGCTAAGTTTCGTTACAAAAGGGCAATGAATGCAGGAGAACGTAGAAACGGTAAAAAAAAAGGCAAAATGGGGAAATACTTTTTTTTTTTTTTTAATAATCTCGGCTTGCGGTTCTCGCTGTTAATAATAATTTTCTCTTACGTTCTTTTTTTTCAGGCGTAAGTAAAAGTTCTTCTGTTTGTCCGTAGACACTACCACACCTCTTTTTCTGATTTGATTTCTGGTTTCCGTTCGATAATCCCGCACGTTTTGTTTTTTTCCTGATGCATACATTACCTTTCCCGCTAGGATGTACACTATATACACAAAAGCATTCGAACACCTGCACGTATTCAAGCAAACTTACATTTGCAAAGCCAGATGCAAACGCATGGGCGAAAAAGGGGAGTGTTGTCATAACCAGCCATACCCTTGTGCTAGCATCTCTCTGGAGCTCGCTAACTAAAATTTTAATCATTTAATTGAGGATTTTTTTATTGAAGGAGCTCAGAATTTGGAGATTCAACTTAACACATCTTAGACAGCGTTGGAAGCAACTATGCAGTGCGGAGTTGAACAGACGGACTTTGAAAGAGGAATGGGAGTTGGATTACCTCTCTTTTGGGTTTCCTTAAATCCACTGTTGCTGATGTTCTTCCCCAATGGAAATGAGATGGTGCCACCACAGAAAATCCGCGCTTTGAGAGCCGCACAAACGGTGAGATCGTCCCAAACGAAGCTTACTGCTGAATTTGACGAAAACATGAACGTCCTCCACCAGAGACCAGGCAGGCGACGTCGCACAAGCTACTGGAATAGTTATTTGCATAAGAACAATGAGTCTGGAACTGCACTCCCACCGTCACCATGCTAGGTCAGCTGCGCACAAGCACTATGTCACTCCAGAATGTCAGACAACGAGTGCAGTGATTTTTCTTTCGCTGTTCGTGGGCAACAGAAGAGTGGAGGACTGCTGTATGGAGTGATGAATCATCCTATCCTCTTTTTCGTTCGAACGCATGCATTTGGGTGTGGTGTTTGCCGGGAGAATCCTATCAAGCGGACTGCACTGTCCCTACTGTCAAGTTTCCAGGGTGATCTGTCTTAGTGTAGGACTATTTCTGGTGGGAAGGACTCAGTCCTTTGGTTGTGGCGCCCACCAAGATAACGGCCGCTAGGTACACAGACATTCAGAACAGTTCAGCACTACCAATGCAGGAGCAATAATTCGGCACAGATCTCTTCCTGTTCTTGCAAGATCAAGTGTCTTGCCACACTGTAAGACTTGTCCATATTTGCTTTGAAGTAGTTCAGTTTACATTAAGGAAAATACAGAATTTTTGGACCTGCTACATTTTCCCTGTAGAACATAAAAGCGTATAAGTGAGTAACGTATTAAAGGGGTAATGCTGTAATCCATACTGTACTTACAACTACCTTGCCACACTGCAAGACTTGCCCATATCTGCTTTGAAGAAGTTCAGTTTACATTAAGGAAAATGCAGATTTTTTTTAACCTGCTACATTATCCCTGTAAATGAGATAAACGTATAAGTGAGTAAAGAATTAATGGGGTTCTGCTGTAATCCATACTGTACTTACAATTACCTTCCCACACTGCAAGACTTGCCCATATCTGCTTTGAAGAAGTTCAGTTTACATTAAGGAAAATGCAGATTTTTTTTAACCTGCTACATTATCCCTGTAAATGAGATAAACGTATAAGTGAGTAAAGAATTAATGGGGTTCTGCTGTAATCCATACTGTACTTACAATTACCTTCCCACACTGCAAGACTTGCCCATATCTGCTTTGAAGAAGTTCAGTTTACATTAAGGAAAATGCAGATTTTTTTTAACCTGCTACATTATCCCTGTAAATGAGATAAACGTATAAGTGAGTAAAGAATTAATGGGGTTCTGCTGTAATCCATACTGTACTTACAATTACCTTCCCACACTGCAAGACTTGCCCATATCTGCTTTGAAGAAGTTCAGTTTACATTAAGGAAAATGCAGATTTTTTTTAACCTGCTACATTATCCCTGTAAATGAGATAAACGTATAAGTGAGTAAAGAATTAATGGGGTTCTGCTGTAATCCATACTGTACTTACAATTACCTTCCCACACTGCAAGACTTGCCCATATCTGCTTTGAAGAAGTTCAGTTTACATTAAGGAAAATGCAGATTTTTTTTAACCTGCTACATTATCCCTGTAAATGAGATAAACGTATAAGTGAGTAAAGAATTAATGGGGTTCTGCTGTAATCCATACTGTACTTACAATTACCTTCCCACACTGCAAGACTTGCCCATATCTGCTTTGAAGAAGTTCAGTTTACATTAAGGAAAATGCAGATTTTTTTTAACCTGCTACATTATCCCTGTAAATGAGATAAACGTATAAGTGAGTAAAGAATTAATGGGGTTCTGCTGTAATCCATACTGTACTTACAATTACCTTCCCACACTGCAAGACTTGCCCATATCTGCTTTGAAGAAGTTCAGTTTACATTAAGGAAAATGCAGATTTTTTTTAACCTGCTACATTATCCCTGTAAATGAGATAAACGTATAAGTGAGTAAAGAATTAACGGGGTTCTGCTGTAATCCATACTGTACTTACGAGTGCCTTGCCACACTACAAGACTTGCTCATATCTGCTTTGAAGAAGTTCTGTTTACATTAAGGAAAGTACAGAATTTTTTGGACCCTGCTACATTTTCTCCATAAATGAGAAAAACGTGTAATAGAGTAACGTGTTAACCGTGTTTTGCTGTAATCCATACTGTACTTACAAATGCTCAATTATATGCAGTGTGATTGAAAGTCAATGAAGTAAGGAACAAAAGAAAATTGTGAAGAAAAAAGGGTAACTGAAAATACTAGCACACTAGATCATAAAAAAAAATGCTGCGTAGTACATAGTATAATAACGCTTACGGTTACGACATACATTGTAACACAATAATCTGGGAAAGAAAAATGCCATGTTTCGTCTATACGTTTTTTTCAATAACACGCTCATTTTACTGATCCTTGAAAAACGTATAAATGGAATTCCACCGTATGTATATAATTTTTGTTTTAGCATTACCGTATTACCTTAGAAGCAACGTTTTTATAGAGAAACCTGTTTTTTTTTTAAGTTATCAAAGCCTTATACCATAATTAATAGCAGTAAAAATGTGTATTAATCAACTTTTAATAGCTTAAGAATAAATTTTTAATCGGTTAAGAGAATATGCAATCCCTAAAAGTAATTTCTGGGTTGGCTTCATGAAACTTGATGCTCGTGTCAGTGTGGGTTATATCAGAGAACAAATTCATTATTCTCAATCGGATTTTCAGAAGTAGCGATATAAAATTTGCATTTCGAACGCCTCTAGAATCACGATAATCGCTGGCAAAGGATTTAACAACTAACGTAGTTTCCTAACTGCGGTTTCTACCTTTTACTACTGCAGCTGTTAATGCCACTTTGTCTGAAAACGAAGTTGTAAATACATTCTACCAGTTAAAGATCAAAAGGTTAAAAATTTCATTAACGTTCACTGAGGTTTGAAGGTGATGACGCGTTGTCTTCCCGTGCGGTTTAAAGGCCCCAACCCTTTTTATTTGCTACCATAAAAGACAGGTTCGCATTTATTTTCTGGGTGGGTTCTACACTTCAACACGTGAGTCGTGCACTAAGTTTAGGTTAGGTTTCGAGGCAAAGTTTTCTCTTTACCGCAATCACTGTCAAAGACATAAATCATGGAATGCGTAGTGTTTCACTTATAACCAGTATTTTGCTTACGCCAAGAAGAAAACGAAAAGGAATGGCTAAAGGGAATATTTTGAATAACAGAACACTTTTTGTGTGAACAAATGATTGTAATTATGAATTCGAAGACATAGTCGATAAAGAATGAAACAGTGATGTGAAAGGGGATGACCTTTTTCCTTATTGTTTTTTAAAACAGTTTTAGTGTCGCACTGAAAAACTGGAAAACATTTCTCCCAAGAATTCACGGGAATCCCGCTTCTGTGCTACTGTGATATCTAGTCAGGAAGGTATCGTCATTTGAATTCTTTGTGGAGTTTTGCGGACATTAGTGTTAAACTTTTTGACTTTAATGATAAAATGCTGCAAGGTGATACCAATTTTCCCGAGCTCTTCAACGCCGCATTGGAGAAAAGCTTCCAATTATTGAACTGCGAAGGCATTTGGATAAATTTTAATGGAGATAGTTTCCACCTTCGTTTTGCCAACGACATCGTAATTTCACTGCAGAATTAATACTTTTCTTCAGGGTACTTTTTGAGAAGGCTGAATAGATGAAAGTCCGAGGGTACCAGATCCGAGGTGTTGAATTATTAATGGGAAGTTTATAAGATAGGTCACCAACAACAAAATTTTCGTAATTTTCCCATTCAGTATTCCTATGACGGAAGCCGATTATATAGGTTAATAGATTTTAACCCATGATATGACGGTCACAGCATGTTAAAAATCATACGATGTAAAAATTTCTTTTTATGAAATTACTCTGCAATACGAAGAAAATAAAATAAAACACGACATAACACCTACGTAAATCGTTTGTTTTACTAACTTTATTTTATTTTCCGGTAGTTCTCCTTGATTTTACGTATCGTGCGACAGCGGTGAGCTAAGTTCCGATTTCGACCACCGGATAAAAGCAGATGGCGCTGCAAATACTAAATGACGTCAGAGCGTTAGGGGAAGATGTATCCTATTATGCAGGTTTTATTACATGCTATGTATTTCCATATTTTTTTACGCTTTCCAACCTTAGGTTGAAGAAACGTTCATGCTCCAGCTTTGTCCGTCTACCTGTCCGCTAGATAACTCGCATTAAAATTGTTCGATTTTGATGAAATTTTAGTATGTGGTAGGGGACAACCTGGGGACAAACCCTATTAAAAATGGGCGAAATAGGGTCAAAGGTCAGAACAAAGCAGCAGAATCCATTCCGTCGCCTTTATGCGTCATAACTTGCGTAAAAATGCTTCGATTGCGACAAAACTGTATCCTGTTTTTCCGGAGGTATACTGAACCGGTTCTGCTTAATATCATCGAAATGGGGTCAAAGGTCAGGGCACAAGACCGAGATTTATTCCACAGGCATTATCTTCATAACGTGATTAAAAATGCTTCTATTGAGACAAAACTTTAGTATGTAATTCCGGAGGTATACTCAACCAATTCTGTTTAATATCATCGAAATGAGGTCAAAGGTCAGGGCACAGGAGCGAGATTTATTCCACAGCCATTATCCTCATAACTTGACTAAAAATGCTTCTATTGCGACACAACTTTAGTATGTTGTTTCTGAGGTATACTTCACCAATTTTGTTTAATATAATCAAAATGGCGTCAAAGGTCAAAGCACAGGTGCGAGATTTATTCCACATAACTTGGATAATAACTTGAGTAATGATTTCTGGTATGTTGGAAAGCGTATCATAATCAACGCGTTGCATGATTTTACTAACTTGTTCTGTAATATGTCTAATGCTTTTGATGTTTCGTTTCAAGAACTAATCTTATGAAGGCGCAGCTACGAATTTTAATATCACGGTAAATTATTTCGATAAAAATAAGTGCTTTGTGAATCAGTCAGCACGGCAATTCCCAGTTTTTCTGGTCCGCCGTATACTGTAAGGAATGCTCTTTCTGAGAATAACATACATATCTATCTTATTCTGTTAATAACTGTTGCAACAGGTTTATCGAAAAGGCAGTATCAACAACTAAAAAATTCGTTTCAGGGAGATTATTTCATAGACATCTGACAGGAACAGGTTCGATATTTTTCGTAGAAGGGGACGGAGTTCAGTTTTCGAAAAGCATGTCTCTGAAAATTATCGGGTGACTTGCCAGTGGGAGGTAATTTCTTGTTACCCGTTATTTATTTTAAACGAGGTCTCACCGAAAGCCTGGTTTAACCCGAATTCAAAGGTTTAAAGCTCCGAAACTGAAAAATAAATTTGGTCGTTTCCATCATTTCCGAACGCGAAATCATATTTTATAAGCTGTCATTCGCTTTAACAATAAAACTTTGCTTTAATCGAAACTTGACATCCTTCAGATAACTGGTTTCAAGAATTCTGAAGCAAGGTAGGCCCTACATGGGTTCTTTAGCACTTTGCGCTAAAATCTATTTCTTCTAATAAAAAATTACCTCTCACAACCGCCTGTTTTTATGTATGAGGAAAACAAAGCGTCGTTTCATGCAAAATAAGTGAAGGACTCGTTCTGAGAAACCTTATGGAATTCATGCTCATCGTGGAAATTTGTCCACGTTGTTGACGATACTTTTTGTTTTCTTGCATTTTTTCTGTGTTATACTACAATCCAATCTCAGTGGGTAACGTTCTTAATTTTCAGAGCATATAAAATTAATATTGCCTGACATAGTAGAGGCCCACACGGACCTTATTTAGTGAGCCCGGCCCGGCTCAAGCCCGTGAGTTAAAGGCCCGGTCCGTATCAAATATTAAACACTCGACTCGGCCTGACATAGTGAAATGAGATATAATATAATTGAAAATACAACGACCATTCCATAAAAACTGAGAATAAAATCACACAAAATGAAGAAATACATGTACATCAAAATGTTTGTTATTCTTTCTCAAATTATCTTCCTTCAGATGATATACAACGGTCCCATCGTTCAGTCCAGTTTTCAAAGCATGTGGCTGAGGCATTTTGTATAAGCTGCTTTAGCGACCCCTGTACAACTTCAATAACGTCAGCATCTGCGCTGAATGTTGCCCAACGAAACCTCTCCTTCATTGTTGGAAACAACCAGAAATCGCACGGGACGAGGTCAGGACTGTAGGCAGGCTGTGGCATGATTTCAATACTGCATTTCGTAAGAAACGGTTGAACACAAGCAGCCACATGTGGGCGGGCGTTATCATGGTGTAGGGTCTACTTGCACTCCAGTTCCGGTTGCTTAATCGATATGTGTCATCGCAGATGCTTCAAGACTGATATGTAATGCTCAGCATGGACAGTATTTGTGGAAGAACGGCATGCTGGTAAACTAAACCTTTATGTCCAAAGAAAATTATTATCATCACCTTCACAGCTGATTTGGTTTGGCGTACATTTTTCGGAGGAGAACAGGCTGTGTGTTTCCAGACACTCGTTGCGCACTTCGTGAGGGGTTGAAATAGTGGACCCATGTTTCATCGGCAGTTATTAGTGTGTTTAGAAAGTCTGGATCCTTTGCAATCATTTGTTTACCCTCATGACACACCTGAACCCTGGCTAACATTTGTTCTCTTGTCAGGTGACGAGGTACCCATCGGGAACAAACACTATGCAGCAGTAATTTGTCGCGTAGAATGCGGAACGCCGACGTTTTTGAAATATTAGTTGACGCCGCTGTGTCTTCAGCCATCATTCGCCGATCTCCTTGCAGGATTGCACAAACAGGGTTAACAATACGCTCTGTAACAGCACTTTCAGGTCGATCAGGCCTAGGAGGCAGTTCTGCCGACAGACGCCCTTTTTGAAATCATGGTGCCATCTAAAAATCGTTGACCTATCCAAACATTTATCTTTGTAAGCTTTTTTCATTAAATCAACTGTTTCTAGAGCCGTTTTACCCAAACAATAGCAACATTTTATCGCACAACGCATTTCACGTTTTAACTGTGAATTACTCATCTCGATTACTGTATAACGAAATGCAGACGTACCTTAAACAACTGCGCAATAACAAAACCATAATCGTCTGCCACGGCTAATAACTGTTGTCATAGATACCTGCTTAATTCAGTCAGTCGTCGGCGTGGTTATTTTCCACTTTCGCACTGTTGCCAACTGAAATAAATTACTCTACATTTTTATGGAATGGCCTTTGTATTTAGTTGAATGTAAATCTAAAATATTTACTAAACTTAGGAAATTATCTAAGAATATAGCCTTTAAAAAGAGAGAGAAAGAGAGAGAAGGAGAGACAGAGAGAGAGAGAGAGAGAGAGAGAGAGAGAGAGAGACAAAGAAAGATAAAGAGAGCGAGAGAGAGAGAAAGAAAGAGAAAGAGAGAGAGAGAGAAAGAAAGAGAAAGAGAGAGAGAGACAAAGAGAGAGAGAGACAGAGATAGAGAGAGAGACAAAGAAAGAGAAAGAGAGAGAGAGACAAAGAGAGAGAGAGAGAGAGAAAGAAAGAGAAAGAGAGAGAGAGACAAAGAGAGAGAGAGAGACAGAGAGAGAGAGAGAGAAAGAAAGAGAAAGAGAGAGAGACAAAGAGAGAGAGAGAGAGAGAGAGAAAGAAAGAGAAAGAGAGAGAGACAAAGAGAGAGAGAGCGAGAGAGAGAGAGAGAGAGAGAGAAAGAGAAAGAGAGAGAGAGACAAAGAGAGAGAGAGAGAAAGAAAGAGAAAGAGAGAGAGAGAGAGAGAGAGAGAGAGAGAGAGAGAGAGAGAGAAAGAAATTAAGCGCGTTCAAAATTGGTCTTTCTCTGAACTAGCAAGTGGTAAAAGAACAAAAGTTAATCCCCACAGGGATTAGGGAAAGAGAAACAATCGATTTTCTCCACTCTCTCATGCAAACACACATACACACACACCTCACCCCTCTGCAGACATCACTGTCCCCCACTCCGCACATTACATACTCTAGTACTCTTGCTGGGGTCGAATCCTTTTGTTGTTAATAACAAGACCCAAACTGCTTTTACCATTTTAATGCATACAGATGGTAAAAACACTGTAAGTGCCTCTCCTTGCCTCTGGGCTATGTCATGGAACTTAGTAAAGCCAGCAAAACAGTTAAATAAACCAGGAAATCGGGAAAGATTAGTTTTTCCTTTTTTTATCATTGCGATAAGAAGAATGGGTCTGCTTGACCCAGCCCGGCCATAAGTGTTTGGGAGAAAGCCCGGCCTGGCCCACTGCTTTGCTCCCTCAACTGATACGATAATCAAGCGGGAGTCTTGGATTTTCTTCTGTGAATATTTCTAAGGGTATTGGCTGCCTTATGTCAATTAAGACATTAGTAATGATAGTATTAGAATATACGTCTACCCGAATACATAAACTGAAAAGCAACTGAATTAGAGATACCTGTAGTATTCGAATACACGTCTACCCGAATATGTAAACTGAAGAGCAACTGAATTAGAGATATGATAGTATTCGAATACACGTCTACCCGAATATGTAAACTGAAGAGCAACTGAATTAGAGATATGATAGTATTCGAATACACGTCTACCCGAATATGTAAACTGAAGAGCAACTGAATTAGAGATATGATAGTATTCGAATACACGTCTACCCGAATACATAAACTGAAGAGCAACTGAATTCGAGATACCTGTCTAGTAACGTGTAGCACCACCTTTCGCCCTGATGACCGCGGCGATTCGTCTCGGCATGGACTCGACAAGACACCGGAAGCGTTGGGAAGCCATACGGATTCACGACCATGAACAAGCTTCCACAGTTCACGAAGATTTAATGGATGGGGGTCAGAGCCTAGAACATCGTTCTCGATGGCATCCCAGATGTGCTTGACGAGATTGAAGTCAGGTGACTTAGCTGGCCAAGGAAGCGAGGTCACGTCGGTGGAGTTTTCATCCAACCATTCGGATACAATTTGGGAGAGATGGCACGGTGCATTGTTTTGATTCAGGATGAGGTCCCCAGTGGGATGTTGAAGACGCACAAACGGAAACAAATGGTTGCCCAAGATATCCCGGTAACGTTCACCTGTGAGGGACGATGTGACAAGTACCAGGGGTCCCATTTCAATCCACGTAAGCAGTCCCCAGACGAGAATGCCACCCCCCCCCCCAGATTGAAGAGTACCCTGCTGGCAAGAAGGATCCATCGCTTCATGTGGTTTGCGCCGTACTCGTATCCTGCCATCCGCATGTACCAACGTGAATCTCGACTCATCAGTCCAGGCAACATTTTCCCACTTGTCTAGGGTTCAGTGGCGATGTTCCCGCGCCCATACTGATCTTTACACCCTGTGATGTGCGGTCAGCAGCGGTACCCTCGTGGGACGATGGGTTCTGTACCTTATAGCGAGGAGATGGTTCAAGATGGTGTGGCTGCTTACACGTTTTTGTGCACCAGCGTTAAATTGCCGAGTGATTTCTTGCAGTGTGGCCCGTCTATCCGCTGTTACAATGCGAGCTAGCCGACGATGTCGCCGCTCATCCACACACTGTTGTTCACGGCAGTTGGCTCTTGCAGGGATGGTTTTACCAGATTTGATGTACTCAATGTGCACCCGTGACACAGTGGCTCGTGACAATCCCAGTGTCTGCGCGACTTCCGAAATGGAATGAACCATTCGTCGGGCCCCGACAATTTGCCCACGATGAAATGCGCTTAGATCCCTTGTCTTACCCATACTGCGTCCGACTCTTACTGATTCCCGTCGCATCACTCCTTACATTGTCGGATCGCTGCATACGTCATGTCGTTTCCGTTTACAGGGCCACCCAGAGCGTCACATTTCCATAACGCCAGCTGTCTCTAATTCAATTACTCTTCAGTGTCTACTAATACTATCATTACTAATGTCTTAATTGACATTAGTAATGTTAGTAGTATTATCACCACTGTTGTAGCTGCGGGTACTTTTGCCGCACTGTGGCCCTGCGGTCGCTATGTACACTGCGTGACAGTCTCCGCTCCGCTCTGGCATCAATGAGCAGCGGACGATACACGGCTGGACGACGGTTGGTCGTTTGATCATCTGTGCACCACTTTTGATACGTATTCACTTCATCAGCACGTGTACAACCCGCTAGCCACGCCATTTCGAAGATCGTTGTTCCAAGGCACCGTGACGTTACAATTTGTCCTTTATCAAACTCCGATAAATCGGGAGCTTTTCCCATTCTGACTCCGAACACTCTACTAACCGAAAGCCGGTCCTCGGGTTGTATATATACTGCTCTGTGAACTTCACCTCCGCCAAGGACCGCGGACTGCCACGGAAAGGACGTCAGGTTCGATCCCAGCAGGTACAAACGCTCGATCCACTAAATATCCGCCGTGCTTCGGATGGACACGTTAAGCCGTCGGACCTTCATTTATTACTGGCCCTCCGGTAATAAATGAAGGCGTCTTCTTCCCCCTTTCTACTTCGCTTCCGTGTCACTTTCCTATCGGGCAATCAAGCCTAAATCTCCTAGCTTTCCTATTTCTAAGGGTTGTTTAAGACCTGGGGTCAGACACCCTTCCTAAAATCCTCTACATATGATCATTTGACCACCTGCGCCACCGTTCGGTCTCCAGGCGCGCTCATTTCTCTAGAATGGGGGCGGTCATAATGGAATGGGTCATATTCCATATGTGAGAATACCTTATTCAAGTAACCTCCAAGTGGTAACGCAATTAAAATAATCTCCGAGAGTGTTCGTTATTTTGGAAATAGAGGAACAGAACAGTTGCATTGTTTCCTGTATTATGCTGATTTTGATTGCTTGAAATTTGGTAAACAGCATAGGAATTGAGAAATGTATTTCACTGGAATTCTCACTCCTTTCTACGTGAGCATTGTTTAGAAATTCTAGTTTCAAGAAAAGAAACTTACCTCATGCAGATCAAACGAAGATACGGAAAACGTATTGGCCATGAGAGTATTCTAATACAGATGCTCTTTTGTTGTGGTATCTCTAAAGCCTGAAAAGTTGCGAAATGTAACTACAAAGTTATAATATTAAAAAAGAAATTCGTTTCATTCTGTTTTCTTTGCTTGCATTGTTCACGTGTCCTTCAGCATTAGATAACCTAGATAACAACTGTACTACAGCGCGGACAACCCAACAAAACGTGAAAGTGGAACAAAAGATACAATAGATATATTAAACATAAATTTCAATAAAGTAGCTCGTAAAAAAATAACAAAAGACAATGATATTATTTTTTTAGTTTAAGAGCAATTTGTTGTACGTAATCATCCTTTTTTTAATATACACAGTACGGCAATTACGTAAGGAGATTGATTTTTTTACATCCCTCTAAAACACACGGTTTGGAAAGTCATGGATTTTGATAAGTTATTTATCAGAAATGCGGTGGCAACAGCAGTTGCGTGAGAATTACGCAGATGATTATTTGCGCTTTGTGTAAGACGTCATTCAGTGGAAGAACATTGTTACAACTCTGTCATGGAGCAAAGCGCAAATATCCTGTTCTGTTTAAAAATCGGTAAAGCTGCATCTGAGAAAATAGAATTTTTGCGTGATATGTATGAGGGCCAATTGCTTATCTCGTGCACAAATAGTACTATGGTATGCACGTTTCAAAGATGGGCGGGAAGATATGTAAAATGACAAAAGGCCCGGACGCACAATTTCAGACCGCACATCTGAACTCATTAAGAAAGTTCGAAAAAGGATAAGATCTGATAATTGTGTGACGTTGACTATGATTGTGATGATTTTCAAATTTTAGTGCAAGATTTGGGGAAAAAAAAAACTATTTTTGTTCCGCTTGCTTTGTCGGACGACCAGAAACATGCTCGAGTCTTAGAGTAAGCAAAATATATTGTGGAGACCAGAATTACATAAAAATAAAAATGTATCTGCGTACACAACAATTGAAACAGAAATTTTGTTGCAAACCCGCGAATCATGATACCCATAGAATAAGATAATTTAAAGAAAAATTATAAAAATAATTATTAGAACATTATAGATTCCAGTGAGGACAAAATAAGTCCATTGCAACTGAATGTAAAACAATGTGTGTAAAATCGACCTTTAGCATAAAATATTAAAATATTAGATTATGAAGGCCTTTGATTCAGTGAAACCATCAGCAGTTACTAATGGCTCTGAAATCCTGCGGTATTGAAGATGCATACATTAATATTATTAATAACATCTATGAAAATGCAAGTGCAAAGATTCGGCTGTTTGAAAATACAGAACACAAAAAAATTGGAAAGGAAGTGAGGCAAGGTGACACCATATCTCCCAAGCTCTTTAATGCCACATTGGAAAATGTCTTTCAATCACTGAACTGGGAAAACAAAGAAATAAAGATTAATGGAGATTATCTAACTCACCTTCGTTTTGCTAATGACGTAGTCATTTTTGCAATTACCACATCAGAGCTGCAGAGTATGATCCAGGAACTTGCTGACAAGAGTAAAGAAATGGGATTAAAATGAACTTTCAGAAGACAAAGGTGATGTACAATGCTTTTACAAGAAACGAATATTTATAGATTGATAGAGAAAAAGCTGGAGATAACAGATGCGTACGTTTATCTTGGACAGCAGATATCAAGTGAGGGTCACATTGATGAAGAAATTAATCGGCGTATAAAACTTGCCTAGAGAGCTTTTTGGAAGAAATAGCATACTTTTCAAGAGCAATAGGCCATTATGTCTTAAAAGAAAAGTGTTTGATAAATGCATCCTTCCAGTGCTTACGTATGGTGCAGAGACGTGGACCTTAACTAAAAGAGACATACAAAGGCTGCAGACAACTCAAAGTAGCATGGAGAGGTGCATTCTTGGTGTAACCAGGAGAGATAAGAAGAGGAACTCGTGGATCCGAAAAATGACGAGAGTAGAAGACATCATGATCAGAGTTAAATCCCTGAAATGGCAATGGGCTGGACATACTTCCAGAAGGACAGACCATCGATGGACAGCCGAAATTTAGGTTGGATTCCAAGGGACAGGAAAAGACCCAGAAAAAGACCACATGTGAGATGGGTGGATGAAATTCGAAAGTATGCGGGAGTAACATGGAGGAAACTGGCACAACACAGACCGTTGTGGAAGACGCTTGGAGAGACCTTCGTCCAGCAGTGGATTGATAATGGTTGACAATGATGATGATGATGAACCTCATAAAAACAAGAGACTAATTAAAGAAAATTTTCATATCCAGAAAGTTCCATTAATGAATCTTCAAAAATTATAAATAATATTTTCAACACCATAATTAATAAATAGTAGACTTACAAAATATGTAAGGAAAATATTTTAATTTAATAATTGGTAGCTGCAAGAGAAACCTGGGAGTAAAATTTAAATTCTTTCTGTGTAAACGAAATTTTTTATATAATTCCTGTACATGGGGGAGACTTCAGAAACATTCTAGAGGCCAGAAATGTCTGTAAAAACAACAACTCAGAAGGTCTGAAAAATAGTTGAAAATTCTCAAGTTAAAATAGTATAGAACTAAATATATTAAGCTGAGCAAATCCTTGTGTAATTGTTTTAATTTCAGTAAATAATATTCTTAGTTTTTTTTTGTTCTAGAAGCAGAAACTATCTGCAAAATCTGCTAATAATTTGCAAACTATCCGCGTACGCCGTACGCGGATACGTCTATATTCTCCTACTCTGGTGAAGACTTCAGAAACAATGAAAAGTTTTCTGAAAAGCATTGGGCAGGTGACGAGACTTGGTGTTTTCGTTATAATCCTGAAATGAAGCGTCAAAGAGCTCACTGGAAGTCGCCACAGTCACCTAAAGGAAAGAAGATCAGGATGCAGAACTCTCAAATCAAGGCAATGCGTGTGTGCTTTTGCGATAGCTAGGGAATTCTGTATCACGAGTTCTTCCCTGGAGGTACAACTGTCAATAGCAATGTTTACACATCCATTTTGGAACGATTGTGGAAGAGAATTTTCATTTCAGGCCGGCGAAGAAAAAAGGGCAATGTTTTTTCGTTTTGTTTTTTTCACGGCAACGCATCAGCACATAGAGCGGTCAGTGTACATCATTATTCCCCAGATTTGTCACCGTGTGACTACTTTCTATTCCTAAATTTAAGCTGCCTTTAAAAAAAAAAAACTTTTGCAAGACATTGAAGACATACAAACAGAGAACTGTCACGTCAGCTCCTCACTCATACCAAAAGATGACCTCTGCAAGTCCTTCCTTTTTTACGCTTTCCAAATGTAGCTTGAAGAAGCGTATATGCTCCACCTTTGTCCGTCTGTCCGCCCGACCACACGATAACTCACGTAAAAATGGTTCGATTTCGATGAAATTTTAGTATGTGGTAGGGAAACACCTGGGGACAAATCCTGTTGAAAATGGGCGAAATGGGGTCAAAGGTGAGGACATAGGAGCGGGATCCATTCCATTGCTCTTATGCATGGGTACGTAAACATGGTTAGATTTCGATGAAATTTTTGTATGTGGTAGTGGAACACCTGGGGACAAATCCTTTTGAAAATGGGCGAAATGAGGTCAAAGGTCAGGACATAGGAGCTGGATCCATTCCATCGCCCTTATACGTCATAATTTACGTAAAAATGTTTCGATTGCGAAAAACACTTCATCATGTTTTTCCGGTGGTATACTAAACCGGTTCTGTTGAATATCATCGAAATGGGGTAAAAGGTCAGGGCACAGGAGCAAGATTTATCTCACAGCCATTATCCTCATAACTTGAGTAATGATTTCTGGTATGTTGGAAAGCGTATTATAATCAATGCATTGCATGATTTTATTAACTTGTGTTGGCTTCTTTCTTGTATTAGCGCAGATGGAATGTACTTGAAATAAAATATATTCACGTAAGTTTTCTTGCTTTCCCATTTAAAAAAAAAAAATGCAGTGTCGTTACTTAATTGCAGCACTTGTACTTAAATCATGAGGTTATGAAGTGTCATATCCATCTCATTCGGATGGAAAAAGTTAATAAGTTCTCAAAGGCGAAATAATTTTTTTTTTTTTTTTTTTGTGGCGGAGGCTTATGTCGGTTCATGCAAGTGGGTTCTAGTCAGAATTCAGGTAAGACCTCTGCAAGTTCTTCCTTTTGTTGGCTTTTTTCTTGTATGTTGTGTTTGTCTTACGGTACTGGACCTATCCTTTCCCTGGAACCAGTGGCCCTAAATTAGGGAACCAGCGATTTTTTATATAGCCCATCGAGTTGTTCACGGTGGTCGTTCAACCCCGAATAAAAAAATGTGCACCAAAGAATTCCGTATATATTTTATATTTGAAATGATTCGATTACGGTGAAGTTGTTACACCGAAACCAAAATTTCAAGTTCATTTCATTCCAAAGGGTAACATCGCCTAAATGTTCATTTCACGGAATGATCATTTAACCAAGGGTGTCTTTACGGAAAGTGAGTTTTAGTAAACGATTCATTGGAGAGCTGTGCTTTCTGGAATATTTTTATAAAACAGGCCCAGCAATTTTAATTCATTCCCCTAAACGTTTTCGAGGATGTTGTTCAGGATTTTGTCTAAAACACAGACTGTTTAAACCGAGGTCTTTAATTTCAAGCAAGAGGGATAAACTGCTTTTAGTTTAAAACAACTCTATCTCTTTTAATTAAAAATTGTAATTATTGATAATAACCAATATGTAGGTTGGCAATTAATCCAAATGTGATGTTTCTCGGAAATGTTGGTGCATCAAAGCTCTCCGTACCATTGTAATCATACTAGCTATGACGTATGATTCAAATGAACAATGAATCATCGAAAACCTGCCGATGTATTTTAAGTGGTAGAAAACCCGTTATGTAGCAGAAAGATGTGGTTCGAGTTCCACTGTCAGCAAAGAAAACCTATATAGCCGTTTGAGCTCCAGTTACGTAAGCCGTACACAATGCAAAAGAAGTGATGGAAGACGAAATTTCAGTATACATTGTGACGTACCTGCCTGCAAGACGCACACGACATAAAGGCAAATAGCAGTCAGAACGAACGTCCGCGTAGCTCAATTGGTAGAGTGACTTATTCCGGAATGAGGGAACCCGGGTTCGAGCCCCGGCGTGGACAAAAATGACAGAGAAATTTACTTCGTTATAACATACTGTGATGACGTAAATTCCTCTATCATTTTTGTGACAGTGGCGGTATTCGAACCCCCAACTCTCGGCTCCGGAGCTCCGAGTGCTATCCACTATACTACACTGGCATGTGCTCTCACTGCTATCTGCCTTTATCTCATGTGCGTCCTGCGGGGCAGGCACACATCAGATAAACCCCCTTTTCAACAGGGCTTTTTATTTTTTTACTTTTTTGGTTGGAGGTTTACCGGCCATCGTCAGCAACTCAGTGGTCCTAATTTAGGGCCACTGGTCCCAGGGAAGGGAGAGAGCCATTACCATCAGCCAAACACAACATGCATGCCTCACTGGGATTCGAACCCTGACCCAACGCGGGAGAATGATTGGAAGCCATCGCTTAGACCAGGGGAGGGCAAACTACGGCCCGCCGCCTCTTTTTGAACTACCCGCGAGCTCTAAGAACTGATTTTACATTTTCGAATTCTTTAAAATTTCAAAGTCTTTAAAATGTCAAAGTACAAGCTGTAAAGGAACGGCAGACCGCCGAGTTGAGGAGTTGCGAGATACGACCGTATGTGGCGCTCCTATAGCTTCGCATTCGGTGGCTTCTGCTGTGAAGCCCCGCAGTTATAGTTCGCAGCGTTTCCAGTGCCACGTGTATTGCTGTTCTACGACATTTTTTTATTGGAGGTTTAACGACCACCGTGAGCAACTCAATGGGCTATAAGCAGTCGTCCGTCCCTAATTTAGAGCCAGTTGTTCCAGTGCCGTAACACAAATACAACATCCATGCCTCACCGGGATTTCAACCGGACCCCTTATAACGGCGAAGTTTGTTCGCGCCGAGCATCGAAGCCGGGTCCCCTAACTCCAGAGTAAGTCGCTCTCCCAACTGAGCTACGCGGACATGCGTCTCACTGCTATCTGCCTTTATCTCTTGTGCGTCCTGTGGGGAAGGCACGTCACATCTACCCTCCCCCAACCCCACCCTAAAGAGGGCCGGGGGCATGACCCAAGGGTCAGGCGGGACCATGAGTCGCTGTAGACAACCATCCCATGAAGAACTTGCATTTTGGGAAATCCCAGACAATTTGGTGTGTTGAACGTAACATCACACTGATTTATTTTTCTCGAAGCACTGAAGAAGCGATTCTCATTTTTCCTGTCTCTTCGTGTGGGAAGAACATCACATCACTGCGAGAAACTTAACAGCCGGGTCATCCTGGAAGTTCGGGCGCCAATATAATGTACAAGCTTGTCCGCTCCGGGCATCGAATCCGGTACCCTCACTCCAGAGTAAGTCGCTCTCCTAACTGAGCTACGCGGACATGCGCACTCACTGCTATCTACCTTTTTCTCATGTGCATCCTGCAGTGCAGACACGTCACGCACTCGCCGACGAATGGTTATAAGCCATCACTTAGGACCACTGCGCAACCGGGGCCGCGCAGTCAGGTGTACTCTGTTTCTGCAAGAAACTGGGTACTTCAAGATTCCTACGCGGATTGTACGATTTCTATGTATATCAGTTTATGGTACCTTTAAAACAAAAGCTATTATAGCTACCAAGAGTGAATTTTAATTTCACATTACTTATACATAACTGAAAGTCTTGCAGTTTAAAAAATTCTAAAATGAATTTACTACAGAAAATGAAATGACTAACCAGCCCGCATTCGTATCGAAAAACATTTCATCATTGCGTACTCCAGTCCTCTTCATTTCTATCTTAAACGTGATCCGATGCTAAGTGTCTTGCTAGCTCAGTCAGTAGCGCTTTCTAATCGCGTGCCATTCCCACCGCGAGCAAGGTGAAGGATTGTTTTCCTCCTTTAATCATGCTGCAAGTGCTAAAAATTAGGCTGAAAAGAAAGTGTGCACGGAAGTTTCTTTTGTGTAGGGACTGGAAAAGTCAAAATCGAAGTTCTCGGGAAATTTTTACATAAAAACGGAATTAGTGAAAACGGAAGATCTATCAAAATACTGAAACTTCTGTTTTTAGAAACGGAATACTTCCAAAGCGGAAATTTCGTTAAAATTCGGGGACTTTGCTGCAGGTTATTTTCAGGAATATTCCGTGAATCCTCACCACTTATTTTTACAGCATACTTTTGTTACGACAACGTTCTGAGAGATTTCGTGAAAGAAATTTCACGCATTGGTTCACTACCAAACAACATCGGTGGAACACTAGCATTTTTTCGTTTTTTTCGACTTCAAAAAATGGCAAAACCTATTGATGCCAGTTGCCTTCGAAAAATGACTTGTAGCTGACTTATAGAATGACTTATAGCTTCCGAATTACGCATGTGACCTGATGAATAAAGGTCGTTTTATTATATGACCGTTCTGAATGGAAAAGAGAGCAAAATATCCTTTGTTTGGTCATATGTATATCCTGAAAAACAACCCGTGATTTATGGCTTGGCCAACATGGACACAACATATCTGGGGATTGATCAATCACTGATCAATGACCCACGAATTTTTTTCTTCTGTCTTGATGGGAAAGAGACAGCGTGGCATGCTTTATAGTTTTACCCACCAGATGAATATTAAAATTTTTTGAACGAGGCAGCCTTCACTTGATTGCAATCAAGAAGAATCCTAGATGTGATCTTCTTGATTTCACGTATAACCTGCTGAGTGTTCCATAATTTCCCCCTTTTGAATGAAAAAGCCTTCACATAATTCCGCGTCTTACATTCTCAGCGATTTTAAGCGTCATCTTGTTTATTACAATTGTAAGTTCCTTTTCTTTTTAGTTGTAATTTGATCCTTCTGCTGAGGTTGACTTCACTGCTTACCTGCCTTACACTCCGAAGAACACAAGCTGCGATTTTGTTAACACGTATGACTTGCTGAATGTTATACAATTTTGAAGGCAGCCTTCACTCGATTACGTGACTTACATCTTTAATGCCCCTAGATGTGATCCTGATTATACGCCACGTGATTTACTGAATTTTTAACACAAAAAAAAAAAAAAAAAAAAAAAAAAAAAAAAGGTACAAGCTTATAGTGTCACTTTGTCTGTCGACATCACACTACTGCAACTATTAATCCGATATGAAACAGTCTTTTTGCTTTGGGAAGGCGAAAGTGTGAGATCGGTGATTCTTGCTTTCCGGTTCTTTTCCGTTGCATAATTTCACCGCTATAGGGCATATATACAGATGTTATCGAAAACAAAATATAGGGTGATCCGTTTGGGTAGGGATAATTTAAAAATGATGTGTTATGGCTTGTAACAGATATAATAAGTCAGCATTTTACAGAAATTACCTTTATGGATGGGAATTTGCCTAGTCCTTTACATGAACCCGTTTGTGGAAGTTCATACCGGACGCTCAATTCTTGCCACGTCTTTTCTAACATCTGCGGAGTGATTTGTGCCAACGCTACAGAAATTTTCCCCTTCAAGTCATTCAGGCTTTGAGGTCGTTGTGGGTAGATGATGTTCTTCACAACCCCCCACACGAATAAATCTGGGGGAGTGCGATCCGGGGCATTTGTGGGTCAAGGAATAGGGCCACCGCGGCCATACCAGTTGTCATTGAATGTGCTGGTGTGGAAGTTTGGCTTCATGATGGACCATGTTTCTCCAAATCTGAGTGCCGCCCCCTGTGGGGCAGTAGTCGAAGCAATGGCCTCTGATCATTCGTCCGAAAGAGATCCGAGTTCAAATCCCGGTGAGGTATGGATGTTGTGTTTGTCTTACGGCACTGGCTCTCCCCCTTCCCTGGAACCACTGGCCCTACATTAGAGACGAACAACTGTTTATAGTCAGTTGAGTTGCTTGCGGTGGTCGTTAAAGCTCCGCCGCCCCGGTGGTGCAGTGGTCTAAGCGATGGCCTCTGATCATTCGTCCGAAAGTGGTCCGGGTTCGAATCCCGGTGAGGCATGGATGTTGTGTTTATCTTACAGCACTGGCTCTCCCCCTTCCCTGGAACCAGTGGTCTTACATTAGGGACGGACGACTACTTATAGCCCATTGAGTTGCTCACGGTGGTCAATAAACCTCCGCCGCCCCGGTGGTGCAGTGGTCTAAGCGATGGCCTCTAATCATTCGTCCGAAAGTGGTCCGGGTTCGAATCCCAGTGAGGAATGGATGTTGTGTTTGTCTTACGGCACTGGCTCTTCCCCTTCCCTGGAACCAGTGGCCCTACCTTACGATCGAACGACGGCTTATAGCCCATTGAGTTGCTCACGGTGGTCGTTAAATCTCCGCCGCCCAGGTGGTGCAGTGGTCTAAGCGATGGCCTCTGATCATTCGTCCAAAAGGGGTCCGAGTTTGAATCCCGGTAAGGCATGAATGTTGTGCTTGTTTTACGGCACTGGCTCTCCCCTTTCATGGAACCAGTGGCCCTACATTAGGGACCGACGACTGCTCATAGCCCATTGAGTTGCTTACGGTGGTCGTTAAACCTCCAAACAAAAGAAAAAAAAACTGAGATAAAAACGCTCTCGTACTTAGGCGCTTTCCCTACCCCTTAAACACGACGAAACTCTCGTTGAACAGCCGTAACACTGTCAAACTTTGCATACAACATGACGCACTTTGCGCGTTGTTGAACGGTCGCTGAGATTTTAACTTTTGCCACGATTAGATGCTGAGAAGGCGCGTGAACACTGTGTGCAGCAGTGTTCCGCAACGTTTTTCTATTGGCGACACACCATAAAATATCCATGACTCGAAGCGGCACACCAAAATGTTAATCCCCTCAAAAACGTATATGCCGCCCCGGTGGCGCTGGCCTATGACCATTCGTCCGCAAGGGTTCCGGGTTCGAATCCCGGTGAGGCATGGATGTTGTGTTTGTCTTACGGCACTGGCTCTCTCCCTTCCCTGGAACCAGTGACCCTAAATTAGGGACTGGCGACTGCTTATAGCCCATTGAGTTGCTCACGGTGGTCGTTAAACCTCCAATCAACAACAACAACAAACAAAAACGTATGATATGACCCTATTAATATAAACACGTAATATTCACCACGAACGATACACTCGGGGATTGCCGCCCCGGTGGCGCAGTGGTCTAAGGCGCTGGCCTCTGATCATTCGTCGGTAAGGGGTCCGGGTTCGAATCCCGGTCAGGCATGGGTGTTGTGTTTGTCTTACGGCACTGGCTCTTTCCCTTCCCTGGAACCAGTGACCCTAAATTAGGGACGGGCGACTGCTTATAGCCCATTGAGTTGCTCACGGTGGTCGTTAAACCTCCATTAAAAAAAAAAACACTCGGGGATTGGGCATGTTTTATTACGACACCATAAAAAATCGCAAGATAAATAATTATCATTATCCTGCCGGTTCACTATGTTTTTTTCCTTTTTTTCGGGCTCAATGCTTTCACTACTTGCACTCGTGGACGGAACACTCCGTACAAGCAACTTTTCCATCTTGAGTGAATAACATAGTTTAATACTGTAGTAATAGAAAATAGCAAGACTGACTAGCAATCACAATTTTCGGACTACTTCAGAGCACAGCTGTGATAGAACTGAAATAATTGTAAGACGCGGGACCAACGCTCTTCAAAGGAAAGAAGGGACATATATACCGACTTATTTAAAATAAAGTCTAACAATGCGTGGGTGCATCGGTACAGGAAAAAAGTAATAAATTTGAAGAAGCACTAACAAACAGGGATAAATACCAAAACAACGTAATAAAATAAGAATAGACAGGAAATGTTTTGCTAATCCCCGCACTTTTAGGGAAAAGAGCATGCGGCAAGTGTAACAAAGAAACTGTATAGCGCCGCGGTAGATGCGAGAAATACAAATATATCAACAAGTAAAACTACGATATAACAACAACTGTGGGTAAATAATTTACATTTAATTTCTTAGAATACATAAAAATTCGGGGCATGTAATAAAGAATAAACAAGCATCATCTTATTTAATCAGTGCAGCTGCAGAGAATGAAATGCAGTAACTGGGATAAAATTAAAAAATAAAACTCGACATCCTGAATGGAATACGGAATTACACCACTTACCATCCTTGTCATATTAAAACCCAAAAATGGATTCACATCTTCAAAATTTGTATAAAACTCGCCAATTAATTTCTTACAATAGGATAAAAGGTAAAATTTCGCGTCACGCCTTTCATTTTGTGCGGGCACACTGGTCTACAGTGCATCGAACTCCCCTCTTTCCTCGCCGTTCTGGCGCGTGCGCACTGCCGACAGCGCATGTAACTCCCACCTTTTCTCGCTCTTCGGGCAGAATCTGACCTCCGTACTTCAGCGTTCGCACAAATCACTCCGCAGATGTTAGAAAACACGTGGCAAGAATTGAGCACCCAGTATGAACTGTACCGAGTCCGCAAAGCAGGTCATGTAGTGTCCTAGACAAAATCCCATGCAAAAAGTAATTTCTGGCTACGATTGACTTATTATATCTGTTGCAAACCGTACCGTAGCATTTTTAAATTATCCCTATTGAAACGAATCACCTTGTATTATTTCTCTCATATCATCACTTCTACATATGCGATTGAAAAAGTTCTATCTTCTGTTCGATCTCATAACAAGGATTATTTTGAGTAGTTTCTTTTTAAGTAATGAACAGTTTTATCGCTAGGGGGAGTAAAGGTAAATTGCAATTTATACAATACCTGTGCTTCTAAAATTCTGGTTTGTTGAAAATTTCTTTTTGGGTAGGATAGAGTCCTTAATGGAAAATGTTGTGCTCATAATTTAAATTTTTTGGTAAAATGTTTTGTCATTAGAGTGGCGTAAGTGTATGTTTCTGTTTTCCAAGTATTTGTAGAAATTTCTGTTTTTTTATTATTATTGGAGGTTTAACTACACTGTGAGCTACTCAATGGGTTATAAGCAGTCGCCCGTCCCTATTTTAGGGTCACTGGTTCCAGGGAAGGGAGAGAGCCAGTGCCGTAAAACAAACACAACATCCATGCCTCACCGGGATTCGAACCCGGACCCAACTCGGATGAATAGTCAGAAACCATCGCTTAGCCTACTGCGCCACTGGGGCGGCGTAGAAATATCAGCGCTCCTAAAATCTCGATTGAAAAAATTCCTTTGTGATCAGATAACTCTTTGTACGAAAAACCTTTTGAATGTATTTTCTGTTTAAAATAATGCACAGTTTTTTCTCCAGGGCGAGTCGTCATATATTTTACACTGTCCAATTCGAAAAACTGTTTGTAATGGTCCAATTTGAAAGCTTACTTTTTGGAACGAAATGTTTTGTATATAATTTCAGGTTTTTCTTTAAGCACAAGTTCGCTACTAAAGGGCATTAGTTCACGTTTCCGTTTGCAGCATCTTCTTTCGATCAGGTGTTACTAATTATGGAAACATTTTATGCACATTTCTTTCCTAAAATAATATCCAGTTTCCCAGCAAGGGATGCAAATATTTTATATGTTTTTCTCGACAACACACTTCTCAGTCACTAGTGAGAATAAGTAGCTATTTCTATTTGCTGTCTCGATGCACTTCTTGCTACTATACCCAAGTTTTCTGGCGCAGTGGTCTAAGCAATGGCCTCTGATCGTTCGTCCGAAAGGGATCCGGGTTCGAATCCCGGTGAGGCATGCGTGTTGTGTTTGTCTTACGGCACTAGCTCTCTCTCCCTTCCCTGGAACCAGTGGACCCAAATTAGGGACGGGCGACTGCTTATAGCCTATTGAGTTGCTCACGGTGGTCGTTAAACCTCCAATCAAAAAAGAACAAAAATTTACATACATGAAAAACTACCGAAATGACACGATAACTATTTTGACTCCAATGTTAAAATATTTAATTTAAAAAGATGATATAATAAAATATGTACACACATGAGATCTTTCGGTGCTCAAAGTGGCTGTTAAAATTCACCAAACGAACGTGACAAACACTGTGTTATTTATATAAGACTGCAGTCGTAATGACGTAACTAGTATAAAATGAGCTTAACCAATAAGACTATGGGACAGCATTTGTTGCTGGTCAAACAAAAAATTAATAGGTATGATTTATTAATTTATTAATACCTAACCCGATAAACTCAAGCATGTTTTCCACGGTTAGGTATAAATTCTGGTAAATTATCATTACATGCTGTATTCCCATATTTATTAATATACAAACTCTCAACAAATCTTAAAGGTGATCTAGATTTTGGTGTGCTGAGAATTTTAATCTCGTTCCAGGCAGGATGATAATTACCTTGGTTTACAAGTCGTGCTAAAGCTGTGCTGTATCTCTATTTTTAACATCATGTTTATGTTCTTTTAATCTAGCTGATATTGAACGAAAAGTGGAGCCTATATACACTTTTTGTTGTTCATTTTCTTCTATGCTGTTAAGAGAAATAATATATACACAATGTTTCATATCAAAAGACACAGGGTATCTGTCTTTCAGAAGTAAGGACCTAATGTTGGTTGTGTTTATTCCAATATCAAAATCGTATTTATGACGTATCGTTTTCATGGAATAGCACAATTTCGGTACAAAGGGAAGAGAACCAATGTATTTCCTATCTTTTTCTTCATATACAGATGTTAATGTTGTAGTCCTGTTCCTTTTAATCTTGGCTACTATCCTATGTATGATTTCATCTGGATATCCGTGATTACGGCTGATATTATAAATGGTATCCATTTCTTGCTTTCGAAGAGCTGTGGTGGACGAATGAGTGAAGGCTCTTGTTATAAGAAAAGATGTCGATGATTCCTTGTAGCTCCATGGGTGTGCTGATGCCAAGATATTAGTATCGTATCTGATTCTGGTTTTCTATATATACTGAATAATTAATAGTTGATTTAGATGGGTTTCTAGTGAGCATGATATCTAGAAATGGTAAATTATAATTACTTTCATGTTCTACAGTGAACTTTATAGTGTTAAATACATTTGATAACACAGATACAAATGTTGGTAGGTATTCCAAAGGATGGTTCCAGAATACCAAAATATCATCTACATATCTAAGATATAATATAGGTCTGTAACTGGTTGACTGAAGAACTTTGTTTTCCAATTCTTGCATGCAGATTTCTGCAAGGGTTGGGAAAAGGGGAGATTCCATTGGTGCCCCTTCACATTGCCGATATACTATCCCATGGAACTTAAAGTAAGATCTCTTGTAAACTAGAGATAGTGCTTGTGATACAGCTTCCACCTCAGGAGATGGGGTGCCTAATGTCAAAAGAGAGGATTTTATGATGTCATGTACTTGTTGTACTGGAACACTCGGGAACAGAGATACAACATCTAAAGAAAGCATGGTAAAAGGTTGTGTGATTGGAGAAATTGATTTAACTCTGTACAGTACTTCGGTGGAGTTGGTAACAGAAAAAGTTGAGTTATTAGTGAGAGGTCGCAAATATTGAGCTAAGGCCCTTTCCAGTGGGCGTGTATTGAGCTAAGGCCCTTTCCAGTGGGGTTGTGTTGAGCAGCAACTAATAATCTAAGGGGTGTCTAAAAAAATTACCCAAGTTTTCATTAATAACATCATGAATAATTACAGTAATTGAGTGATATTTGTTAAGAACATACCTTCATCCATGGAAAATAGAGCCATATCATAAGAGATGTTGAAAGTGTCCGCCCTATGCATCGAGATAGGCTGGAACAAGAGACTCCATATTTCAGAAAGTTCGCGCGCTAGTTGCTCCGGCGTAATTGCACTGCCTCGCAGATGTTGTTCTTCAATGCCTGTTGGCGCACTCGTTGTGACCTTGTACATCGCGCATGTCAGGTTCGTGATTCCCCGGGGTTATTTCAATTGTTCGTTTGTCGTGAGACTGATCGTATGTCCTCCTTCCTGTTAACTATACCCGATCGTGTGGTTTTTGTCCGTATTTATTGAGAGACTAAGTCGACAAAGAACTGTCAGTGTGAATTTCATAGGAAATTCGGATGTCGGACAGCAGCAAGTAAATCATGTATTCTGCAACTGTTGAAGAAGCTAGAGACCCATGGAACATTACATGATTTGCATGGAAGCCGTCCCGAAATGTCAGAAACAGTAGTGCAGGAAGTCCAGCAGAGACTTCTTGCTTCGCTAGGGAAATCTTTGCGTAGACTTGCCCAAGAAACCGTTAGGTCAAAGAGCACGTGTTATAGAGCAGCAAAGAAGGCAGCAATTTATCGGTATCGTTTGTCTGCTGATGTTCAAGAACTGAAAGCGCCAGACCAAGAGAAAAGAATGAGATACTGTCAGCGGTTTCAGGCATACAATTGTTACGGAACGACCGATCATCTTTGACTAGCATTTTGTTCCGACGAAGAGTGGATTCACTTATTGGGATACGTAAATGCAGAAAAAAACATACTGCCAGAAGGACAGACCATCGATGGACAGCCGAAATTTTAGATTGGATTCCAAGGGACAGGAAAAGACCCAGAAGAAGACCACATGGAAGATGGGTGGATGAAATTCGAAAGTATGCGGGAGTAACATGGAGGAGACTGGCAGAAGACAGACCGTTGTGGAAGAGGCTTGGAGAGACCTTCGTCCAGCAGTGGATTGACAATGGTTGACAATGATGATAATGATGATCATCTTGAATGATTTATTTCGTCGTTTCATGAATTTTTTGTAAATAACTCTCTCTGAAAGACGCAATTGCAAACATTGTTACTTAGTTAAGTGCACAAGGTTTGCTTTTCTTGATCAAGTGGCCGTTTGCTGGAAAATTACAGTTCGACCATAATGGAAATATGAAAATTTGCTTTACTTTACTTGAATACTCGCATGATTTACTCATCATAGTCAATACAATTTACTTATGTTCTCTGCCTTTTAAGTCGTATTAATATTCAAAGCATATAGCATGCGTTTTACTGTGCGGAAAAACAACAAATGCAAATGGTAAAAAATAGCTTATGTCTGTATGCGGCTGGTTGCGCTTGATGTCATAACTGGGTTAGAGCAGACTTCGATTGTACAACATGTCTCTCCTCTGATCAACATCCACAAAGATCTGTAATTGACGACTGCTTGTTCACTCTTCTGTATGGAAAGAAATAAAATAATTCGTTAATCAAATATATGGATTTTCTGTTTTTGGTTTAGTTTCAACGCTTTTCAGTTTTTTTTTTTTCAGTATTAAAATAAACCACTTGGAGGCAAGTTTGCTTGCGACTTAGTTCTTTCAAAGGCATCCATTCGAATCAAAATCATCCAATCGATGCCTAATTCAAAATAAACATAGAAAAAAAATGTTTTTATGTGCAACTTGGCGAAAAGAGGAGTGTTTAAGAAAGAAGAGTTTCGAAGTTATTTTAAATATTATTCCGAGCACATGCACACATCAAGCATTAGATTTATTAAAAAACTTAACAAATTCATTTAGAAGAATAGGCTGCAAAAAACGAAAATAAGGTTAGGAAAGACTGCGGCACAGAGACTGATGTATTGATATCAAAAACATGAATATGAGATAATTAAAGGATGAAAAACATGGCAAAAGAGACGACACGCAAACCATATGAGCATTCTGACAACAACATTGAGAAACTTCCAGTACACGGCCGTAGTCATTCCAGGGGCATAAATTCATGCTCTGAGAGATGTAAAAATAGAAATTGTAACTGAAAAAGAAAGTTACGCACTTCATTATTCCCTTTTTAAATACTTGACTTAGTCTCGTAAAGTATTCCATGCAGTTAACCATAGTAACATACACTATGAGGTGGTAAAATCTCATCCATGAAAGTAATTTTCCTAAACAGTAAATGGAGGCATACAAAATAATATACTGATATGCCTAATCTCTATGACATTTCCGAACATATTGTTGAGATAAAGAACTAATTAATCATTTGTGCTGTGTCGCAGAAAGTTTTCTGAGCGTTTAACCTTGAACAGAATTTTTCCAAGCCCTACCCCTAAAGCTTCTTCCTATTGTTGCGTTCAATATCCGATACTCTATGAAATACGGGATTACGCCAGTATAAATTACAAATTTGATGTTGTGATTCCGTCTATTAATGTAAATTATGACAAGAGTGGTAAGTCAAATAATATCCGAAAGCTTGAAACTTTCCAAGTTTTTTTAAGTTTTCGGAAATTATTTGACTTACCACTCTTGTCATAATTTACACCAATAGATGAAATCACAACTTCAAATTTGTATCCGACACTCATTCGTTCTGCGCTGGTTTTTTTTTTTCGTTCTGCATTTCTATGGAGTGCTGTGTTGTCAGCGTTCACATAAGATTTATGCTGTGCTTGGTATTTACAACCTATGGTACGTGTGCTACCCCGGTGCCGGAGGGCGATGACTTCTGATCATTCTTCCGAGATGAGTCCGGGTTAGAATCCCGTTGAGGCATGGATGTTATGTTAGTCTCATGGAGCTGGCTCTCTCCCTTCCCTGGAACCAGTGGCACTAAATTAGGGACGGACAACTGCTTATAGCCCACGACTGAGTTGCTCATAGTAGTCGTTAAACCTCCAATCAAAAAAAAAAAAAAAGGAATCATCTTTTACTGCGTCACTTGATGGGACAGCATTGAAGAATCATATTTCAGCAATGATTTTGATACTTCCGTTACTCATTTTCGTTACATCGATTTTTTTACTTGGGAATTACTTTACCGCTGTCGGGAAAGATGCATAGCATAAAAAATGTTTTATGAGTTACTGAGGAGAGGTAGCCCACGACTGAGTTGCTCATATAGCCCACGACTGAGTTGCTCATAGTAGTCGTTAAACCTCCAATCAAAAAAAAAAAAAAAAAAGGAATCATCTTTTACTGCGTCACTTGATGGGACAGCATTGAAGAATCATATTTCAGCAATGATTTTGATACTTCCGTTACTCATTTTCGTTACATCGATTTTTTTTACTTGGGAATTACTTTACCGCTGTCGGGAAAGATGCATAGCATAAAAAAAATGTTTTATGAGTTACTGAGGAGAGGTAGCCTGTCTCTAGTTGATTCCCATGCTCATCAAATGCTATCACACTTGAAGTTTTTGTCCCAGGTGTTCCTGCGATTGCATGAATTGTAGAACTTGAGGAAGTAATCATGGCTGTGTTGGCAGTATTAGAAAATTCGAAGGAGGACAAGTTGCTCACAAAAATCATTCACGACAAGAAAAGGAAGAAAAACAGTAGTGTAGAGCGATTGTGAGAATCGCGATGTCGTGAACTCCAAATGTAATATGTGCTGGTTATCTCGAAAAAGGTTGAAGTAAAAAAGTGCTTGAAAGTTAGAGAAACCGGATTTGATTGAACTAGAGCACTGGGCAAAGTTTTCACTTGGATGCATAATTATCTGCTACCCATGCACTCAATATTTCTTCTTTTGCGGAGGCAATTACAGCCCTTTTTTGTTCAACTCCTCTCTTAATGAGTCCCCGGAGCGCAGCTAACTGGGCAGGTAACGATTATGGCAAATCATATTATGATTGCTCTGTGAAAGATAACTGAACTTTCCAGTTGTGTTGATTCAATTTCAGATTCAATGAATACGCTGATTTTGCTAAGCATCGGATTCTTTAACTGCAAATTGAAGTAAAATGGCATTAAATTACACGATAAGAATGGCATAGTTTATCTGTTCTTTAGTGGGAAATATTTCGCTAAGGCGAGCAACCAACACTTGTTAAACATGATTTAAGGCGCATAATTTATGACTTCTGTCTGTTCAATCATTTCTCTACGCTTGCTGAAAATTGCACTGTATTCTCGTATAGAACTAAGTAGAATTTCCAGATTTATTTCTACAGGATGTACATAAAGTCTTCCCCACATTACAAAAACTAATATAAAACATGTATTACAGGTACAAGAAAGGAATTGAACGACATTGATGGCGCACAAGTAAAACTTTTTTCCAGTGGCAGTTCACCTCCACATGGGCGCCATTTGTGGCTCGGAGGACATCTAAGCGATATTCGACTTCACAACATGTTTTTTTACATCTCAGCAGAGACTGAACCAACGAGGTCCGTTTATTCTGCTTTTTTTAAACATCTCAGCAGAGACTGAACCAATGAGGTCCTTTATTCTGCTTTTTTTAAACATCTCAGCAGAGACTGAACCAATAGGGTCCGTTATTCTGCTTTTTTTAAACATCTCAGCAGAGACTGAACCAATAGGGTCCGTTATTCTGCTTTTTTTAAACATCTCAGCAGAGACTGAACCAATGAGGTCCGTCATTCTGCTTTTTTTAAACATCTCAGCAGAGACTGAACCAATAGGGTCCGTTATTCTGCTTTTTTTAAACATCTCAGCAGAGACTGAACCAATGAGGTCCGTCATTCTGCTTTTTTAAACATCTCAGCAGAGACTGAACCAATAGGGTCCGTTATTCTGCTTTTTTTAAACATCTCAGCAGAGACTGGACCAATGAGGTCCGTTATTCTGCTTTTTAAACATCTCAGCAGAGACTGAACCAATGAGTTCCGTTATTCTGCTTTTTGTAAACATCTCAGAAGAGACGGAACCAGATAGGGTCCGTTATTCTGCTTTTTTAAACATCTCAGGAGAGACTGAACCAATGAGGTCCGTTATTCTCCTTTTTAAACATCTCAGCAGAGACTGAACCAATGGGGTCCGTTGTTCTGCTTTTTTGAAACAGCTCAGCAGAGACTGAACCAATGAGGTCCGTCATTCTGCTTTTTTTAAACATCTCAGCAGAGACTGAACCAATAGGGTCCGTTATTCTGCTTTTTTTAAACATCTCAGGAGAGACTGAACCAATGAGGTCCGTTATTCTCCTTTTTAAACATCTCAGCAGAGACTGAACCAATGGGGTCCGTCATTCTGCTTTTTTTAAACATCTCAGCAGAGACTGAACCAATAGGGTCCGTTATTCTGCTTTTTTTAAACATCTCAGCAGAGACTGGACCAATGAGGTCCGTTATTCTACTTTTTTTAAACATCTCAGCAGAGACTGAACCAATGAGTTCCGTTATTCTGCTTTTTGTAAACATCTCAGAAGAGACGGAACCAGATGAGGTCCGTTATTCTGCTTTTTTTAAACATCTCAGGAGAGACTGAACCAATGAGGTCCGTTATTCTCCTTTTTAAACATCTCAGCAGAGACTGAACCAATGGGGTCCGTTGTTCTGCTTTTTTGAAACAGCTCAGCAGAGACTGAACCAATGAGGTCCGTCATTCTGCTTTTTGTTAAACATCTCAGCAGAGACTGAACCAGATAGGGTCCGTTATTCTGCTTTTTTTAAACATCTCAGCAGAGACTGGACCAATGAGGTCCGTTATTCTACTTTTTTTAAACATCTCAGCAGAGACTGAACCAATGAGTTCCGTTATTCTGCTTTTTGTAAACATCTCAGAAGAGACGGAACCAGATGAGGTCCGTTATTCTGCTTTTTAAACATCTCAGGAGAGACTGAACCAATGAGGTCCGTTATTCTCCTTTTTAAACATCTCAGCAGAGACTGAACCAATGGGGTCCGTTGTTCTGCTTTTTTGAAACAGCTCAGCAGAGACTGAACCAATGAGGTCCGTCATTCTGCTTTTTTTAAACATCTCAGCAGAGACTGAACCAATAGGGTCCGTTATTCTGCTTTTTTTAAACATCTCAGGAGAGACTGAACCAATGGGGTCCGTTATTCTGCTTTTTGTAAACATCTCAGAAGAGACCAAACCAAATAGGTCCGTTATTCTGCTTTTTTTAAACATCTCAGGAGAGACTGAACCAATGAGGTCCGTTATTCTCCTTTTTAAACATCTCAGCAGAGACTGAACCAATGGGGTCCGTTATTCTGCTTTTTTGAAACAGCTCAGCAGAGACTGAACCAATGAGGTCCGTCATTCTGCTTTTTTTAAACATCTCAGCAGAGACTGAACCTATAGGGTCCGTTATTCTGCTTTTTTGAAACAGCTCAGCAGAGACTGAACCAATGAGGTCCGTCATTCTGCTTTTTTTAAACATCTCAGCAGAGACTGAACCAATAGGGTCCGTTATTCTGCTTTTTTTAAACATCTCAGCAGAGACTGGACCAATGAGGTCCGTTATTCTACTTTTTTAAACATCTCAGCAGAAACTGGACCAATGAGGTCCGTTATTCTGCTTTTTGTAAACATCTCAGAAGAGACAGAACCAGATAGGTCCGTTATTCTGCTTTTTTTAAACATCTCAAGAGAGACTGAACCAATGAGGTCCGTTATTCTCCTTTTTTAAACATCTCAGCAGAGACTGAACCAATGAGGTCCGTTATTCTGCTCACAAACGTCTCGACATCCAGAACACTTCAAAAGTAAACTTGATCTATCACATAATCTTACAGGGAAAAGTCTAGTGGCGTTATTTTGGGCGATAGAAGTGGCCATGTCATCGGACCGTTGCAGCCGATCCATCTGTCCAGAAATGTGGCATTCAGGAACTCATGAACCATTACGAACCAATGTGGTGAAGCACCGTCTTGTTGGAAAATAACCAAAAGTTGGAGTGCGTGCAACTGAGATGTTATAAAAAGTTTCTGCATGTCAAGGCACACGTTACACATTACCGTGGGCTCTATGAGAAGGAAGGGTCCGATGATTCTGTCCTGCAGCATCTTACGCTCACTTTCGGGTTAGTCCTTTGTTCTTCGATGACATAATGGGGATTTTCTGATCCCCAGATTCGCACATGGTGCATATTTACTGTACCAGAGACGTGGAGTGTGACTTAATCTGAGAAACAGACACGGTGCGGAAAATCATTATCATGAGCTATGCGCTGCAACATCTCAGTCGCAAATGCAGCACGAGACCGGTTATCAGACTGAAGAGCTTGAACAATCTGTACCTCATAAACGTACAGATGAAGACGTTTGTGTAAAGTTTTGTGAACTGTGACACTGGGAATTCCAGTCTTCAGCGAATAACGACGACTGGATTTCCTGGGGCTTCGTAGAAATGTCTCCTGAACAGCTCCGAAAGGTCTTTTGTTTCTTCCACTGAGATCAAAACTACAGACGATTTTTGACTGAATAGTTGCGTAGATCACGTGATGACGCACGTGACCACGTATTTTGTATATATACTGAATGACTGCTTAAGGCTCTACGAGACCCGCCATCTTGTATTGCTGCCTTCTCTTGTTAGCCAACGGGCAAGCGTGTTTCACAAATTGTTCGGCCAATTTTGCACATTTTGGAACACCGTTTGTGGCTAACGCAAGATATATGATAAATAAAGAGTTCCCTGGTTTCAAAATTTTTATTGACCTTTCCCTTCATTTTTTTTTATCTGCAGCGAAAGTCGTAGCAAGGCGTCTTCCATAGTTTTATTAATTAATGAAAAATACTTAAAGAGTCCAAAATGAAAATCTGAAACCAGGGAACTCTTTATTTATCATATATCTTGCGTTAGCCACAAACGGTGTTCCAAAATGTTCAAAATTGCCCGAGCAATTTGTGAAATACGCTTGCCCGTTGGTTAACAAGGGAAGGCAGCAATACAAGATGGCGGGTCTCGTAGAGCTTTAAGTGATGTTTACCTACATGTACATAAAGGCTTCTAATTCAGTGGCCGGAGCGCATATTATTCCACACAAAATTATGGTAACGGCAACAGTTGGATTTTCTCCTTCTTTCCACAGTCTTGTTCGCGTTTCTGACCGCTTTGCTACCTCCTCGGTAGCAAAGCGGTCAGAAGCGCGAACTGTTGGCCAATCGTTTAAGTTGGGTCAGGGTTCCAAACCGTGGGATGAAGCATGAGTGGTTCTCCTATCCTCTCAATGAAGGCAGTAGACCCAAAATGGTATTTTTTGCTGGAGGGGATCTTAAAAACCTCAATTTTTTTAAAATGAAGTTTAGAATGCTGGTGCTTTGTGCCAATACATCCAATTCTTTAAATAGCATTTACGAAGAGTAATGTCCATTCCTAAGCTATATATAGAGCTATGCAAGATAGTACGGAAAAGTGTCACTGAAGACATAAGAGAATTCAATTGTGAACTAGCGACAAAAGCAATTAAAAACAACCAAAGCCTGAAGAGAGCAAAGCGATACCTCGGTAATGGAAGAAAACGGATTATGACACTGAGAAAAGAAGATGGCGCTGTAACAAGAAATAGAAGCGAAATTTTGACAAGGATGAAATATTTCTACTCAAAACTGTATGAGGGGGATGATACATCTATTCCAGACATTACGAAAAGTACCAGTACCAAAGTTCCTCCAGTCCTTCCTGCAGAAGTAACACATGCTTTTAAGAACATGAAATGGGCAAAAGTTCCAGGAGAAGATGGAATTACCATGGACATTAAACAAGAAGCTAATGGAGAAATTGAAACTACACTCGCCCAAGTTTTCCCCAGATGCTTCAATGAAGGGAAGATTCCTGAGGATTGTAACAATGCTACAATGATCCTGCTACATAAAAAAGGTGACGATGAGGATCTCAGGAAGTACAGGCCCATCAGCCTCTTATCAGTGGTATATAAAGTCTCCACTAAAGTTCTTTCACATCGCATGAAGGTAACACTAGACATGGCTCAACCAAGAGGACAAGCTGCATTCAGGAGTAGCAACAGCACTATGGATCATATCTATGTACTGAGGGAACTAATTGAAAAGAACAAAAGAATATGAACTCCCATTATGCATTGCTCTTTTTTATTATGAAATGGCCTTCCATTACGTGAAACCATTAGCAGTAACAATGGCTTTGAAATCCTGCGGTATTGAAGATGCGTACATATTACTTGTATTAATAAAATCTATGAAAATCCAAGTGCAGAGGTTCGGATATTTGAAGATACAGCACTAATAAAAATTGGAAATGGGGTGAGACAGAGGTACACCATATCTTCAAACTCTTTAATGCCACATTGCAAAATGAGGTTCAATCATTGAACTGGGAAAACAAGAGTATAAAGATTAATGGAGATTACTTAACGCACCTTCGTTTTGCTGATGACGTTATAATTTTTGCAACTTCCCCTTTTGGAGCTGCAGAGTATGATTCAAGAACTTGCTGACAAGAGTGAAGAAGTGGGATTAAAAATGAACTTTCAGAAGACAAAAGTGATGTACAATCCTTTTACACGAAACGAAGATTTATCGATTGATGGAGAAAAGCTTGAGACAACCGATTCCTACATTTATTTTGGGCAGCAGATATCGAATGAGGGTCACATTGATGAAGAAATTAAGATGGAGAGCTTTTGGAAGAAACAGTACAATTTTTAAGAGCAATATGCCAATTATGTCTGAAAAGAAAAGTGTTTTAACAACGCATCCTGCCAGTGCTTACGTATGAAGCCGAGACATGGACCTTAACTAAAATAGACATACAAAGACTGCAGCAAACTCAAAGAAGCAAGGAAAGATGCATGCTTGGTGTAACCAGGAAAGATAAGAAGAGGAACTTGTGGATAAAGGAAATGACAGGAGTGGACGACATCATGACCAAAGTGAAATTGCTGAAATGGCAATGGGTTGGACATGTTGCCAGAAGAACAGACCACCGATGGACAACTGAAATTTTAGACTGGATTCCAAGGGACAGAAAAAGACCCAGAAGAAGACCCTATGGGAGATGGATTCATGAAATTCGAAAGCATGCTGGAGTGACATGAAGACAGGCTGAAGACAGACAATTGTGGAAGAAACTTAGGGAGACCTTCCTCCTGCAGTGGATAGATAATGGTTGACAATGATGATGATGATATATATATATATATATATATATATATATATATATATATATATATATACACTGAAGAGCAATTGAATTAGAGATGCCAGTCTAGTAACGTGTAGCACCACCTTTCGCCCTGATGACGGCGGCGATTCGTCTCGGCATGGACTCGGCAAGACACCGGGAGCGTTGGGAAGCCATACGGATCCACGACCCCTGAACAAGCTCCCACAGTTCACGAAGATTTGATGGAGGGAGTCAGAGCCTCGAACATCTGTCTCGATGGCATCCCAGATGTGTTCGATGGGATGGAGGCCAGGTGACCTAGCTGGCCAAGGAAGCGAGATCACATCGGTGGAGTGTTCATCCTACCATTCGGATACAATTCGGGAGCGATGACACGGTGCATTGTCATGTTGCAAGATGAGGTCCCCAGTGGGATGTTGAAGACGCACAAACAGGAGCAAATAGTCGTCCAGGATAGCCCGGTAACGTTGACCTGTGAGGGACGATGTCACTCGTACCAGGGGTTCCATTTCAGTCCACGTAAACAGTCCCCAGACGAGAATGCCACACCCACAAGCGTGAAGAGTACCCTGCTGGCAAGAAGGATCCATCGCTTCATGTGGTCTGCGCCGCACTCGTATCCTGCCATCCGCATGTACTAACGTGAATCTCGACTCATTAGTCCAGGCAACATTTTTCCCCATGTCTAGGGTCCAGTGGCGATGTTCCCGCGCACATGCTAATCTTTGCACCCTGTGATGTGCGGTCAGCAGCGGTACCTTCGTGGGACGATGGCTTCTGTACCCCATAGCGAGGAGATGGTTCAGGATGGTGTGGCTGCTTACACGTTTTTGTGCACCAGCGTTAAATTGCCGAGTGATTTCTTGCACTGTGGTCCGTCTATCCGCTGTTACAATGCGAGCTAGCGGACGATGACCCTGCTCATCCACACGCTGTTGTCCACGGCACTTGGCCCATGCAGGGATGGTTTTACCGGATTCCATGTACTCACGGTGCACTCGTGACACAGTATCTCGTGAAAATCCCAGTGCCTGCACGACTTCCGAGATGGAGTGACTCATTCGTCTGGCCCCGACAATTTGCGCACGATCAAATGCGCTTAGATCCTTCGTCTTACCCATACTGCGTCCGACTCTTACTGATTCCCGTCGCATCACTCCTTATATTGTAGGATCGCTGCATACGCCATGTCGTTTCCGTTTACAGGGCCGCCCACAGCGCCACATTTGCATAATGCCAGCTGTCTCTAATTCAATTGCTCTTCAGTGTATAGTGATAAAGAGGAGCGCACTTCCCATGCTTTAGCCGGGACTCGGCCAGGGGCCTATATCGGACGAACTACAGAGGAGGAGATCCAAAATTAAATCACCTGCAGTGACCGGTTGGTCTGGAAGGTCTCAGTTGAACAGTGCGCCAGTGGACGAACATGAAACTAATGCGCCGTAACCGGAGCCATGCAAGTTCAGTTTTTTATTTTCATTTTTCAAGAGTAATAACTTTCTCCGTGAAGCTGTTTCTATAACCTCTGGTTTCGTATCACAATACAAACGCTAAAGTCAGTGTCGTGTAATCAAGGCTAGCTAGGCTAGCTGCGAAGCCCAGAGAATGCACAAATAAAACTGAATTAAATATACACAAATAAAAGTCAATTATCAACTGTATTAAAATATGTCGATGCTTTCGGTGCGAAAATAAACGCGTGCGGATTCACTTCTTTGACTCAGTCTGGTGAGCGAAACCCAACGGCACAACGCAAGCAGCTCTTCCAGAGTCTTCGCAGTTCTGACGCGAAAACCTTCCGTACAATCGCCTGCTAGCGTTTCCATGACAACATGAATCAGCTGGCAGAGGGGAATGGGCCATTGCTTTGGGAAACGGTTCGCTCATTAGACTAACACAGCCGCACTCATACTCCCGCCCATAAGAGTGTTTCGCGAGAATTGTTTCAGTTTTTGTGAAGTGTCAATGAATTAAAATCAGAGATATTATATCTTAAATTCGTGGTTTTGTTGGATTCGAACTGTTTTGATAAATTTTCTGAAACCTTCCCTGAACATCTACTGTCAGAACTTGAAGAATTCTATGCTTCAAATTTTAATACAGCTCGACTAAAAAATGAACTGAAGGTGTTTTATTCCTTTGATGAATACAAAAACAAATCAGTAAGAGACATTACGTGTTACATAAAGTTGAATAAATTGGACGTAGTGTTTAGTGAGGTGTACAAATTAGCAGACCTCATATTAAACTTTCCATTAACAACTGCAACTGCCGAAAGAAGTTCTTCAGCAATAAAAAGAATCAAGATATATCTTAGAGCCACACAAGGCTACATACACATTCGAAAAACTTGGCTGTTTTGTCAATAGAGAAAACATTCTTTTTAAATAGGAAAATGTACTGGGCAGAAACATTTTATGAAAACGTAACACTCAAGTTCACATAAAAGGAGAAGAAGAATGGAGTTCCTGTACAAATAAAGTATTGAGAAGAAGAATGGAGTAATAAAGTATTGAGAAGAATGGAGGAGAGTAAATAACAACCCGAACATTTTTTCACCATTATACTTTTATAGATTTTTCTCATGTTAAATAACTATGACACATATACAGAGCATTATAGTTCATTCCTTTGAAAATTAAGAGTACGGAAATTATAAACAATTAATCAAAATGAAAAATAAAATATACTGAAAAGCTAAGAATTATATGAAAACTGTATACAAGACGTATTTCAATTAAGATTTTTGTAAAGCTTTGATTTTTGTGATAGTGATTGACACCGTACCATTCAAAACAGTTAAAACGCTTTTCAAAGTTCCGTTTCTCATTTTACTTTAAATAACATTTATTTTTTTTGTATTTTAACCGAAAAACTTAAACAGGAAAAAATTGCATGCAAGCAATGTCCGCTGAACGATTTTCCTGTCTAATAACAAAAATTCCATCAAAACAGCAAATTTTAAAGATATTCCATCCATTCTGAGGGCGAAATGAATGTGGACAAAGTCAACGGTATCCAAAATGAACCGTGGAGTTAATGAAGAGCGGGAAAATTGAACAATGGACAAAGTGAACAGTGAACTTCGAAATGAACACAAATTCTAATCCTCATAATTATTTGGTATCATGTTAGCAATGGCATGTACCTAAAATTTAGAAAAAAAGTTACTTCTATTACTTAACAATTGAAAATTAAACTTCGCAATTAAAAAAAAAAAAAAAAACCAGTACTGGGGGAAGAGGAGGAGAGGGAAGGGGAGATAGCCTAGGTCTCGGACCCATGATACGCCACTGGCTAAAGTAGTTCAGATCCGACCACTAGAGCGCTAATAGAAATTATGAGCTACACCTTCGTTTATTCTCCTCTGTGGAACAAAAGGTCTTAAGACAGCTTTCAGATCGCTTCGCTACCGGGCGTGGCGCTTATGTAGCTTTACTAACGCGTTTGGGACAGTGACGTCACAATCAACCCACCGGAAGTATATTTTGAACTCAACCTTGTGGCGCTCTGACCTTAGTGTTCATTGCAAAAAAACAAAATAAATAAATAAATGTGATGTAGTTCGAGAGATGTGTGAAAAGATGTGTTAATTACCCCGGGTAATATGATTCTTTTCTTTTTTGTACGTTTCAGTTGCCCTTCGTAAGTAATTTAGGGTAATACAGTGCATCTCTTGCATCAGAATTGGTTTTACTAACCAATTTCACGTGTTGGAGAAAAGGTTTTACAATCCTGCATAATGGAGAAAGTGGTGACATTATTCGGAAATCACCATGAAAGAGTTATGGACGCTACGAGTTGTTTCCGATATATCCCTACAAGGTCTTTTATATCACACGCTTCACCAATTGTGTGCAATATCTTAATGCCATAAGACCAAACTTAGAAGCCTTGTGTATTTCCGAAGACATCGGCAGTTCCAATGTCTTTACACTTTTCATACCCGTCTAGGAGAACCGTCTTCGTAAGCCGATATTCCTGCATATTGGTCCTTGGATGGAGAATAAAAATTATAAAGGGTAGACCAGGGAAGGACGTTGATTGAAATTCCGTCACACGCATTGTTGTCGCACCCCATTACAGCTTATTAAAAGCATATATCACTTTGTCAGTGGGACTTAATACTTCCGTCTGCGCTGCGACCTTGACATGATTTCAAAGAATGCAAAATAGCTTTGCACACCTTCTACATGTCGTGCATGCCTCAAGAGCTATTCAGAAATCTTGTCGCCTGAGAACAGTTCAGATCTCCGAGGATTAACCTACATTGAATCTTGATTATGCACCTTTGCTTGTCTAAGAATAAAGTTAGTGAAGAGTCGACGTGCTTTGTCGTTCGTTCTCTGATGTTGGATCTGTGGGGTTGTTTTATGAATGCTACTTCCCGTACGAGAAGGGTTTTAGAGTTGCACATGACATACTTCAAGGTTTACTGACTTAAACGAACTGTTTCGCTTGAGCTGTGCAAAGAAAATTATGTGTAGGAAGAATGGTGGAATGTTTAGAACACATGACGTCAGTAATCGCGATTTCTTATGAAAAATCGCGAAGAGCGTGGTTAATTTAAACTTACACTGTAAAAATTCTGACTGTGAATTTTAGTTTTGTACCAAGTTGTCATCACAAAACAGTAAAACTAAGAGTTTTATATCCGCCTAGGTGCCGCAGTGGTCTAAGCGATGACTTCTGATCATTCGTTCGAGATGGATCCGTGTTCGAATCCCGATGAGGCATGGATGTTGTTTTGTCTTACGGCACCGGCTCTTTTCATTCCCTGGAGCCAACGGCCCTAAATTAGGGACGATGACTGCTTATAGCTCATGGTGGTAGTTAAACCTTCAATAACAAAAACAGTTTTATACTGCATTTTCATAATTTCCTTTGTCTGAATGTTTGTCCCATTTCGGTAGCGCAGTGAAAAAAACGCTTGCCTGTTTTAATAGTCGAATCCCTGCCTCAACACCGACATAATTTTGTTTTTGCAATGTTTATGAAATATACTTTCACATTTTAAACAAAAATAATACCTGCGTATCAGAATATTACTTTACATATTTTATTTTCTGCGTTCTTATTGACAGGCTTTCACCTACTAGAAAAATATTTGCTATGTCTGTTAGAAGTTTCGAAATTGCCAAATGAATTTGTTTATTAGTCTAAAGAGAAATTATTGCATTTCCCCCTTTCGGTTTCCTTGCTTGATGTACGAATATGTAAAAAACGAAACCTAAGAATGTGTCTCCAATGCCGTAGATCAATTTACTCTTCGTTTAATCGTCTTTAAAATCGCGTTTAATTGCATAAAAGTAAAAAACGTTTAAATAGATGAGCAACAGGTAATGTAAAAATTGAGAAATACACAGAAACGAAATAGAAAGATTTATTTTCATTTTGGCGACCTACAGGTCTGTAATTTTTGTTCACAGATCGAAACGTAATGAGAGAACAAATTCTACTGCCCTGGTAGAGTAGCATCTAAGCGCTGACTTCTTAGTCATTCGTCCGAGAGGGTGCAGGGTTCGAATCCCACGGGAGGCGTGGACGGTGTGCTTGTCTTACCACACGGGTTCTCTCCGTACCCTGAAACCAATGGTTCTAAATTAGGGGGCGGACAACTACTTATACTGTTGTTCAGTGGCGTTATAGAATTTGTTTTTTATTTGGGGGGGGAAGAAATATGGAAGTTTTTGAAATCCACAAGAACAAAACTAAAGTTAATGGAAAACAGAAGGAAAATTTAAAGCATTGTTTTCTAATGTAAGTCACATTTTAACAAAAACTTTAAAAAATGAAACACTTTCGGGGGCGTCAAGTTGGCTCCCTCTAAATACGCCCCTGCTCAGGGTGGTCTTTAAACCCCTAGAAAAAGAATAAATACTTGATACTGCAACAGTTTAGCAGTTACTAATTTACGTATAATGACTTTGAAGGAACAGTCACAAAGCGTAAAGATTGGCCCTTACATACCATGTAATTTACTGCATACAGCTGTAAATGAACAGTTACGAAACGTTAAAGTGACAGTTACATATCATGTAATTTACCGAATATAATATTGGTCTTTCATTCCGTAGATGAGTCATACGAACCGTTGGCATCTAGTCATTCACCCAAGACGTGTCTGGGCTCGTATTCTGGATGATGGTTTGTTTATCTTACGGCACTGCCTCTTTTACCTCCCTGGAATCAGTGTTTCCAAATTACAGAAGGAGGGACTGCTTATAGCGCACTGAGTTGCTCACAGTAGACTTTAAACCCTAGAAAAATTTTCACTCTTAGAAAAATGCACGGTCTCTATAGACGTGAGATTTCAACGAACTATACATTTGTAAAACTGTTCTAGTAATCCGATTTATTGACGTAGAAACATAAATATACGTTTATGTCTTCTGCTGCTTGGTTTTGGTTGGTTTCGGTTTCAGGATATAATGACCACCGTGAGCAACTCGATGAGCTATGAGCAATCACCCATTACTAATTCTAGGCCACTAGCTCGTTTCCCTGTCACTTTGCCGGTGTTCATTTTGCCCACGTTTACTTGGTCGATTTCATTTCGTCCACATTCACTTGGTCTATTTCATTTCCTCCACGTTCACTTGGTTTGTTTCATTTCGTCGACGTTCACTTGGTTTATTTTATTTCGTCCACGTTCACTTGGTTTATTTAATTTCGTCCACGTTCACTTGGTCTATTTCATTTCGTTCACGTTCACTTGGTTTGTTTCATTTCGTCCACGTTCACTTGGTTTATTTCAATTTCGTCCACGTTCACTTGGTCTATTTCATTTCGTTCACGTTCACTTGGTTTATTTCATTTCGTCCACGTTCACTTGGTTTATTTAATTTCGTCCACGTTCACTTGGTCTATTTCATTTCGTTCACGTTCACTTGGTTTGTTTCATTTCGTCCACGTTCACTTGGTTTATTTCATTTCGTCCACGTTCACTTGGTTTGTTTCATTTCGTCCACGTTCACTTGGTTTATTTCATTTCGTCCACGTTCACTTGGTTTATTTAATTTCGTCCACGTTCACTTGGTTTATTTAATTTCGTCCACGTTCACTTGGTCTATTTCATTTCGTTCACGTTCACTTGGTTTGTTTCATTTCGTCCACGTTCACTTGGTTTATTTCATTTCGTCCACGTTCACTTGGTTTATTTAATTTCGTCCGCGTTCACTTGGTCTATTTAATTTCGTCCACGTTCACTTGGTTTATTTAATTTCGTCCGCGTTAACTTGGTTTATTTCATGTCGTCCACGTTCACTTGGTCTATTTCATTTCGTCCACTGTTCACTTTGTCCACATTCATTTCGTTCTCAGAATGGATGGAATAACGCAGAAATTTTCTGTTTGATGGAATTTTTGTTAGTAAGCAGAAAAAACAGGTCAGTGGACATTGTTACATGCCATTTTTTCTCTTATTTTTCGATTAAAATATAACGATTTTAAATGCTATTTAAAGTAACATGATGAGCTAAACTTCGAGCTTTTTAACTTTCTTGTGTGGTACGATGTCAATCAATATGAGATAAATCAGAGTTTATTCCAATGGCCATAAATATGTTGGACTGAAGTGGAAAATTTTAGATACCCTTTCTCCTTTATGTGAAAAGTCTTTATTTTCCTTCTCTCACACTGCAAATTCCCAGTAAATAACAACCCGAACATTTTTCACCATTATATTTTTATAGATTTTTCTCATGTTAAATAACTATGACACATATACAGAGCATTATAGTTCATTCCTTTGAAAATTAAGAATACGGAAATTATAAACAATTAATCAAAATGAAAAATAAAATATACCGAAAAGCTAAGAATTATATGAAAACTGTATACAAGACGTATTTCAATTAAGATTTTTGTAAAACTTTGATTTTTGTGATAGTGATTGACACCGTACCATTCAAAACAGTTAAAAATCTTTTCTAAGTTCCGTTCCTCATTTTACTTTAAATAACATTTAATTTTTTTGTATTTTAACCGAAAAACTTAAACAGGAAAAAATCGCATGCAAGCAATGCCCGCTGAACGATTTTCCTGTCTAATAACAAAAATTCCATCAAAACAGCAAATTTCCACGGTATTCCATCCATTCTGAGGGCGAAATGATTGTGGACAAAGTGAACGGTGGGCGAAATGAACGGTGCACTTCGAAATGAACACGTGCAAAGTGATCCGTCACCCACAAGCTCCATCAACCAGATGGCTTTTTCAAGCGAGAGCCACAAGAAACTTCAACGTCATGAACGTTAACTGAAATGTATTGCAAACAAGACTATGCATCGTTATAAAAAATTAGAAATAGCGTGTAAAATTTTCTTCACCAAATTAGACTACCCGAGGCAAAAAAGAATTTTTCAAATGTAGCTTTTAGAAGCAGATATCTAGAAAATTATGTTATATATTTACCATCTGAAACTGTGAATTATTTGAGCTAAAACATGTACGCGAAATGGTCCTCATGGTAAAAGGAATCGCACAAAAAAGAATATTTTTGGATCTGATTATTAAAGCAATAATAAAATAGTAAATAGTAACGCTGTACTAGTGATCCGATTTATTGGCGTAGGAAATAAACACATAAGCGTTTCCAAGCTTTCGCACATCAACCAGATGGCTTTTTCAAGGAAGTTAGACAGAAACTGCAAACTGAAAAATAGAACGCTTAACAATTTGAACGCGGGAACTTGACAATAAATAGATGCGACGTTACATTCATTAAAGATACGAGGCATCACGTTGGTTGCACGTGGGATCCTGGCAGAGAAAAGGTGTTACTTGAAGAATTGGATCCAAATTCGTGGCAACTCGAGCGAGACAGAATCATTGCAAGAATCGCTGTTGGTAATGATCTCCAAGGTTTCCCGAATGGCTCTACATTTAGGGGTACAGTAGCTAGCTAATTTTTTTATCTTTATATCATCCCATATGGGATGATATAAAGAAATTATCTAGCCACTCTACCCCTAACTATACAGGCTTTATATCTTTATATCATCCTATGTGGGATGATATAAAGAAATTAGCTAGCTACTCTACCCCTAAATATAGAGCCATTCGGGAAACCTTAGAGATCATTACCAACAGCGATTCTTGCAATGATTCTGTCTCGCTCGAGTTGCCACGAATTTGGAACCAATTCTTCAAGTAACGCCTTTTCTCTACCAGGAACCCGCGTGCAACCAACGTGATGGCTTGTATCTTTAATGAATGTAACGTCGCATCTGTTTATTGTCAAGTTCCCGCGTTCAATTTGTTAAGCGTTCTATTTTTCAGTTTGCAGTTTCTGTCTAACTTCCTTGAAAAAGCCATCTGGTTGATGTGCGAGAGCTTGGAAACGCTTATGTGTTTATTTCCTACTCCAATAAATCGGATCACTAGTACAGCGTTGCTATTTACTACTTAATTGGTGTACTGTTCCTCCTTCTAAAAAAAGAATAAAATATTTTGAATTCAGTGTCAACCGTTTTTACGCCACCTCGGTTGCTGATTGATCAGAGCTGTAGGTTTTTGGCTCTGTAGTCAGAAACTTGACTGTGGGTGCAGCTGTAAATGAAGCACGTGTGGTACTCTTGCCCCCTCAGCCATTTCTATCTACCATTCCTGGAACCAATCTTCCTAAATTAGGGACTGCTTATGTTAACGTTAGACGCTCATGATTATAGCCAAATACCGAGTAAATAAACAAAAACAAACAAACAAAAAGCGTAAATCTTGAATAAAACAAACAAAAGAAGAATCCAAGGCTAAGATTTTCTGTAGTCATCTTACGTATGCCCCAAATATAAACTACTGAATTACCAGATTTCATGCAGAAAAGCAGATCAACTCAGGAAAAATGACTAGTCTAATATTGTAACTATGACGTGGCGAATAATATCCACATGTTAAGAAAAACTAATGTGAACGTGAAATCATTTAGATGAATTCCTGTTGACTCATGAAATGCACAATGCTTTTCAGCCAGTTAATCAAAAAATTATTCTGCAAAATACTTTTCAGCCATAAATCAAGCTATTCTTTCCATGTAACGTAACCACAGAAATTTGAAAATTTATCGTCTTGGAACGGAAATCGAATCCGCATCTCCGGATTGGCGCTCGAGAATGCTACGCATTACACCTAACCAGAGAGATATAAAGCCTTTAAATTTGCTAACGACCAAGCAATAGTTTCAGGATCAGCAAAATCATTACAGCGCATGATGTCAAAAATACAGAAAAATGCAGATTTCTATGGAATGAAGATAAATAGGAATAATACAAAACTAATGGTAATGGGGAAGGTTCCAAAAGAGGCTTTCCTTAAATTGAAGGACAAAACATCGAACAAGTTAAATCATTTCGCTATTTGGGTCAAATTATGCGAGGCGTGAAAAGGATATTAGAATGAGACTGGTGACCGCAAAAACGGCTTTTAGAGAGAATCAAAAATTACTGACAGCCAAAAATATAGATCTAAAACTGAAGAAGAGAATTTTAAAGGCATATGTTTGGCCAGTAGCTCTCTACGGTTCCGAGCCATGGACATTGACCGAGAGGGAACTGAAAACGCTGGAGACATTTCAGATGTGGAGTTATAGACGAATGGAGAGAATAAGTTGGCTGGATAGAAAGACTGATGAGGAGGTCCTGGAGAGCGTGGGAGAACCCTGGAATCTGATCAACATGTTAAAGAAAAGAAGAGTGTCGTGGATAGGACACACATTGCGCCGTGGTGGCCCGATTCTGAATGTTTTGGAAGGGAAAATTCAAGGCAAGAGAGGAAGAGGACGGCCAAGGAAAGGCTTTGTGGCACAATTACTCCAAGACACCAATACTAGGACATAATATGACTTGAAGAGAACGATAGAGAACAGAAAGGAATAGAGGAACATAGTGCATCTACTGAGCAACTAGTCCTTGGACTGAGTAATTAAGAAGAAGAAGATGTGACGTACCTGCCAGCAAGACGCACACGACATAAAGCCAGATAGCAATCAGAATAAACGTCCGCGTAGCTCAATTGGTAGAGCAACTTATTCCGGAATGAGGGGACCCGGGTTCGAATCCTGGCGCGGATAAAAATGACGGAGAAATTCACTTCGTTATAAAGACACCATGCAGGATAATGAAACCCGAACAACTGAGGCATTAATCTGAAACGTCAGACTTTGATTTCACTGCACCATTCGAAATCGTCCTGCACTGTTCTAGGACGATTAAATTTTCGAAACTTCTGTGGTTATTTTACATAAAAAGAACAGCTTGATTTATATTAATTATTCCATGTGTTTCCAACTTGATATTTACTCATTTGCTGGTGATGTAACTTAGCACTACGATGAGACTCCTTTGTTTCCATTAGTCCAGTGAAATCAAAATGTCTGACGTTTCAGATTAATGCTTCAGTTGTTTGGATTTCATTGTCCTGGATGGTCTAATGGTTGGCATACTCGAGCGCAAGTCAGGAGATGCGAGTTTGATTCCGTTCCAGGACGATTAAATTTTCAAATTTCTGTGGTTATGCTACATGGAAAGAACAACTTGATTTATGTCTATATTAATTATTCCATGCATTTCCAATTTGATACTTTTCAGCCAGTTTGATCAAATTATTCAGCCTCACTTCTTTCTCTCTCAGTTTCTTTGTCGATTCACACGTTTTCACAAATACCTCACAGAACTGCGAGCTCTGATTCAATAACTTATACGAAATAATAATAAAATAATGGTTAAAGATGAATTCATTGTCAGCACAAAAATAATACTTAAAACTTTTCATGAAAACAGAAATAGAGCATGAGCTGAAGTAAAATCAGGCGATGATGATTGGGATATCATCATCATTGTCAACCATTATCAATCCACTGCTGGGCGAAGGTCTGCCCAAGTTTCTTCCACAACGGTCTGTCTTGTGCTAGTCTACTACATGTTACGCCCGCATACTTTCAAATTTCATCCACACATCTCCCATGTGGTCTTCTTCTGGGTCTATTCCTGTCCCTTGGAATCCAACCTAAATTTCGGCTGTCCATCGATGGTCTGTTCTTTTGGCAATATGGCCAGCCCATTGTGATTTCAGGGATTTTACTCTGGTCATGATGTCTTCCACTTTTTCATTTTTCTGATCCACGAGTTCCTCTCCTTATCTCTAATGGTTACACCAAGCATGCACCTCTCCATGCTACTTTGAGTTGTCTGAAGCGTTTTCACGTCTCTTTTAGTTAAGGTCCACGTCTCTGCACCATACGTAAGCACTGGAAGGATGCATTGATCAAACACTTTTCTTTTAAGACATAATGGCATATTGCTCTTGAAAATTATGCTGTTTCTTCCAAAAGCTCTCCAGGCAAGTTTTGTACGCCGATTAATTTCTTTTTTTTTTTAATTGCAGGTTTAACGACCACCGTGAGCAACTCAATGGGCTATAAGCAGTCGCCCGTCCCTAATTTTGGGCCACTGGCTCCAGGGAAGGGAAAGAGCCAGTGCCGTAAGACAAACATAACATCCATGACTCACCGGGATTCGAATCCAGGCCCCTTTCGGACGAACGATCAGAGGCCATCGCTTAGACCGCTGCGCCACCGGGGCGGCCCGATTTATTTCTTCATCAATGTGACCCTCAGTTGATATCTGCTGTCCAAGATAAACGTAGGTATCGGTTATCTCCAGCTTTTCTCCATCAATCGATAAATCTTCATTCCTTGTAAAAGCATTGTACATCACTTTTGTCTTCAGAAAGTTCATTGTTAATCCCACTTCTTTACTCTTGTCAGCAAGTTCCTGGGTCATACTCTGCAGCTCTGATGGGGTAGTTGCAAAAATGACCTCGTCGTCAGCAAAACGAAGGTGAGTTAGATAATCTCCATTAATCTTTATCTTTTTGTTTTCCCAGTTCAGTGACTGAAAGACATTTTCCAAAGTGGCATTAAAGAGCTTGGGAGATATGGGATTGGGATATATAGTTACTTAAATGGTTCAGACCGAGGGTAAGCGGTGTTTTGGAGGATATCAGGCAAAAGTTGACTGCTTTGTGTATTTTTTTAACAAACAGTCTGCTGGAGTGAAAACTAGGATGTGTGCTTTTGGAAGTAGTCTTATTTTTGAAAGCAAACCACCATTATCGTGTAAAAGTATTAAATTCATTCTGCCAGTTATGAATGGGAAATATATATTCGAAGTAAAAAATAGTAACATATAAAGACTACAGATATCCAAAACAGATGGGAGGATTGAATACAACAAGGAGATTTTGGAAAATGAAGGATATCTAGATATAATCCTAAGGCTCTCAACTGGCAGTTGATTGGAGGTGTTCTTAAAAGAGAAAGTAAAACCTAGATATAAGAAGGTCCGAAGAGGATAAACAGATTGAGAGATGTTTAGATGAAATATGAAAGTATGCTTCAAAATAAGAAAAAATAAATTAAAGACAGTAGATAAGACAAAAAAATGTCTAAGAGACCAAAGATGTTTTCATCCGAAATTCCAGCAATAAAATGTCTTATATTGTTCTGCTTCTAAATACTTTCCTGAGAATCGGAAATTTAAAATAATAACGCATTTAATTTTTAATATTTACGTAAAGGTTGGGTGCGAACTCGAATTGCATTCTCTTTCCAGTCCTTTATTATTTTTGTGAACGCTTAACCACCATCTACTGCTAGTTTAAAGTCACGCTTCGCTATTGCTTTTATCAAAGGCGAAAACGAGACTCACTACGCCCTTTGAAATCAGTTATGCTTAAGGAATTTTCTGTGCGGTTGAGGCTGTACCACAGTTTTCTTCACCATGAATGTATTTTAATTAAAGGCAAGAATTTGTATTGCGTCTTTTTTTTTGTTGTTGTTGTTGCTGCCATTGTTGTAAAGTTACGCGGGAGAGACTGCTGTCTTTCTCGAATAACTGCGCACGTCATAATTTTTGACTTGACTTGGACGCTGCTTAGATGTTTTTAAAACGTATCGGTGTTAAGAGTGACATTCGGTCGCTCATTCCTATGTCTGCTGGAGCGAAACCGCGACCGAGTGAGGCACCAGGTAAATAGGCAACATCTGCTCCTTTTTACGCATGATAGCTCGGGTCATTCAGAAATCGTGCAGCTTGCTTCAGTTCAGTTGCAGGCTCGAAATTCCAACAGCAGCAGAGGGGAAGAGAATGAAATGTCCTGTCGGGGGATCTGTTCCAATTATTTGCAAAAAGAAAAACAAGATTCTTCTTATAAATAAATTGCGAGAGTACTACCTGAATGTTTAAAGCGAAATGGTGGCAGGAGTTTTAGAAGTGCATATAAATCTTCGCAAAACTCTCTGCTTTTTTTTTTTTTTCAAGGTTTGTGATTGTTAGGTGAAGTGCTTACGTTTCGTCTGCATACACACATTAGATTCTGATATAAATGAAATTTAAAAATGAAGTGGTAGAACGTTTTTAAAGGACTTGAAATTTCTGGAAGCTTCAAAAGACACAGACAATTCATCTTGAAAATACTGATCCTGATTTTTAGTACTTTTTAATTTGTTTTTCTCCACAAGAAACCGCCTAGATGATCTCATGTTCAAAGAAACGGATTTCATTTCATTTATTTTTTGTTATGGGGTTACATTTGACCCAATGTTACATTTCAAAATTAATTTTATAACATAAAATATTAATAAGAAAACATATATAATATGTATAGTTATGTACAGGGTAACCACAGAACAGGAAATTGAGTAAAACGCTATTTTTTACATATATATATAGCCTTTTACTCAATTTCCTTCATTTTACTCAATTTTGTTTCATTGCTTTGCTTCTTGGGGAGGTTTTGTTGTTTAAGGTTTATTGTTTTATTATATATATATATAGCCTGAGGGAATTCAAACTGCCCTAAAGTGCGTAGTCAAACCAAACGTCCTGCACATATGAAATTTGCGCATATGTGGTCTGATTAATAATTTTCTGCTATTAAATTTTATTTTTTAGTTTGTTAGCAAATATTTCTTTAGTTGCTTTCAAAAATAATTAGAATCATTAATCTGTGTTAGTTGACAAGGTAGGTTATTCCATGACAATCAATACATCTTTGATGGGTTAAGTAAAGATGTATTGATTGCTATAAGTAACAAAAATGCATTCTTGTTTCTTGTTAGATAGTCGTGACCTAGTGTTCAGCTGAATTAAATATTGATACCTATCCTCCTTTATTATTTTATACATAAATCCTAATGATCTATATTGTCATAATTTCTCACTATCTAAAAATCAGTAAATATTAATCTGTACCGCACATATTCAAATTTATTCCTCTAAAATTATTTAAAATTTTGACCATCCCATTTTGTAATGATTTTAATTTATATAAATTAGTCTTAGGATATTTGATTGAAAGCTAACTTTCGAGCGCGTTTTGTGAGAAAAAAATGCGAATGTATTTGCTTCGTATGCCAAGACGAGTAAGAAGTTCATCATATTTTGAGCTACACGTAATACAGGGCCTCCATTCCATTCCATTCTTTTCCTGCATTCATAGGCCGACTGGGTACTTCAATGACGTCACACACTAGGCTGATGGCGTACATTTGGCTCGGAATCACATTATATTGCAAAGTGAGATGATGAAGGTAGGTAAACGTGCTGTTGGGGTGCTCCTACGCCATCATTAGTGAAAAAAGTGTTTTATGCGGCAATAGCAGGGTGAGAAATTTGTGTAATTGAAGCCGAGGAAACAGTGGATACTGCACGAAAATGGCTCCCACGTTTCAACGCTGGGGAAGGCAAGCTCAGATCAAGACGTCCAACGACCATCAACACTGATAGCCTGGTCGAAGCTGTGACAACGAATCCCGGTACCAGTACACGATAACTGGAAGCTGATGAGAGGTCTTCCTAGTCCACAATCGTTCGTCACTTGCACCAGACTGGTTCCTGCTCCGGGCTCCATTAAGTGGTTCCCTATGAAATGACACCTCAGGAAGTGGAACGTCGTGTGACTCTTTGTCGCACACTGCTTTCAACTTACAGGACGATAGGTTTTGATACCGTGTAGTCACAGGCGATGAAAAATGGATATTCTTACGTTGTTCTACTACTGGAATCCGGTGTCTGATGCCACGCGAGGAAGCACAGCCGTTCTTCCTCGCGTGGCACCAGACACCGGATTCCAGTAGTAGAACAACGTAGGAATATCATGCTGCGCATTTGTGGAATTGTGAACGTCATGTGCACTGGGAACTCGTGCCCCATGTTCTAGCTGAGGACTGGAACCTCTATGGTGAACAACTGCAGTGGGCGCATGATGCTCTGTGTCAACGCCGCCCAGCCTTCATCAATAAGAAGCGCGAGTGGTTGCAAGTGAATAATGTGCCAAATCAGACCTTCAAAGTGGTCCGCCAAAATCCACCGGAATTGGAAGGGGTTGAGATCTTACCCACATCCTCCATAATCGTAGTTGAGATGCTACCCACATTTTCCATAATCGTAGTTGAGATCCTACCCACATCCTCCATAATCGTAGTTGTGATCCTACCCACATTCTCCATAATCGTAGTTAAAATCCTACCCACATCTTCCGTAATCGTAGTTCAGATCCTACCCACATCCTCCATAATCGTAGTTAAAATCATACCCACATCCTCCATAATCGTAGTTGAGATCCTACCCACATACCCCGTAATCATAGCTGCGATCCTACCCACATCTTCCATAATCGTATTTGAGATCCTACAAACATCGTCCATAATCGTAGTTGAGATCCTACCCACATCCTCCATAATCGTAGTTGAGATCATACCCACATTCTCCATAATCGTAGTTGATATCACAATCGTAGTTGATATCTTACCCACATCCTCCATAATCGTAGTTGAGATCCTACCCACATCCTCCATAATCGTATTTGAGATCTTACCCAAATCCCCCTTAATCATAGATGAGATCCTACGCACATCCTCCATAATCGTAGTTGAGATCCTACCAACACCCTCCATAATCGTAGTTGAGATCCTACCCACATCCCCCAGAATCATTACCTGCCAGCAGGAAGGCAGATAGCAGTCGGAACAAACGTCCGCGTAGCTCAATTGGTAGAGTGACTTATTCCCGAATGAGGGTATCCGGGTTCGAATCCTGTCGTGGACAGAAATGACGGAGAAATTTACTTCGTTATGAGATCCTACCCAAATCCTCCATAATTGTACTTGAGATCCTACCCACATCCTTCATAATTGTAATTGAGATCCTAACCAAATCCTCCATAATCGTAGTTAAGATCCTACTCACATCCCCCATAATCGTAGTTGAGATCTTACCCACTTTCTTCATAACCGTAGTTGAGATCCTACGACATTCTCCATAATTGTAGTTGAGATCCTACGCACATCCTCTATAATCGTAGTTGAGTTCCTACCCACATCCTCCATAATCGTAGTTGCGATCCTACCCACATCCTCCATAATTGGAGTTGAGATCCTACGACATCCTCCATAATTTGTAGTTGAGATCCTACGACATCCTCCATAATTGGAGTTGAGATCCTACCCACATCCTCCATAATTGTAGTTGAGATCCTACGACATCCTTCATAATCGTAGTTGAGATTCTACGACATCCTCCATAATTGTAGTTGAGATCCTACCCACATCCTCTATAATCGTAGTTGATAACCTACCCACATCCTCCATAATCGTAATTGAGATCCTACCCACATCCCCCATAATCGTAGTTGAGGTTTTACCCACATTCTCCATAATCCTAGTTGAGATCCTACGACATCCTCCATAATTGTAGTTGATATCCTACTCACATCCTCCATAATCGTAGTTGAGATCATACCCACATCCTTCATAATTCTAGTTGAGATCCTACGGCATCCTCCATAATTGTATTTGAGATCCTACCCACATACTCCATAATCGTAGTTCAGATCCTACCGACATCCTCCATAATCGTAGTTGAGATCCTACCGACATCCCTCATAATTGTAGTTGAGATCCTACGAGAACCCCATAATCGTAGTTGAGATCCTACCGACATCCCTCATAATTGTAGTTGAGATCCTACGAGAACCCCATAATCGTAGTTGAGATCCTACCGACATCCCTCATAATTGTAGTTGAGATCCTACGAGAACCCCATAATCGTAGTTAAGATCCTACCCACATCCCCCATAATCGTAGTTGAGATCCTACCTACATCCCCCATAATTGTAGTTGAGATCATACGACATCCTCCATAATCGTAGTTGAGATCTTACCCACATCCTCCATAATCGTTGTTGAGATCCTACGACATTCTCCATAATTGTAGTGAAGATCCTACCCACATCCCCTATAATTGTAGTTGATATCCTACGAGAACCCCATAATCGTAGTTGAGATCTTACCAAAATCCTCCATAATCGTAGTTGAGATCTTACCAAAATCCTCCATAATCGTAGTTGAGATCCTACGACATTCTCCATAATTGTAGTGAAGATCTTACCCACATCCCCCATAATTGTAGTTGAGATCCTACGAGAACCCATAATCGTAGTTGAGATCTTACCCACATCCCCCATAATCGTAGTTGAGATCCTACCCACATCTTCCATAATCGTAGTTGAGATCCTACCCACATCCCCCATAATCGTAGTTGAGATCCTACCCACATCCTCTATAACCGTAGTTGAGATCCTACCCACATCCTCCAAAAATCATTATCATTTTTGAAATTATGTAGAAGTAAATTTCTCCACCATTTTTATGCCAGGGGCTGGATTCGGACCAACAACTCTAGGCTCCGGAGCTCCGAGTGCTATTCATGATACTACACTGGCATGTGCTCTCACTGTTACCTGCCTTTATCTCATGTGCTGTGTCCTGCGGTGCAGGCACATCACATCTCCCTCGGAAAGAGGGCCGGGGTCATGGCCCACGTGTCAGCCTGGACCACGTGTCGCTGTAGGCAGTCATCCAATGAAGAACGTGCATTTGAGAAATCCGAGACATTTTGGTGAATTGAACATAACATCGCTCTGATTTATTTTTTCGAAGCACTGAAGAAGGGATTCTCATTTTCCCTGTCTCGCGGTGTGGAAAGAACATCGCACCATTGCGAGAAACTTATCAGCCAGGTCACCCTTGAAGTTCGGGCGCCAATATAACGTAACCCTTTTTGGTGCGCGAGATTGGTGTTACGCTATGTCTAAAACCATGACTAAGGCAATATTGAACAAAATGAGAATACGCTAAACATTCAGAATAACTGGGTCTATTTGACACCGCCCTTGGATGTAAATGAGGTGGTGATTGAGTGTGATACATAGTTCTAAAGTTTTAAATTTCCGGAACGGATGCTTGTAAAGCGCTTTGTTCTGGTGTCTTTGTTTATGTAGCAGCACATTTTTAAAATGGTCGCAATGGATATCTGGCATAACCACAGTAGTTCCGGCCCAGAATGCTTGAAATCACAATGCAATGAATGACCTCTGTTCCCGCTGACTGTACTTACCGAGGTAAATTGCAGATCGTTCATTAAATTATGTGTTTTCTAAACGAGCTACAGCAAATGATTTCCATTGTCAGATGGCAATCTTAGTGTTAATTCACTTTCCCCGAGTCGTAAATCTTGAAGAACGTATTGTTCCGATTGCTGTCAATTGTCTTGCTGAGATGGTACACGCGTAAGAGGAACAGAAAAGCTAATACATACTGGAAGACTTCAAGAAACTTTCGCATATTAGAATATTTTCTCATTGTTCACATATTCATTTAAACGTGAATCGGTTGTAAGAATCGTTATGTTTCTTTGTTATGTCAAGAACATAAATCACCTCATATCTCTTACATAAAACTTTGCTGAAATACCCTGAGAATTGCTTTTCTCTATACGCAGAATATTCAAATATGAAATTTGTTAACTCTCATGGTTTACTGTTCTTTTTGCCATCTCCAACAATAGATATTCGTCAATGAATGAATGAAATGCATTGAAATACGGGATTACACCATTGTACAATACAAATTTGATAGATGTGAATCCATTTACTGGTGTAAATATGACATGGATTTTAAGTCAGATAATATCCGAAAACTTTAAAATTTCGTCGTCCTCGAGCGAGAATCGAACCCGCGTCTCCCGGATAGCTCCCGAGTATGCTAATCACTACACCTGAATATCTGACTTATCATTCATGTCATATTTACACAAATAAACGGATTGACAACTTCAAAAAACTGTATTGTAAAATGGTGTAATCTCGTATTTCATTCACTGATATTCTGCTTCTCCGGGTAATCACGGAATGAATTCTAATCCTCCAGATTCGCTATACAGGGTGCATAGTAAAGTCCCTTTAGCCTGGAATAACTTGCGAACGAACAGAGGTACAGTTATACAAGTGAGATAACGGTATAGCAAAGCGACTGCGCGCAATCCAATGAAACCAATAGCAGCGCCCCTAGTGGCGAAATGCGGAAGTTAGCTATCGCAAATCGAAAACGAAAAGAGATAGAGCACAATTTCCAAATATAAAATTGTAGAGCATCAATTAATTGGTACAAAACGACATTTGTTTCACACGGATAAGATAAATTGTCGCCTGAATACTCTAAAATGTCCGAAATCGATGCGCGACGATTCGAATCTGCATATTCGCATTTCGCAAATGTAGCCGTATGCAAATGCAGACTGTGACGTTGTACCGTACCTACGATATAAAAACCAGTCGCAGGATGTACCCTGATCAGAAGTTTAGGTCTACGTACGCTGTGTGAGAATGGCGAGCTTGGATTTCTGGGGTTACCTAAAAAGTCAGGTGTATGCAACAGCGCCTACAAATCTGTTGGATCTATGTCGTCGTGTTACAGATGCTTGCAATAGCGTGACACCTTCCATGCTGAGGAATGTGCATGCAGAGTTACTTTTCACGAATACAAATGCGTATCGTGGGCAAAAGCGGACTCTTCGAACATACTCGACATTAACTTTTTATCACTGTGCGCCAGTTTGCCTTTTTTGTTTTTGTTTTGTCTGACGTCATCAAACTGTATTGACATAAGTACGCATTTACGTAATAAATTGTGTGTATTTGTTTATACCTATGCCTGTTCCCTTTAAACGTTCACACAAAAAGTCGCGCATCGATTTCGGACATTTTAGGGTATTCAGGTTAATAATTTATCTTATCCGTGTAAAACAAATGTCGTTTTGTACTAATTAATTGATGCTCTACAACTTTGTAATTGGAAATTGGGATCTATCTCTTTTCGTTTTCGATTTGCAATGGCTAACTTCCGCATTTCGCCACTAGGGGCGCTGCCATCGGTTGCATTCGATCGGGCGTAGTCGCTTTACTATACCGTTATCTCACTTGCATAACTGTACCTCTCTCCGTTTGCAAGTTATTCCAGGCTGAAGTGACTTTCCTATGCACTCTGTATATGAATGCCGGTTGCTTCGACTAGCGAATCCTTTTTTTTTTTTTTTGGTTGGAGGTTTAACGACCACCGTGAGCAACTCAATGGGCTATAAGCAGTCGCCCGGTCCCTAATTTAGGGTCACTAGTTCCAGGGAAGGGAGAGAGCCAGTGCCGTAAGACAAACACAACATCCATGCCTGACCGGGATTCGAACCCGGACCCCTTACGGACGAATGATCAGAGGCCAACGCCTTAGACCACTACGCCACCGGGGCGGCTAGCGAATCCTGTAATGAATATATTCAAATCAATCGGAAACTTGAAATTTGGTCGTTCTGGGTGGTGTAATGGTTGGCATATCCGGGAGACGCACGTTCGATTCCCGCTTCAGGACGGTGAAATTTTCAAGTTTTCGGATATCATCTGACTTAGTATCCATGTCATATTTACACCAATAAATGGATTCACGTCTTCCAAATTTGCATATTAGATACTCGTTCTTTTTATACAAACGCAGTCTAGCTCTTCGTTTCAACAAAGGTCTGTTCTGAATATGATTATAAATATTCATGGATAATTCTCACATTGCGCATTAATTAGCGACATGTACACCTGAAAAACATTTTTATTCGTTGTTTGGAAAGATTTAGTTTTAGCGCCGCTCTGGGTGAATTTCTAAAAATATCGCCGATGCCTTTTATTACATGTACTCTAAGTTAACCTTCTTTTGACGTAGAACTACGTCTAACTCCGCTGATAGTATACGGCGACTTACGGCTGACGGCCTGTGACAAAAATAGGTCCCAATTGAAATCATTATAGCGTTGAAAATACGTGCCGCACACTAATAGTGTTAGTATATTCGTAAACAACATGGAGTCCAATTCGCATGCTGCTCAATAGATCGCGTGCGCAACACTTCCCTCGCTTCCTGTGCGCGGGATAGGTGACGCAATATTTCTGGGGGTGCCGGCTCGTTTGACTCAGTCTATCTCGGTAACCGTGGGCGCAACACGACTATGCGTGGTATCGTTTTACAGCTCTCGTCAAATATACGAAGAACATTTGCGCAGTGGTTTGAACTAAACATTTTAAAAATTGTTTTCTTGTACACCGGTGAAGACTTTTGACAATATCGCGGTTTATCTGGACAAACGTGAGTTCAAACCGACTGTGCGTGGTATCATTTTAAAGCTCTCGACAAGATCTGTTCAGATATACAGTATAAAGAACATATCGCAGTGGTTTAAACTAAAATTTTTAAGAATTGTTTTCGTGTGATCGGGTTAACATTTTGGACAATGACGCGGAATTCGCGGAATGAACGCAAGCAAAAGTGGAGAAAATCAAAACGAGAGGCAAGAGCAAGTGAAGAGGAATGTCAGAAGCCTAAGAAGACAGAGCATCAGGTTGAGTAATTCGTGTATCGATTTGCTTTGTGTTCGCAATGTATCCAGCACGATTTGTAAAAATTATGAAAGCTATTTTTCATATCATAGACCTGTGCTGGCTATAACAAATTAAATAAACGCTTTGAAAACATACCCGGCAAGCTCATTTCAACTGTAAGGCGTAGTCCTGCGTTCCAAACTGACGTCTCAATCAGAATTGAGCCTACCTGTATTTTATTTATTTTTTTAGTTTCTCTCTTCTTACGCTAATTTGGTTTATGTTCGTTAAACGTTTTCCTAAGCTTAACATCAATGATTGCTGTCCCATGAATTTGAGTTTGGTAACCCTGACAAAAGGTCAATATACTATTACGTATATTAGAGGTCAATATACTATTACGTATATTAAAGGTCAATATACTATTACGTATATTAAAGGTCAATATACTATTACGTATATTAAAGGTCAATATACTATTACCTATATTAAAGGTCAATATACTATTACGTATATTAAAGGTCAATATCATCATCATCATCATCATTGTCAACCATTATCAATCCACTGCTGGACGAAGGTCTCCCCAAGTTTCCTCCACAACGGTCTGTCTTGTGCCAGTCTCCTCCATGTCACTCCCTGCATACTTTCGAATTTCATCCACCCATCTTCCATGTGGTCTTCTTCTGGGTCTTTTCTTGTCCCTTGGAATCCAATCTAAAATTTCGGCAGTCCATCGATGGTCTGTTCTTCTGGCAGTATGTCCAGCCCATTGCCATTTCAGGGATTTAACTCTGATCATGATGTCTTCCACTCTTGTCATTTTTCGGATCCACGAGTTCCCTCTTCTTATCTCTCCTGGTTACACCAAGCATGCACCTCTCCATGCTTTTTTGAGTTGTCTGCATCATTTGTATGTCTCTTTTAGCTAAGGTCCACGTCTCTGCACCATACGTAAGCACTGGAAGGATGCATTGATCAAATACTTTTCTTTTAAGACCTAATGGCATATTGCTCTTGAAAATTATGCTGTTTCTTCCAAAAGCTCTCCAGGCAAGTTTTGTACGCAGATTAATTTCTTCACCAATGTGACCCTCACTTGATATCTGCTGTCCAAGATAAACGTACGTGTTTGTTATCTCCAGCTTTTCTCCATCAATCGATAAATCTTCATTTCTTGTAAAAGCATTGTACATCACTTTTGTCTTCTGAAATTTCATTTTTAATCCCACTTCTTTACTCTTGTCAGCAAGTTCCTGGATCATACTCTGTAGCTCTGATGGGGTAGTTGCAAAAATGAATATGTCATCAGCAAAACGAAGGTAGGGTTAGATAATCTCCATTAATCTTTATCCCTTTGTTTTCCCAGTTCAGTGATTGAAAGACATTTTCCAATGTGGCATTAAAGAGCTTCGGAGATATGGTGTCACCTTGTCTCACTCCTTTTCAAATTTTTATGTGTGTTGTATTTTCAAACAGCCGAATCTTTGCACTTGCATTTTCATAGATGTTATTAATAATATTAATATATGCATCTTCAATACCGCAGGATTTCAGAGCCATTGCAACTGCTGATGGTTTCTCCGAATCAAAGGCTTTTTCATAATCGATAAAAGCCATGCACAATGGAAGCTCATATTCCCTCACTCTTTCAATTAGTTCTCTCAGTACGTGGATATGATCTATTGTGCTGTAGCCACTCCTGAATCCATCTTGTTCTCTCGGTTGAGCCATGTCCAGTGTCACCTTCAAGCGGTGTGAAAGAACTTTAGTGAAGATTTTATAAACCACTGATAGGAGGCTGATAGGTCTGTAGTTCCTGAGATCCTCAATGTCACCTTTTTTATGTAGCAAGATCATTGTAGCGGTGTTCCAATCCTCAGGAATCTTTCCTTCATTAAGGCATCGAGTGACAAGTTGGGCGAGTGCTGTTTCGATTTCTCCACTTGCTTCTTGTATGATGTGTACAGTAATTCCATCTTCTCCTGGAGCTTTTCTTCGCTTCATGTTCTTGATTGCATGTACAACTTCCGCTGGGAGGACTGGAAGAACTCTGGTACTTGTACCTTTCATGATGTCTGGAGTACATGTATCATCCCTTTCATATAATTTTTAGTAGAAATCTTTCACTCTTGTCAAAATTTCGCCTCTATTTCTTGTTACAGAACCATCTTCGTTTCTCAGTGCCATGATCTGTTTTCTTTCCTTACTGAGATGTCCCTTTGCTATCTTTAGGCTTTGGTTGTTTTCAATTGCTTTCATCACTAGTTCACAGTTGAATTTCCTTACGTCTTCAGTGATACTTTTTCGTACTGACTTGCATAGCTCTATATATTCCACTTTGGAAGTCACATCTTCCTTAGTTGTCCTCATCTCTCTTCTTTTTTGCATCAACATTTTGGTTTTTCCTGATAATTTATTCACATGCAACTTGTTCTTAGACCCAGGTAATTTTGTTGCTGTTTCCATAAGAGCTTTGGTTACTTTTCTGTTAACTTCAGAAATATCCACTTCTTCCGATGTTAGGCCTTCTAAAGCAGAGAATCTGTTCTTCAGTTCCAATTTGAAGGTATTGTGGTGATTTTTAAGGTTGGTTATGTCAATACATTTTGTTTGTCTTATGAGCTTGCTACGTTCGAGTTTAGTGTTGAGGTGCATCTTACATCTCACCAATCTATGGTCACTGCCTGTGTTGAACTTGTTTAGCACACTGCAGTCAATATACTATTACGTATATTAAAGGTCAATATACTATATTACGTATATTAAAGGTCAATATACTATTACGTATATTAAAGGTCAATGTACTATTACGTATATTAAAGGTCAATATACTATTACGTATATTAAAGGTCAATATACTATTACGTACATTAAAGGTCAATATACTATTACGTATATTAAAGGCCAATATACTATTACGTAATCGAAACCTAGAGATATAATTGATGTGTTTAGTCTTGGATAGGATTACTTCAGTTACCAGGAAGCAATCGTATCACAGGCAGCTTGTTATCAACCAATGAATTAGGATATGCCCTTCACGCAGTGTCATTGAAGTCATATTGATGGCATGATGTTAAAACAAGCTTCCGTCAGCAATCTATGTTAGCCAGCCTTTAATACTTATTCATTATTGATATACGCCTAATCAGCGAGCGAACGTGTGTATGCTCAAGCTGTTCAGAGGATAAGTGTTAAAATAAATTAGGAAAAATATGACGAACCGTGTGATAAAAGACATCCAGAGAAGTTAAAACACCGCTTTTGAAGACTTCAAATGAGGCCTGAATTGCTGTTAATGATGGCAATTGATCAATGACAAGTTTGCGGACAACAATGTTTACGTTGCTGAAAAACAAAAGATACTGAAATGAGCATGCGACATCACCAGCAGTGTAGCGGATCACTTTGTCCGTATTCATTTCGTCAATGTTCCCTTGGTCCAGTCCATATGGTCCACAGCTGTCCGCCGTTCGCTTTGTCCACATTCATTTCGTCCTCAGAATGGAGGGAATGCCGTGGAAAGTTTTTGTTTTGAAGCACATTTTGTTACTAGGCAGAAAAAAGAAAAAAGTTACTGGACATTGCTTACCTGAGATTTTTTCCCCTGTTTAAGTTTTCCGATTAATATACAACGATTATAAATGTTATATGAAGTAACACGAGGAACGGAACTTTGAAGAGATTTTTAACTCTTTCGTGTGATACGATTTCAATCACTATGACATAAATCAAAGTTTTACAAACATCTTTTAATGTCTTGAAATATATTTTCTGTATTGTTCTCATATAAGTCATAGCTTCTCAGTATATTTATTTTTTATTTTGATTATTAATTGTTTATAATTTCCGTATTACTAATTTTCATAGGAATGAACTCTTATATGTTTCATAACTATTTAACATGAGAAAAAAATCCATAAAATTATAATAATGAAAACAGTTTAGATTGATATTTACTGTGAATTTGCGGTGTGAGAGAGGGAAAATAGAGAATTTTCATATAAAGGAAAAAGAGGGTCCAAATTTTCCTCTTCCAACACATTTATGGCCATTAGAGTAAACTTTGACTTACGTCATAGTGATTGACATCGTACCACACAAAATAGTTAAAAACCTGTTCAAAGTTCATCGTTTTCCTTTAAATAACATTTAAAATAGTTGTATGTTAATCGGAAAACTTACTCATGAATAAAAACGCATGTAAGCAATGTTAATTAACACCCCCCCCCCCCATTTTTTTGTGCCAATTAACAAAAATTCCATTAAAACAGAAGATTTCCACGGTATTCCATCCCTTCCTGAGGACGAATTGAATGTGGACAAAGTTAACCGTGGACGTAATGAACTGGACCAAGTGAACATGGATGAAATGAACAGGACCAAGTGAACGTGGACGAAATGAACTGGACCAAGTAAACGTGGATGGAAATGAACTGGACCAAGTGAACATGGATGAAATGAACAGGACCAAGTGAACGTGAACGAAATGAACCGGACCAAGTGAACGTGGATGAAATTAACTGGACCAAATGAACGTGGACGAAATGAACTGGGCCAAGTTAACGTGGACGAAATGAACTGGACCAAGTGAACATGGATGAAATGAATTGGACCAAGTGAACGTGAACGAAATGAACTGGACCAAGTGAACGTGAACGAAATGAACCGGACCAAGTGAACGTGGACGAAATGAACCGGACCAAATGAACGTGGACGAAATGAACTGGGCCAACTGAACGTGGACGAAATGAACTGGACCAAGTGACCGCGGACGAAATGAACTGGACCAAGTGAACGCGGACGAAATGAACTGGACCAAGTGAACATGGACGAAATGCACTGGACCCAGTGAACGTGGACGAAATGAACTGGACCAAATGAACTTGGACGAAAAAAACTGAACCAAGTGAACGTAGGCGAAATGAGCTGGACCAAGTGAACGCGGACGAAATGAACTGGACCAAGTGAACATGGATGAAATGAATTGGACCAAGTGAACGTGAACGAAATGAACCGGACCAAGTGAACGTGGACGAAATGAACTGGACCAAGTGAACGTGGACGAAATGAACTGGACCAAGTGAACATGGATGAAATGAACTGGGCCAAGTGAACGTTAACGAAATGAACTGCACCAAGTGAACATGGATGAAATGAACTGGTCCAAGTGAACGTGGACGAAATAAACACGGACAAAGCAACAGGAAACACATCAGTAAATGTAAGATAGGAATGGAAGAATGATAGCACCCGTTAAATATCGGGTATGACAATTAAGCTCTCGAACTTGTCTTGAAGATATTGGTACATACCTTATTGTAGATGGATGTAGTGCTTCACAATAAGATATGTGAACATCATTGAACTACTATGAGCAGTTTTGGAGAGCAGAATAGTTTCCAATGGGATATTGTACCATTCTTCAATCATAACATCATCCAATTGTTTCAGTGATGTTGGAGGAGGGGAAACTGCCTCTCACTCTGCTCACCAAACCTGCTCACAGTAGTTCGATGATATTCAAGTCAGGTGATTGAGCTAGCCAAAGCAAATGTTGATGTTCATCTTGGGGTTACTCAAACCGAGACTGAATTGGACAAATCATCACAGATCCACCCCCATGTTTGAGAGTTGAAACCAGAGATTTCGAATTGTACGCTTCCTTGTAGGTTCTCTATACATGAACCCTACCTACTGTTGGGAATAACGTAAATGAGGGTATATCAGATCATGTCGCACGTTTGCAGCCATTAGCTGTCCAAGTTTATGCTCACGACACCATATTTTTCGCATAGCAGCGTTGGTTTCTGTGATCAAACGTTTAGCAATTGCAGCACTTCCAAGGGTGTCGGCTTTGTAAAGTTCTCTGGGGACTGCTTTTGTGGAAACAGAGTCTTCCAGGTGAATATTGAGTCCAGCTGTGAATTTTGCTGCAGTAGTTCTGTGTTGTTTGGACACAATTCTTGTTACTGTTCGATGGACCCCCTGATTCAATTTCGGTTTTCGCCCACAATTCTTCTTCGCCCATGAAGTCTTGCCAGGCTTTGTGTGCGCAATCACAACCGTGGAGACTGTTTCTCTTGAAACAACAAACAATTTGGCTGTTATGGTTACAGACGCTCCTGATAAATGGGCTCCCACTATTTATCCTCTTTGTAAATCTTAAAGGTCACCAATTTAACTAACCTCTCGTACGTACCGTTGGTGAACACAACTTGTACTACACTGGCATGCAACCTACAGAATACACACAGTCGAGTCGTGACACCTTCTACTTTTGACGTCAACAGTGCGTAGCCAATGAAAGAAGGCACGTGTCGTGAGCTGGCTCGGAGAATACATAAGGTGTGCTGTAGGCATTCTGAAAACATGTCACTCGTTGCTGTCATGGATAAAAGGAGCCATTTATCAGATTTGCAAAAAGGGATTATTATCGGCTTTCGGGCCAAGGGTGACAGTATTTCTGAAACAGGACAGTTTCTGAACAGTTCGCGTGCTGCTGAGATTAAAGTGTATCGTGATTAGAGAAATTGCACCGTTGCGAATAAGCCGCTGGAAACTGCGGAGCACCACGTGCCATTGATGTAAGAGGTGAAAGTCGGTTGCGAAGGTACGTGAGGGCCGATTGACACGCTACAGTGGAGCAACGCACTCGCGGAATGAACCAGGGTCTACCGGAAATGTGTCTAAAACGACAGTTCACCGAACACTGCTGTGTGTGGGGTTCCGATGCAGACGGATGGTCACTGCACCTATGCTAACGAAGGTGCACTCAGAAAAGGCTTACATTTGCATGACAGTATCGGAATTGGACCTCAGCTGATTGGCCAAGGATTGCCTTCTCCAGTGAGTGATGTTTTCTGCTTCATCGAACGGATGCACGTTGGCGTATAAAGCGAGAAACGTCGGAGAACAAGCACTCTTCAACCATTGCTGGAAGAACACAAGCTGGTCTGGCGTTATGGTCTGGGGAATGTTTCCACGTCATTCCCTGCGTCCACTCATACCTGTGGAAGGCATTATGGACCGAATTCGTTATAAATCTAGCCTTGCAGACCACGTACACCCATACATGCTGGTTGTATTTCCTGGAGCGAATGGGATCTTCCAGAACGACAATGCGATGTGTCACACAGCTAGAAATGTCCGAGAGTGGTTGTAGGAGCAGGATGAAGACTTTAAAGTACTTCCCTGGCAATCTAATTCCCCAGACTTAAACCTAATTGAGCATCTGTGGGACCACCTCGATCGTGTTGTTCGATCTATGGATCCTTCACCACGTTCCCTCCAGCAGCTGTCAGATGCACTGCAGTCAGCATGGCTCCACATACCTGTGAACACGTTCGAACACCTCACTGAGTCACAACTCCCTGCCCGTCTAGCTGCTGTCCGCGCTGCACACGGTGCTTACTCTGGATATTAGCTGGTGGTCAAAATAATGGGACTCGACCGTGTGTATGTTACGGTTAAATCGATAAATCCTGTGAATATGCATAATCACCGGGTATTGTACATAATAACCAACAGTTTTGGTGAATGTGATAAATTATTAATGTTTTTGTAAAATCAATCACATTATTATGAACAATAACCGACACCCTCTGGTTAAATTGAAAAATCTTACGTTTTGAAGAAGATCTCGAAGCGTTAATCGACTCTTCGCTGCGTGCTCCGGAAGCAGATGAGGAAGATAGACAAATAAAGAACGGCTACGGGAAGATGGACAAAAAGATAACGGCGACGACGAAGATAGACAAGTAGAGGACGGAGACAGAGCTATGGAGGGCAATTCAGGGAAGAATGTTATTGCTGAAAAGATAAAAAATATTAAGAAAAAGTGAGAAGATGACAGAAGTGCATTGCAGTCTCAGGCAAAAAAGATGAGACAAATGTCTAGCAGAAAGTTTCCAAGGGGCAAGATTGGAGACACCGTAAAACTGGGAGTTCCTGATGTCGACACAGGAAGCGGTGGCTCCAGGAACATTCTAGGGGTGATTATGATGGTTGATAATGATTGAGAGATGTATTCGATTGGCACCAAAGGAGAACGATTGTCTCAAAAGTATTCGATGATCCAGTTTGTCACTTGTCAAGAGACTTTCATTTTACAAGAGGAAGTTCCCGATATTATTGTGTCGTATGACGTAGAAGTCTTGTCTTACTTTTACGTTAGTTTAAAACATCAACATACTAAGAAATAGTTCCTAAATGAAAGAAAACCTTAACGGCCAAACGAAACATGTAAACAACAGAACTCACACCTTACGGAAAAGATGCTTTATTCAGGGTGTAGCAAACACATCGTAACATAGCATATTGCACTAAACTCTCCACACACCACACAACTCTTTAACACAACGCTCTTTTCACAACGTTCCTTTCAATAATCAGTTTACAACCCAACGCGCTCTTCAATAATCAGTTTACAACCCAACGCTCTCTTCAATAATCAGTTTACAACCCAACGCCCTCAAGCAATAGATTAGTCGTCGTTTTTATCTCTTGTTCTTATCAGAACTCGGGCATACGTCACGTTCATTCAACCTCAATTGTGTTGCCAAACGTATTCGTTTGAGAGAAAGATATCACGTTAACAGTGAAGAATAACAGAATAAACTCAAGATTTACATAGGGAAAGAAACTAAAAAGGAAAGTTAGTTTAGAATATACGTCACAGTCTCTTCGCGAGTGAGCCAAAACATCGTCTATCACAGGCGGTCAAGTGTATAAGAGATGCAACTACAAGGGAAAATGCCTTTTAACAAAATGTGGCTGAAAATGGCATGGGATATTCTGTAATTTTAAATGTCATGACATTTTGTCCTGTTGCAAAAGGCAGGAGGTTGTTCGTTTGAAAATGGTAACAATAAAAATATTCTGTACTTTATTTCACAACGCTTCATAAAAAAATATTTATTGAATGTTATAATTTATCACTTCAGCTAAAAAGGTTTGGTTCTCATGTAGAATAACCGGTGAATATAATTAGTTGCATGTATTTTATTACCTTAACTACAAATATTGATTATTTTGTAAAATAACCAGTGATAATGCATAATAGCCAATTTATTTGATTAACCTTAACATATACAAAGTAAATATTATATTATGTGCAACTTGAAGTAAAGAACACATACAGCTACATGGTTAAATGAATACTCTTAAAGACGTGTATCATCTTTCTATATTCTGTTGCACACGTTTAAGTTAATTACAGCCCGTGGTGGAGCATAAAATGTGAAAACTACTATATACAATTCAATTTTAATGTTAAACAAATACACTATTTACATAAAATGTTTCTTCACTGCCATTTACCAAACACCCTGAGTTCCGTTGTAAGAATTGCATGCGCCTAGTAATATTCCAACGAGAATTAGTTTTTAGACCTCTCACTTCCAGTCTTGTGTTAAGGTCAGTTGTAACTTGTAAGCACTGTGAAGCAAAGTTCCTTACTATGAATTGTTGTTTTCTTCTGTTGTAACAAATTTAATTCTTGAGGATTAGAACCTGTATCATCAAGTCAGCAGCGGTACCAGTTTATAATTTCGGTTCAGTGGGAACGTGGGGATAAAGTTGTCAACTTACATAAGTGACCTTTACTCAAAAAATAGACTGAACGAGAAAATACAATGCATAAGTTAAATATAAAGTCTCTATGTACACTAACGAGCAATTGAATACCTGTCTAGTAACGTGTAGCAGCAACGTTCGTCCTGATGACAGCGGCGATTCATCTCGGCATGGGCTCGACAAGACACCGGAAGCGTTGGGAAGCCATACGGATCCACGACCCCTTAACAAGCTTCACGAAGATTTGATGGAGGAAGTTCAGAGCCTCGAATATTTCTCTCAATGACATCCCAGATGTTTTCGATGGGATTGAGGTCAGGTGACCTAGCTGGCCAAGGAAGCGAGGTCACGTCGCTGGAGTGTTCATCCAACCATTCGGTTACAATTCGGGATAGATGACACGGTGCATTGTCTTGTTGCAGGATGAGATCTCCAGTGGGATGTTGAAGACGCACAAACGGGAGCAAATGGTCGTTCAGGATATCCTGGTAGCGTTGACCTGTGAGGGCCGATGTCACACGTACAAGGGGTCCCATTTCAGTCCACGTAAACAGTTCATAGACAAGAATGCCACCCACCCAGCTTGAAGAGCACCCTGCTGGAAACAAGGATCCATCGCTTTATGTGGTTTGCGCCGTACTCGTATCCTGCCATGCCCATGTACCAACGTGAATCTCGACTTATCAGTCCAGGCAACATTTTTCCACATGTCTAGGGTCCAGTGGCGATGTTTCCGCGCCCATGCTAATCTTTGCACCCTGTGATATGCGGTCAGCAGCGGTACCCTTGTGGGACGATGGCTTCTGTACCCGATAGCGAGGAGATGGTTCTGGATGGTGTGGCTGCTTACACGTTTTTGTGCACCAGCGTTAAATTGCCGAGTGAATTTTTGCGCTGTGGCCCGTCTATCCACTGTTACAATGCGAGCTAGCGGACGATGTGCCCGCTCATCCACACGCTGTTGTCCAGGGCAGTTGGCCTTGCGGGGTTGGTTTTACCGGATTCCATGTACTCACGGTGCACCCATGACTCAGTGGCTTGTGAAAATCCTAGTGCCTGCACGACTTCCGAGATGGAGTGACCCATTCGTCGGGCCCCGACAATTTGCCCACGATCAAATGCGCTTAGATCCTTCGTCTTACCCATAATGCGTCCGACTCTTACTGATTCCCGTCGCATCACTCCTTATATTGTCGGATCGCTGCGTACGTCATGTCGTTTCCGTTTGCAAGGCCGCCCACAGCGCCACATTTGCAATAACGCCAGCTGTCTCTAATTCAATTGCTCTTCAGTGTACACCATATACACAGGTTTTAATCCTCAAGAATTAAATTTGTTGCAAGAGAAGGACATAACAACTCATAGTAAGGAATTTGCTTCACATTGCCTACAAGTTACAGCTGGCTTCGACACAAGACTGGGAGTACTAGGCCTAAAACGAACTTTCGTTGGATTACTGCTAAGCGCATGCAATTCGTACAACGGAACTCGGGGTGTTTGGTGAACGGCAGTGAAGAAACGTTTTATGTAAGTAGTATATTTGTTGAATATTAAAAGTGAATTGTATATAGTAGTTTCCACATTTTACGCACCACCATGGGCTGTAATTAACTTAAACGTGAGCAACAGAATATAGAAAGATCATACACGTCTTTAAGGGTATACAAAGAAAAGATACACAAAAGATAATTACAAAATTTGTTTGTTTGCAGTGTAGCCTACACGAATAACGTAAGCCCCTAGAACCACGTTGTTCACATTATTTTTTCCAAGCCCTGTATAAGCGTGAACGTATTTTTTATTTTCATTTTCATTTCATTTATTGCATTTTAGTTGTTACAGACATGGTATTACGCAATCATAAATATATAGCACACATTATATTTTTTGTAACAACAGGGAATGAGGAGGGAAAAGGCCTGCTAGGCCTGACATGCCCTCTTCTCCCAAAGCATCAACATTTTCATGAAAATAAAAAAAAATGCAAAAAAAAAAAAATAAACAAATCAAGTACACATAATATCAAACACAGCTAGGGTGGTACTATCAATTAACAAAGGTAATAACACTTTATGAGCTTTTGGTCAGCAAGAAATGCCTGAGTTTTCCTTTAAATATATTAATATGTATTCTGTGACGTACCTGCCAGCAAGACGCACACGACATAAAGGCACATAGCAATCAGAAATAAACGTCAGCGTAGCTCAGTTGGTAGAGCGACTTGTCCCGGAATAAGCGCACTCGGGTTCGAATCCCGGCGTAGACCAAAAATGACGGAGAAATTTACTTCGTTATAATGGCGCCCGAACTACCCGGATGACCCGACCGTTCAACATCTCGCAATGGTGTGATGTTCTTTCCACACCGCGAGATAGGAAAAATCAGAGAATCCCTTCTCCAGTGCTTCGAAAAATAAATGTGTGTGACGTTGCATTCCACACACCAGATTCGGGGAGTTCTCAAGTGCACGTTCTTCAGTGGTTGTCTGCCTGCAACGATTCATGGCCACGGCTGATCCGTGGGCCATGCCCCCGGCCCTCTTTCGGGGGGGGGGAGATGTGACGTACCTGCCAGCAGGACGCACATGACATAAAGGCAGATAGGAATCAGAATACATGTCTGCGTAGCTCAGTTGGTAGAGCGACTTGTTCCGGAATAAGCGTACTCGGGTTCGAATCCCGGCGTAGACCAAAAATGACGGAGAAATTTACTTCGTTATAATTCCATAATGCAGGACCAGTATAATTAACAAATGATCTAAATCGTTCTGTTAGTGGAAACATGGAGATTAATGTTGTTTTATGTCTCGTGGAATAATCATGACTGTGAGTATTTATTGTAATTAAATCTTGGTAATAACCATTTTTAATTCTCAAAAACATTAGTTTACCTATACTGTAGATATGCAATTGTTGAATAGTTAGTATATTAAAATTATTTGGACTGAGTCTAGCCTGAAAGACTGTATTTGAAAATTGAGTATGTTTTTGTTTAAATTGTAGTAGTCTTATGAATTTATTTTGTAACGACTTAAGTTTTTTCATATTGTATAAAGTAGTCGATCCCCAAACAGACATACAATAGGTTAGATGAGATTAAATTAAAGTGTAGTATAATAAAATCATTAATTTTGGGGTTAAATTGGCCACTGCACTACTACTTATAACCCCTATATTTCTTGAGATCTTATTAGAAATGTAGTCAACATGTGAATTCGATTTTAAATCGTGCTGAATAATGATACCAAGATAGTTATGACTTTAAACAACTTCTATAGATGATCCAAGTAAATTCATATTCTGAATTAAGGAGGTGGGGGCGGACGTACTTGAAAAAATCATTACTTTTGTTTTGTTAATATTAATAGCCAGATCATTTTTAGTTAACCAATTAGTGATAGATGTAAAATGGACTTGTAGTTGTCGCACCCATGTCTCAACATCATTTCCATGTATTAAAATGGTTGCATCATCTGCATATAAAAAGATATCTGAATTGTGTAAACAGGTACAGAACTCATTAATATAAATATTGAATAATAATGGAGCAAGTACCGAGCCCTGAGGGACCCCTGAAATGACTGATTGTAAGTTAGATCTGGTATGTTCAATTTCTATATATTGCTGGCGACCAGTGAGATAGTTTATAAATAGATTATGTAATGTACCCCGAATATCAATTGCGTACAATTTTGATAGTAATAGATTGTGATTTAAAGTATCAAAAGCTTTTGATAAATTGAGGAAAAGTCCCAATGTAAATTTATTATTAATAGAATTAGATTGAATTTTATCTTTTAAGTGTAAAAGGGCGATTTCTGTTGAGGAATTTGGTAAAAAGCCAAATTGATTTTTGTCCAAAATTTTATACTTTTCAATATAGGCAAATAACCTAACAAATAGCAATTTTTCAAATATTTTAGCGAATATGGATAATTTACCTATTGGTCGATAATTATTAATATATGCCAGAGAACCTTTTTTAAAGACAGGGGTAATTTTTGCAATTTTTAACGAATCTGGGTAAATACCTGTAGCTAGAATAGAATTAAAAATATATAAAAAAAAAAAATTCGCAGTCTGTTCCAAGTCTTGCGGCTGGCACTGGCTTTCAGAATCTTGATCATATGTCAGCAGTGTGACAACTGGTTATTATCCTTACTGCAACACTGCAAGCATGGCTGTTCCCCAACTTAAGTTCTCGTAAAGATAAATAAAGAATGTGAGAAAAACGTCATAGTAGAGTTTGATAAAGAAAAAAATAGCTTAAATGTACTTTATTCAGCTGGCATAAAAATGAAGCAGAACACATTCCAGGACGAATCACAACGGCATCCACTTAAGCAAAATAAAGGAAACAAAGCGAATACCGGGAAATAATCAGAACACAGAGACGGCAGGCGATCGCACAAAAACCAAAAGAGATCTCACGTTCAATTATTTACGCATCGCGGAATAAAAGAACACAATAAACCCACATCTACCAAACTGAACACAGAAAACACACGGATTAAATCGAAGACGAATGCATAAAGTTGGATACGCTTCAAATATTAGCAAACACTGGGTCTGCATTCTCCAATTGAATTTAGTTTTTTTCTATTTCTCTTAATTGCTAAGAAACCTCAAATCTGTTTCGTGATTCTTGAAAAACCCGAAGTCTTCGAGTACTACGTTTAAATTGAATTTCGCTGAAAGTGAAAACAGTTACTCGGCTATTGTCCTAATGACGATTGCTGGACTTGCTGTGTGAGCATTTTAGTTATTTTATCTTCGTCGTTCCTCGTTTTTGTTTTGTTTTCAAGGTTTAAGGATCACCACGAGCAACTATAAGGGTTATACGCTGCAGGTTTGACGACCACCATGAGCAACTATAAGGGTTATAAGCTGCCGGTTTAACGACAACCACGAGCAACTATAAAGGTTATAAGCTGTAGGTTTAACAACCACTATGACCAACTATAAAGGCTATAAACTGCAGGTTTGATGACCACCGTGAGCAACTACAAGGGTTATAGGCTGTAGGTTAGACGACTACTACAAGGGCAATTATAAGTGTTATAAGCTGCAGGTTAGACGACCACCATGAACACCTATAAGGATTTTAAGCTGCAGGTTTAACGACAACCATGAGCAACTATAAGGGTTATAAGCTGCGAATTTTATGACCACCATGAGTTAATATCAGGGTTATAAGCTGCAGATCACCATGAACAACTATAAGATCATCATGAACAACTTTAAGGGTTATACGCTGCAGATTTGACGACCAACGTGAGCAACTATAAAAGTTATAAGCTGCAGATTTAACGCTCACCATGAGCAACTATAAGGGTTTTAACCTGCAGGCTTAACGACCACCATGAACAACTATAAGGGTTATAAGCTGGAGGTTTAAGGACCACCATGAGCAAATATAAAGGTTATAAGCTATCTCCCGCTTTAATTTTGTGACGCTGGTTCCGAGAACCTGTCCCGCCGGACAATTAGTCTAATGGGAACATTTGGTTCAATGCCGTTTGATCCAATGGACTATGCATCCAATAATACGATTGGTCCAATGCCGTTTCCTCCAATGGTATGACCGGTCAAATGTCGATTCGTCTAATGGTATCATCCTACCAACGTCAATTTTTTTATTTTTAAGAAGGGAATAATAATTTAACTTTAAAAAGGAAATAATAATGAATAGCGTAATAATTGGAATTTAAGTTAGCAAAATGAAATAATGAAAGGAATAATAATTTAAGAAAAGCAAACTGGTCTTTTCTGTTATTTAATGCAAGAGGGGAACATCCACGTTGATTGAACGACAAGTTCATCAGTAAATTTATACGGTAGCGAGGACAGAAAAACCAGAAAAAAAGCGATCCCGAAAAATAAATCTATAACCATAATATTACGCATGAAAATTAACATTATTTTACATTCTTTGGACTACCAGTACCAAGAATGGTAGTTCACACAACAACAAAAAACAGAATCAGAAGTGATGAGATTTGTTTCTCACCAGTAGCTCTTCAGACAGATCGGACGTAATTGGATTAATCGAACCACTTGGACTAATCAATATTGGACGAATCGTACCTTTGGACCGATTGTCCATTGGATGAATTGTTTCCTTTGGACGAATCGGCATTGGAACAATCTTACCATTGGACGAATTGTACCTTTGGATTAATTCTCCATTAGACGAATCGTACCTTTGGATCAATTCTCCATTGGACGAATCGTACCTTTGGACCGATTATCCATTTGATGAATTGTTTCCTTTGAACGAATCGGCATTGGAACAATCTTACCAGTGGATGAATCGTACCTTTGGATCAATTCTCCATTGGACGAATCGTACCTTTGGACCGATTGTCCATTGGATGAATTGTTTCCTTTGAACGAATCGGCATTGGAACAATCTTACCAGTGGATGAATCGTACCTTTGGATCAATTCTCCATTGGACGAATCGTACCTTTGGATCAATTCTCCATCGGACGAGTCGTACCTTTGGGTCAATTCTCCATTGGACGAATCGTACCTTTGGATCAATTCTCCATCGGACGAATCGTACCTTTGGGTCAATTCTCCATTGGACGAATCGTACCTTTGGGTCAATTCTCCATCGGACGAGTCGTACCTTTGGATCAATTCTCCATTGGACGAATCGTACCTTTGGATCAATTCTCCATCGGACGAATCGTACCTTTGGACCGATTGTCCATTAGATGAATTGTTTCCTTTGAACGAATCGGCATTGGAACAATCTTACCAGTGGATGAATCGTACCTTTGGATCAATTCTCCATTGGACGAATCGTACCTTTGGATCAATTCTCCATCGGACGAGTTGTACCTTTGGGTCAATTCTCCATTGGACGAATCGTACCTTTGGGTCAATTCTCTATTGGACGTATCGTACCTTTGGATCAATTCTCCATTGGACGAACTGTCTCGTTTAGACAAATCGGCATTGGACCAATTGTCCATCGGACGAATCTTACCTTTGGAGGAACTGGCATTGGAACAATCTTACCATTAGAAGAATCGTACTTTTGGATCAATTCTCCATTGGACGAATCGTACCTTAGGGTAAATTCTCCATTGGACGAATCGTAGCTTTGGGACAATTCTCCATTGGACAAATCGTACCTTTGGGTCAATTCTCCATTGGACGAATCGCATTTTTGGGTCAATTCTCTATTGGACGAATCGTACCTTTGGATTAATTCTCCATTGGACGAACTGTCTCGTTTAGACAAATCGGGCATTGGACCAATCGTATCTTTGGACCAATTGTCTATCGGACGAATCTTACCTTTGGACCAATTGTCCATCTGACGAATCTTACCTTTGGAGGAACTGGCATTGGAACAATCTTACCAATGAACGAATCGTACCTTTGGATCAATTCTCCATTGGACGAATAATCTCCTTTAGACAAATTGGCATTGGACTAATCGTACATTTTGACCAATTGTCCATTGGATGAATTGTCTACTTTAGGCAAATCGGCATTGAACTAATCGGCATTGCACCAATCGTCGTTGGACGAATCCTACCAGACCCTCCAGGAATGGGTTCTTTGTCGCCGGTTTAATACACAGTGTTTTTCATAGTGTATTGAAACGGTTACAAAAAAACTTCAACACAATAGCTACTTTTGTCTGCTGGTGTGATACAAAAATCCCGAATTGTGCGCAAAACATTTCACATAATGAAAGACATCCAAGGCACTGGACAATTTCCAAGTAGGGTTCTTAGAAACGAAGATACAAGTATATAATACAAATACAAATGATATAAGTATATGGTACAAATACAAATGAATACTTGCACATTATATTGGCAAAATTCTGTAATGCCAAAATTAGGAAGTATCTGAAAAATGTTTCTCGCCGCTAACGCCATCAATAGCAAAGAGAATGTTCAAAATCAGACTTTTAGAAGAGGAGATACCATCATTACGAATATTTACTTTGGTCCTCTAACGGGAAAACTAAACATCATTTTGATTAAGAGAGATACATGTGAATGTCTTCCGTGGTGAGTGGCATCTGACTGAAAAATAATTATTTTTGTTGGAGGTTTAGAAGCGAAGGTACGTTTGCAGACATGGTTGAAACAGAAATATAAAGTTACGCCCTCTAGTGGCGAAGCACTTTCTCAGAAAATATTGTAAAATGCATGCAAAATATGCATCTTCGAGATCTCTGTCTACAGTGAAAACCTTTTAAAAATCAGAAATTTAAAAGCAGGGATTTTGAGAAAAATACAATATGTATTTACGCCACCTAGAAGTGACACTATGCATCATTTCAAATAGAAATTGTACGCAAAATGGCCTTCTTGAAGAATCACAAATTATCAGAAAGTAAAAAGAGTTTTTTTTTATTTTTTTTACTAAGCAATTGTATACAGTAAAATATATTTTAAATTTAATAGCATGAGCATTTACGCCCACTAGAGGTGAAGCTGTGCACCGGAAAATGACAAAAACCTGTAGATTGTTATTCTCGCTGATCAGACTTTCGACTGAAGAAAGAAGTTTTCAAATCGGACTAAAATTGTAGAGATACGTACTTCTTTGTTCTCAAAAGACGTGCTAAAAGTTTGACGATGACGTTGCTTAAGTCATGGTTGCCCATGTATGCTGCTATAATTTCAGTGGTATCACGTTTTCTTGCTTTCCGGTTTCTGTCCCTGAGTTTCTCGAGACAGGTTAGCAACCTGTCCCGGCTGATTTTTTGTGTAAATCAACCTTGAATCTCAGAGACTTTATTATGCACATGGGATTTGTCATGCAAGTACCTGTTAACCTTATTAGTATGGGCGGGATACCTAAAAGAAATTAGGCCTCTGTCAATATGTTTTTCAAGGTCATATCCATTCGGTTTTTTTCCTGTTCTCAAAAGAGATTACCATGGACCAAACTGGACTCTTCTTTGACAAACGAGAAGAAAAAAGTCAGAGATAAAGAGAGCGGTTTTTCACACAGCTCAGCGAAATTCAGTTTCATTGTAGGAGTGACTTGTTATTCCCTGTTGTTTTTGTGCTGTGTTTGACTTCTTTTTCACTTTAATTCACGGTGGAAAAGAATGAGTCATGTTTGCAAAGGTAAAACGAAATCAACAGCTTGCTTGACGAGAAAACAAATATTTTTAATGAGAATATTTTACAACGCCTCAGTGCAGAAATATTGACAAGATAATAACTAATGTGAGCAGATCTTTAGCTTTCTTTGCAGCCTTCCACTTCAGTTCACGAAATAACAATAAATTATGTACGAGTGTAAGTGTACAGGATATCGAATAAAATTAGTAGTGGATCACATAACTTTTTCTTCACTCGAAACCCAAGATACAAGGCCAACTTTCAAGCCAAGTGCGTATACAAACGCATGTTTCAGTAACGGTGAGTTAATCACGATGTCGCATAGTAAAATAAATAAAAACTAAGTCAAATGAAGGCTCTAGTATGGAAGTTATGCTTTACAACTCGTCATTTCAGCATGTTTTGCAACTTTACACGTCAGCATTCTTTGAAACTATTCACTTCAGCTTTCTTTGAAACTATTCACTTCAGTTTTCTTTGAAACTATTCACGTCAGCTTTCTTTGAAACTATTCATTTCAGTTTTCTTTGAAACTATTCACTTCAGTTTTCTTTGAAACAATTCACTTCAGTTTTCTTTGAAACTATTCACTTCAGCTTTCTTTGAAACTATTCCCTTTGGTTGTCTTTGAAACTATTCACTTCAGTTTTCTTTGAAACTATTCACTTCAGTTTTCTTTGAAACTATTCACTTCAGCTTTCTTTGAAACTATTCACTTCAGCTTTCTTTGAAACTATTCACTTCAGCTTTCTTTGAAACTATTCACTTCAGTTTTCTTTGAAACAATTCACTTCAGTTTTCTTTGAAACAATTCACTTCAGCTTTCTTTGAAACTATTCACTTCAGTTTTCTTTGAAACTATTCACTTCAGCTTTCTTTGAAACTATTCACGTCAGCTTTCTTTGAAACTATTCACTTCAGTTTTCTTTGAAACTATTCACTTCAGTTTTCTTTGAAACTATTCACTTCAGTTTTCTTTGAAACAATTCACTTCAGTTTTCTTTGAAACAATTCACTTCAGCTTTTCTTTGAAACTATTCACTTCAGTTTTCTTTGAAACTATTCACTTCAGCTTTCTTTGAAACTATTCACGTCAGCTTTCTTTGAAACTATTCACTTCAGTTTTCTTTGAAACTATTCACTTCAGTTGTCTTTGAAACTATTCACTTCAGCTTTCTTTGAAACTATTCACTTCAGCTTTCTTTGAAACTATTCACTTCAGCTTTCTTTGAAACTATTCACTTCAGTTTTCTTTGAAACTATTCACTTCAGTTTTCTTTGAAACTATTCACTTCACTTATTTTTACTTACTTTTACTAATTTTCACTTCACCTACCTTTTCAGCTATTCACTATAGCTTCTCTCTTTAGCTTTCTTTGCAGCCTTCCACTTCAGTTTTCTTTGCAACTGTTCTCTTCACTTACTTTCACTAATTTTAACCCCACCTACCTATTCAACTTTTGTCTGCAGTTTTCTCTTCAACAACCTTTGCTGCTTTCCACTTTAGTTTTCTTTGCAACTATTCACTTCACTTACTTTTACTTAGTTTCACTTTATCTATCTTTTAAACTTTTTTACTGGGGTTTTCTCTTTAGGAACCTTTGCAGCTTTCCACTTCAGTTTTCTTTGCAACTATTCACTTCATTTACTTTTTGTAACTTTCACTGCAAATACCTTTTCAACATTTCACTATAGCTTTCCCCTTTTGCTTTCTTTGCAGCTTTCCATTTCAGTTCCCTTTGCATTTACTAATTTTCTCTTCACCTATCAACTGAACTGTTCTCTGCAATTTTCTTTTCAACAAATTTTGCAGCTTTCCACTTCAGTTTTCTTTTCAACTATTCACTTCACTTACTTTCACTAATTTCCACTCCACCTGCCTATTCAATTTTTCGTTGCAGTTCTCTCTTCAACTACCTTTGCAGTTTTCCACTTCAGGTTTCGTTGCAATTATTCACTTCACTTTTACTAATCTTCACTTTATAACGTAATTTTTTTCCCTTTGTAACTTAGTCCTTACGGTAGTAAATATGTTTTGTAATATTAGAAAGCACCCACACTCGTTACAAGAAAGAGCTCAAGAGTAGTACTTACAAATACTTTTATTCGTATGCATGGGTTGACTCCACACTTTCACATGGTTTACTCGCTTACTCGATACAGTATCAGTGATTTAATATCCAAACAACAACATAATATCAATAGCACGTCAATCAATATCCAATCATAATATAACAGCACGTCTCTCAATCATAACATGAATCAATCTCCTTAAACAACCACGGCATTGCCTTTTTATCTAACGTTCTTATCAGGCCACACATACGTCACATGTTCCAACCTCAGGGTATTGCCAACATTAATCTCGTTTGAGGGAAAAGACATAACGTTAAGGTTTAAAAATGTCTAAGAGAAGAAAAACAGATTTACAGATGGAAAAAAACTCAAAAGGAAAGTTAAAATAGAATATACGTCACAACTTCACCTACCTATTCAACTTTTCGCTGTAGTTTTCTTTTCAGCAACCCATGAAGCTCCTTTAGTTTTCTTTTCAGCTGTTTAACTGCATCTACCGTTGCGACTATTCGCTTCACTTACCTTTGCTAATTCTGCTTCATCTACCCTTTTCACTCCAGCTTAATTTTTAGCACAAGTCCATGATAAAAGCTGTAGTAAAAAGTCGTAAGTCAAATTTAAAAAGTTAATAGCTTCAAAAGACTAGAGGAGCAAAAAGCTGCACAAGAGCTAAAAGTAGCTTAACCAAGTGAGTGGCCAGAGGTAAAAGTTGTTGCTTAATAGTTTGAGTTGAGCTTTGTTTCAGGTCCTGGACGAAGGAATTTTGTGTTTTCTAGGGAGGGTGTTAACGACATCCTTGAATATGTTGTGATGTAGGCGTCGGCCTGTTTATAATTTTGGGATTTAAGTTCAGGAAGGGTATGGGGCAAGGATGAGCACACGAATCAGGTCACACCTCTGGTCTGGTTTGAACGATTTGCTACAAGTCCACGCCTTTGACCACTTAGCCGCCGGGCTGGGACAATAGCTATGGATGATCTCTTTTGTCCTACTACGACAACTCTTTCGCTTCCTGGAACCAGAGACCCTAAATTAGGGACAGGTGGCTCGTAGCCTTGGATGCTAACGGGTGTCGCTAAACGATGAGTCTAAAAATAGCAATTTAAAGAAAAAATATTTGAGAATTTAAATGTTACACAGCCATATATGTACATCAAAACTAATAACAAAGTATAGGTCGAGAAATGCAAACATTTACCTTTCCCGCTTTCATTTTTAAACGATTTGTGAAAGATTTGAAAGGTTAATCGCGAACCTTTCAATCATGTTTTTAACCTTTTGTCAGGCAGGCACACCCCGTCTTCTGCAATAAGGGTGTACCGCGTGATAATTATGAAGCGCATGCGCAACACAGCGGTTCTAAAACGTATAATTTCTTCCTTGTAAGGAAAAACTAATGACCTATTTCTTTTTACAATTAATCTCGTTCCAGCTATTTTTGCTAAAAAATTAACAGGCTCGCTGTTTTACAGCAAAACTGTTCGAAGTTGCAATTTAAAGGAAAAGTGCCTGATTTGCGAAATCAACCCTTTCCATGGGATTTCAATAATATTAAACGGGTTTTACATTGTTGAAAACCTGACTCTGACACCTGTTATTGGGTTTTCGATGAAAGGAAAGTCATTTCTTCAGCAAACATAATTTTTTCTAACATTTTTAAACGGTAGCACCAATTTAAGAAAATCATTTAGAATCATGTACAGGCTTATAGAACTCACTTAATGTTTCAGGGTTGTGAGAAAATAAATGCGACATAAATCCACAATTACGACAGGATATCTTATTGCACAATATATATCGAAGAGCAAGCTTTCGCATAATCTGAAGGTTTCACGTCGTCATTAATATGCAGACATTGATGTGATAAAGACCTTTATTAAGCATTCCTTACAATGCTGATTATCTGATATGCATTCTCTGAGCGTAAATGTAGGACCATATGGAAATTTTCTGTCTTTATGAAAAGAAACTGGGACATTAAGACAAGCATCTAATGATCGTAATGCTTTTCCTTGTACCAGTATCACGTTTGTGTTAGCTTAATGCGTAGTACGAAACGTTAGTGCATGTTATCCATGAAGACGTTACTGAGGTTGCAAAGACGCGATAATTTTTGTACTCTAAGGTCCTGAAATTTGCAATTGTTGTCAACTTTCAACAGCCTGAGATAATTACTACAAAGGCTTGATGCGGAGAATTTGAATGAACCTCAGAACACAACCGATTGTTCACTTTTCCTATTACATCAAGAACATCGCAATTTTCTGTAGTAATTGTTCTGCTGTGTAATGCTTTTCGAGACACAAGTACTTATCTTCAGTTAATTTGGAATCACAGAAGGAAGAAAATTTCCCCTAGTTAGTGTCTAATTATATAATACTCCTCGACCTTCACTTTGACTAGATAGAAACGAAAATATATTGAGTAGATAAAAAGCAAAACTACCATCGTTTTAACCACGAAGAGTTTTAAATAGATGGTTTAAATTTGGTACTGTATCTACGATACAATGACATATCCTGATATGAATGTTGAATTGCTGTTTGTGACTCAGCTCGTAAGCTGTATGGCTCCCATCTCTGGCGATAAACGCTGCAAAACGTTCTATCACCGATGCATATAGTCGAAAAGCTTGTCATTCTACAATTCCCCTTCCAGCCGGTAGGCACGACGTCATAGATCCTTCCTTTGTGAGGCCCTTCTTCTTAGCCCCCTTCCCAAATACACAGCCGAGTCACATTATTGTGGCCATCTCCTACTTTTGATGCGTAGTCAAATGTAGCCCTACTTTTCAGCGCGTAGCCAATGAAATAACTCACGTGTTGTGAGCTGGTTTGGAGGGTATATAAGGTGTACTGTAGGCATTCTGAAAACACATCACTTGTTGCTGTCATGGATAAAAGGACCGATTTATCAGATTTGCAAAAAGGGGATGAATATCGGCTTTCAGGCCAAGGGTGGCAGTATTTCTGAAACAGCGCAGTTTCTGAACTGTTCTCGTGCTGCTGTATTTAAAGTGTATCGTGATTGGAGAAATGGAACCATTGCGAATTAGCGAAGTGGAAACTGCGCCACACCACGTGCCATTGATGTGAGAGTCGGCTTTGAAGATGCGCGAGGGCCGATCGACAAGCTACAGTGAAGCGACCCACTGGTCGAATGAATCAGAGGCAACCGGAAGTGTATCTAAGACGACAGTTCAGAGTCAACTGCTTGCTACGGAGAAAATGCAGAGTAACCTACGGGCCGCTGGTGGCCTAGTGGGCAACGTTCGTGACTGCCGCGGAAAGGACTTCAGGTTCGATCCCAGGCAGGTACGAACCCACGATCCACTAAATATCCGCCGTGCGTCGGATGGACACGTTTAGCCGTCGGACCGCGGGTACTGCCCCCCCCGGTAATAAATAAGGGTTTCTTCCTACCCCTTTCTACTTCGCTTCCGTGTCACTTTCCTATCGGGCACTCTAGCCCAAATCTCCAAGCTTCCTATTTCTAAGGGTTGTTCAAGACCTGGGGTCAGACACTCCCTTCCTGAAATCCTCTACATATGATCATTTGATCATTTGAGTCACCTGCAGCACAGGAATACTATCTCACACAAAATATGCATATTTGCGCCGTGGAACTATCCCATGCGCAAAAACGCCCCTTTTTTCCATACACCCCAGTAATACCGTGTTTTTTGAAACAATGTCTTTGCGGTCCAAATGCAAACCACTGTCCTGAAGTTCATTTCTAAAAAAATTATCTTCTATGATTTTTTTGTAGGTATTTTCCCCAAGTAATGACAAGCTCTGATCATGTGAAATCTGCATCCAACAATTCCAAGGTGTTTTCGCTAATGAATTCGCAACGGTAAAGTTTCATTGCTGCAGACACAGCTGATCGCGAAACAAAAGTAATTATGAAAACAATAAACTATTATCCGGGATAATAACCGAAATTTCATTAAATTATAGCTCAGCGTTTGTTTATCGCTGTTCTGCCTTCGAAATTTCGTGAAGGTTGAAAGCAAGAATGTTGCTAGTCAGAATTCATCTCAAGGAAAACTGGCGAATCCAATTAAACATTGTGAAGCTGTAGCCAATGTACCGTTGCAATTTACGTGATAATGAACCTCCTTTCCGCGAAGGTATGATAAAAGTTCGAAACATTTATTTCATGGTTGGGTTTTGGCAGCAAACGAAGTGCTTTCCAAGAAATTTTGCATGTTCAAGAGTTAACGACGTATTTGACAGCGAAATTTGTATTCGCTGATTTTTTTTTTTTTTTTCAGTCATCTTCAAAAACCTAATTTTTTTACACTTGCTTTGCGTGGATGTTAAACAGTCAAGTATTATTCAAATGAACACTATTGCGAATCAGGTGTTACACCGAAGCAATAAGCATGTAATAAGATCCAGAATATAACTTAACTCATCCTATTAAAGAATAACTACAAACTTTTCACTAAAAATCTTTAATTTTCATGTTTGATGTGTGTGTGTGTGTGTGTGAAAATCCATCCATAGAACAATTGGGATTTTGAAGGCGATTCAGCGCAAATGATCAGATACAAAACATGATACAGATGATGAAAAAATGAAAAGGATTTCAGATGCCTCTTTACGTATCTAAAGATTACTAGCAAACAGACCTCGCTTTAACTTTCTATTCATGACTCGGTTAATGTGCCAACGTTGTCCAAGTTTTTCTAAAATTATTTGCAGTCTATTTTCTGTTTAAACATTTAATTATGGTACTTTATAAGAATTTATCGTTTACAAGGACTCTAAAGGAAACACACAGTCAGTAAGCTGACTTACAACTAGGTCTTTGGAGACGTTCGTTGAAAAAACGTTTAACAACGTTTCGGAGACATTGTTTCAGTAAAAAGTTTAACACTTCGAAGTCACTTTTAGGAAAAGGTTTAACAACATTTCGGAGACATTGTTTCAGAAAAAAGTTTAACACTTCGAAGTCACTTTTAGGAAAAGGTTTAGCAACACTTGGAAGACACTGCTGTGGTAAAAGGTTTAACAACACTTGGAAGACACTGCTGTAGTAAAAGATTTAACAACACTTCGAAGACACTGCTGTAGTAAAAGGTTTAACAACACTTCGAAGACACTGCTGTAGTAAAAGGTTTAACAACACTTGGAAGACACTGCTGTAGTAAAAGGTTTAACAACACTTCGAAGACACTGCTGTAGTAAAAGGTTTAACAACACTTGGAAGACACTGCTGTAGTAAAAGGTTTAACAACACTTGGAAGACACTGCTGTAGTAAAAGGTTTAACAACACTTCGAAGACACTGCTGTAGTAAAAGGTTTAACAACACTTGGAAGACACTGTTTTAGTAAAAGGTTTAACAACACTTCGGAGACACTGATTTACTAAAAGGTTTAACAACACTTCGGAGATACTGTTTTAGTAAAAGGTTTAACAACTTTACAAACTCATAGTAAAAGGTTTAACAACACTTGGAAGACACTGCTGTAGTAAAAGGTTTAACAACACTTCGGAGACACTGCTGTAGGAAAAGGTTTAACAACACTTGGAAGACACTGCTGTAGTAAAAGGTTTAACAACACTTGGAAGACACTGCTGTAGTAAAAGGTTTAACAACACTTGGAAGACACTGCTGTAGTAAAAGGTTTAACAACACTTCGGAGACACTGCTGTAGTAAAAGGTTTAACAACACTTGGAAGACACTGCTGTAGTAAAAGGTTTAACAACACTTGGAAGACACTGCTGTAGTAAAAGGTTTAACAACACTTCGGAGACACTGCTGTAGTAAAAGGTTTAACAACACTTGGAAGACACTGCTGTAGTAAAAGGTTTAACAACACTTGGAAGACACTGCTGTAGTAAAAGGTTTAACAACACTTCGGAGACACTGCTGTAGGAAAAGGTTTAACAACACTTGGAAGACACTGCTGTAGTAAAAGGTTTAACAACACTTGGAAGACACTGCTGTAGTAAAAGGTTTAACAACACTTGGAAGACACTGCTGTAGTAAAAGGTTTAACAACACATCGGAGACACTGCTGTAGTAAAAGGTTTAACAACACTTGGAAGACACTGCTGTAGTAAAGGTTTAACAACACTTGGAAGACACTGCTGTAGTAAAAGGTTTAACAACACTTGGAAGACACTGCTGTAGTAAAAGGTTTAACAACACTTCGGAGACACTGCTGTAGTAAAAGGTTTAACAACACTTGGAAGACACTGCTGTAGTAAAAGGTTTAACAACACTTGGAAGACACTGCTGTAGTAAAAGGTTTAACAACACTTCGGAGACACTGCTGTAGGAAAAGGTTTAACAACACTTGGAAGACACTGCTGTAGTAAAAGGTTTAACAACACTTGGAAGACACTGCTGTAGTAAAAGGTTTAACAACACTTGGAAGACACTGCTGTAGTAAAAGGTTTAACAACACTTGGAAGACACTGCTGTAGTAAAAGGTTTAACAACACTTGGAAGACACTGCTGTAGTAAAAGGTTTAACAACACTTGGAAGACACTGCTGTAGTAAAAGGTTTAACAACACTTCGGAGACACTGCTGTAGTAAAGTAGGTTTAACAACACTTGGAAGACACAGCTCGTAGTAAAGTAGATTTAGCACCACTACAAAGTCGTAGTAAAGTAGGTTTAACAACACTTGGAAGACACTGCTGTATTAAAGTAGGTTTAACAACACTAAAAAGTCGTAGTAAAGTAGGTTTAACAACACTACAAAGCCGAATTAGAATAGAAGATTTAAAAGTTTAACAACATTGGAAGACACTGCAGTAGTAAATTGCAGATTCAACAACACTAGACACTGCTGTAGTAAAAGGTTTAACAACACTTGGAAGACACTGCTGTAGTAAAAGGTTTAACAACACTTCGGAGACACTGCTGTAGTAAAAGGTTTAACAACACTTGGAAGGCACAGCTGTAGTAAAAGGTTTAACAACACTTGGAAGACACTGCTGTAGTAAAAGGTTTAACAACACTTCGGAGACACTGCTGTAGTCAAAGGTTTAACAACACTTGGAAGACACAGCTGTAGTAAAAGGTTTAACAACACTTGGAAGACACTGCTGTAGTAAAAGGTTTAACAACACTTCGGAGACACTGCTGTAGTAAAAGGTTTAACAACACTTGGAAGACACAGCTGTAGTAAATGGTTTAACAACACTTGGAAGACACTGCTGTAGTAAAAGGTTTAACAACACTTCGGAGACACTGCTGTAGTAAAAGGTTTAACAACACTTGGAAGACACTGCTGTAGTAAAAGGTTTAACAACACTTGGAAGACACTGCTGTAGCAAAAGGTTTAACAACACTTATAAGACACAGCTGTAGTAAAAGGTTTAACAACACTTGGAAGACACTGCTGTAGTAAAAGGTTTAACAACACTTCGGAGACCCTGCTGTAGTAAAAGGTTTAACAACACTTGGAAGACACAGCTGTAGTAAAAGGTTTAACAACACTTGGAAGACACTGCTGTAGTAAAAGGTTTAACAACACTTGGAAGACACTGCTGTAGTAAAAGGTTTAACAACACTTGGAAGACACTGCTGTAGTAAAAGGTTTAACAACACTTGGAAGACACAGCTGTAGTAAAGGTTTAACAACACTTGGAAGACACTGCTGTAGTAAAAGGTTTAACAACACTTCGGAGACACTGCTGTAGTAAAAGGTTTAACAACACTTGGAAGACACAGCTGTAGTAAAAGGTTTGACAACACTTGGAAGACACTGCTGTAGTAAAAGGTTTAACAACACTTGGAAGACACTGCTGTAGTAAAAGGTTTAACAACACTTCGGAGACACTGCTGTAGTAAAAGGTTTAACAACACTTGGAAGACACAGCTGTAGTAAAAGGTTTAACAACACTTGGAAGACACTGCTGTAGTAAAAGGTTTAACAACACTTGGAAGACACTGCTTTAGTAAAAGGTTTAACAACACTTGGAAGACACTGCTGTAGTAAAAGGTTTAACAACACTTGGAAGACACTGCTGTAGTAAAAGGTTTAACAACACTTCGAAGACACTGCTGTAGTAAAAGGTTTAACAACACTTCGAAGACACTGTTTTATTGGATGGTGTAACAAACTTCGGAGACACTGATTTACTAAAATGTTTAACAACACTTCGGAGATACTGTTTTAGTAAAAGGTTTAACAACTTTACAAACTCATAGTAAAGTAGAAGATTTAACAGCACTACAGTCATTGTATAATAGATTTAATATCACTACAATCTCGTGGTAAAGTAGAAGATTTGACACCACTACAAAGTCGTAGTAAAGTTAGATTTGGCAACACTACAAATTAGAATAGAAGATTTAAATTTATCACCACTAAAAACTCGTACGTAGTAAAATAGAAGATTTTAACACCACTGTAAATTTGTAGTAAAGGGCAAGGTGTAACATCGCTACAGACTAGTACGTAGTAAAACAGAAAATTCAACACCACGGGAAATTCGTAATGAAGTAGAAAATTTTGTCACCACTACAAAATCATAATATAGTAGATTTAACATCACTACAATCTCGTGGTAAAGTAAAATATTTGACAGCACTACAGAATCGTAGTAAAGTTAGATTGAGCACCACAACAAAGTCGCAGTAAATTTATCACCACTACAAACTCGTACGTAGTAAAGTAGAAGATTTTAACACCACTGTAAATTTGTAGTAAAGGGCAAGGTGTAACATCGCTACAGACTAGTACGTAGTAAAACAGAAAATTCAACACCACGGGAAATTCGTAATGAAGTAGAAAATTTTGTCACCACTACAAACTCGTATTTAACACATAGCACACATTTACAGACGAATTAAGTACCAGCTTAAGGAAAGTCTTTAATCAGCACAGAACTTTCAAGTTGCGTTGTCCATGTATTTAAATCAAATATCTGGCTTCACTGACTGGCTGTCCTAGCACAGATAAGAAAAACGCAGTGGAGTTTAGACGTAAGGTTCAGTATCAAAAACATAACGAGAAGCAAGAAAAAGTTTCAAAAGTGAAAAGTCAGCAAAAATTAGTGGTCAGAAAGGTATTACACTTCGCGACTTCCGATAAACGAAGAGGAAAAAATATACTGTAATACTTTTTTGGAATATTTTTAGATACCAAGCTTCATATGCAGATTAAAATACACTAGCACGAATCACTCACGATACGTGCTTGCACCTATAGCTTTTGCGCCGTATGCCGAAAAAAGGCACTTTAGTATTTCTGCAGCTATTTCTCCTGAGATTGAACATGAACGAACATAAACCTTGTGGTTGTGGGTCGCTATTTCCTAGCTCAACCAACCGCCCTTGTGGGATGTCCACAAAGAGGCCATTCAATACAGTTTTGACACCTTACTTACCCCCACCGCTCGAAATTCTGAAAAAATTTCAACAGTTTCACATTCTGAGCACAGTACCCGGAGCACTGGAAACTTATGTGTGTGTGTGTGTGTGTGTGTGTGTGTATACACCTGGCAACTTAAATATTTATACCTTGCCATCTAATAGCCATAACACTCGACTTTTAGTATTCAGCCAGTATTCTGTGTAGGGGTAAGAACGAATCAATATACAATGGTAAATCAAGAAATTTTGTTTTCAACAGCTTAAAAATACACCGTCAAAATACAAATGTTAGATATAGTAAAATTATTTTGCAGCAAATACTAAATGCAATAATAACCTACCCGTTAATAGTAACCAATATTTTATTTTTATTGGGGTTTAACGACAACCGTGAGCAACTAAGTGGACTATAAGGAATCGCCCGTCCCTGGTTTAGGGCCACTGGATGCAGGGAAGGAAGAGAGAGCCAGTACCGTAAAACAAACGCAACATTACCGGGATTAGAACCCATCTCGGACGAATGATCAGAAGCCATAGCTTAGACCATTGGACTACTATGTCAGAAGTAACCAATTCAAACTCCTACAATTTGTGCAACTATAGAAAATGACCCGATTCATCGTTTTCCTTGTGAGAGGGTAAATTTACTGAATAGTAATGAGGGCTTTGTTGAGTTCTGGTAGAAAGGATTGGAGGGAGAAGGTAAGGGACATTTTTTTTTACAAAAGTTTACATTTTTGACTCGACGTTTCTCACTATGGCTTATAAACATAATGAAAAACATCGAGTCAAAAATAGAAAAAGTTTAAAAAAAAAACCCAGTATTTTTTTAAGTGGTATAACGAAGTAAATTTCTCCATCATGTTTGTCCACGCCGGGGCTCGAACCCGGGTCTCCTCATTCCGGAATAAGTCGCTCTACCAATTGAGCTACGCGGACGTTCGTGTCGCTGCTATCTGCCTTTATATCATGTGCGTCCTGCTGGGCGGGCAAGTCACATCTCCCCGCCCTCCACACACCACACAACTCTTAACACAACGGTCTTTTCACAACGCTCTTTTCAATAATCAGTTTACAATCCAACGCTCTTAATAATCGCACTCTTACAACGCTCTTAAGCAACAATTTAGTCGTCGCTTTTATCTCTTGTTCTTATCAATATCAGGCATACGTCACGTGCATTCAACCTCAATTGTGTTGCCGAACATATTCGTTTGAGAGAAAAGATATTACGTTAAGAGTGAAGAATAACAGAATAAACTCAAGATTTAGATAGGGAAAGAAACTAAAAAGGAAAGTTAATTCAGAATATACGTCACAGTGGCGTATAAGCGATTCGCGAAAGTAAAAAAACCAGCCAGTGTCTTCTCGTTGCTGAACCGTAGAAAACAACATTTTACAAAGTAAAAAAATATAATAGCTAGCAGCTGCGAAGTCAAATCCTTTAATGTAACCGCAGAATTTAAAACCATCAAGATCTGTGAGTATGATGAAGAGAAAAAAATTGAAGCAGTTACAATTTCAGCCTACCCTTTCTTTTCTAAGATTTTGAAAAGCAACGCAAAGATTAAGGCTTCTGTTCTCAAAGGTAACATGCCTAGAAGAAATAAAAAAGTACAGGTGATGATTATTCATAGCTAAAGTCCGCGTTCTTTGAATTGTATGCACTCTGACAACAATTTCATATACACTGCTGGCCACCCAAAATGCAACACCAAGAATGACACGAGATAGCAAAGCCAGATTTACTGGACACATAACAACAGATACAAAGATGAAACGATTGAGCTTACAGGGCCGTGCGACTTGCAGAACACGCAGACATCAATAGTTCGTGTGGCCCACATGGCTGGCAATAACGGCCGCTGCACGCCGCGACATCGAACGAAAGAGGCTTTGGATGTGGGCTAGCGGTATGTCGGTCCAGACTGCTTCCACACGTTGCCACAGTTCATCAGGCGTAGCCGCGAGTGTTGCTTGCCGGGCCACTCGGTTGCCGATCAGCGACCAAAGGTGTTCGATGGGCAACATATCGGGAGAACAGGCGGGCCACAGCAGTAGTGACACCTGGTGTCCCGTGAAGAATTGTTGCACGATGCGTGCCATGTGCGGGCGCGCATTGTCCTATTGAAACGTGGCCGCTGGCAGGTCCTGCAGGTAAGGGAGTACTACAGGCTCCAAAGCGTCAGAGATGTAGCGGTGGCTGTTAAGTGTACCGGCGATGCTTACCAGAAGGGTGCGGGTGTCATATCCAATTGCGCCCCAAACCATAACGCCAGGCGACGGACCAGTATGGCGATGCATAATGCAGGCGTCATACAGTCTCTCGCCGCGGTGCCGCCACACGCGGATCCGACCATCGTGGTGTTGCAGGTAGAAGCGGGATTCATCGGAGAAGACAATGTCGTGTCATTCCGTAGTTCAACGGCCCAATGCCGCCGCACTCGCCGGTGGTGTAACTTCAATGGTAATCGGAGCAATGGGCGCCGAACGACAAGTCCCCGCTCTTGCAGACGACGTCGAATGGTACGTGCTGACATAGGTTGTTGCGCAACACAGCCTAATTCCTGCGCTAACGTTCGTGATGTGGCGGTGCGAGTCGTCAATGCCTGCCGCACAACATGCCGGTCCTTTCTTTCGGTGGTGTGCCGCGGTTGCGGCAATCGCTCACGTCGGTCCGTCCGTCCCTCCTGCACATACCGATTCCATACTCGCCTCACTGTGGCTGGATGTCGTCCCACACGGGCGCGGCTGTCTCGGTGCGATAAACCGCTGTCGCGATAAGCCACTATTCGTCCGCTGTCGAACTCCGAAGCGTGCTGGAATGACTGCCGTATTCTGCGACGAGGCATCAGGAAGCTTCCCACGCACAGGTCCGGAAGCACAACACACTTCCACTACTTACACCCCGCCTTCTGTGCACCCTTCTTATAGTGCTTCTCGGTGGCGATCTGGGCGCACATGATTTGCATATTCCTTGCAATGCTAATTGTTTGCGTGTCCTCTCGCGGGCGACGCATGCTGCGAATTTCAGGCCAATGGGATGCTTCCTTCTTGTTGTTAAATTTTGGGTGGCCAGCAGTGTATCTATATTCGAACTTGTACTTCATCACATTGGCGACAGTTTCACATGACGGATTTAAAGCTATGTTTTACTGCATCTTCAAATGCAAATGTTTCTGCTGTAACAAAAAATTTTCGTAGGATTATCGGCTCTGGCTATAACGAGATATTACTGCAGTTATAATTCCTTCGAAATACGAGAGATGAATTAATATTTAATGTATTTTTAACAATACCTTTTGGCAGGTGGCAGCAGGTCATTTTTTTACGTCACTCCTCCTAAAATTGCGTCTCATCTATCCATATCCATTTCAGAAGACAAGGACAGGAAAAACGGTGTTCAGTTGCATGCATTCCGATTGTTTTTGTTATGTAGAAAAAACTAGTGACGCTTTGTGATGCACGTATAGTCCTGCATGTACTTGATTGAATTTTTGTCAGAAAAGGAAATTAAACTTAGTCAGTTGGAACCGTTTCTTTGCGTAATCAGTGCTGTAAATCCATTACCAGCGGGAACTGTCAAATGAATTTAATTAATGCAATAATGGAAGACTCTGTAGTCTAATTCGATAGAACCTAAATAGACAGTGGTAATTAAGGTTAAAGAAACACAACACAAACAGCAGCAACTATTTTAACAGCCACGCGTTAATCTTTGGGTGGTGCCCAGTTCCTCTCATGCATTCTGTTTCGCATTTTTACTGTTTGGATTCCGTGAAGTGTAAATAATTAGATTCCAAGTAGCTTCGGCTGTTCCTTTTCAATGGACGTAATCAGTGTTGCTTAGTTATTTCTACTGAACTTCCCTTTATTTTTAATCTGCATTTTAAACTGTTATGATCCATTTTCTGTTATTTAAATCTCCCTCTGTATGCAATCAGTGACCTTATTTTACGTGTTGCAGTTTAGAAATATTTAAATCTCCCTCTGTATGCAATCAGTGACTTTATTTTACGTGTTGCAGTTTAGAAATGTTTAAATCTCAATCTGTATGCAATCAGTGACCTTATTTTACGTGTTGCAGTTTAGAAATATTTAAATCTCCCTCGTATGCAATCAGTGACCTTATTTTACGTGCTGCAGTTTAGAAATATTTAAATCTCCCTCTGTATGCAATTAGGGACCTTATTTTACGTGCTGCAGTTTAGAAATATTTAAATCTCCCTCTGTATGCAATCAGTGATCTTATTTTACGTGTTGCAGTTTAGAAATATTTAAAACTCCGAAGCTCTGTGCATGCTTAACCTTTCAAAATCCAAACAGTTTACCTCTCACGAGATTTCTCGAGATTACGGGAAGAAAGGTAGAATTGTCAGCTTCTTTGTATGGCATCGTCAAGATTCCTGGTTAGTAGGATACCAATGAGGTTGAAACGTCGGGTTTTCAAGGAAGTAAATAGACCAATAATGCCATATGGTCTAGGCCAATGAGAAAATGCTTGGAGAATAAGCTAAATGTTGCTGCAAGCAAGATGTTAAGGTGGTTCCACCTAAAATCTCTGCTTTATATTTCCAATGGTAAAATTTCTGTACATATTTTCTTCGCAATTAGTGTATTCCGAAGGATGAAAATTTACACATCGATAAAACTAATTTTAAGTTATAGCATGAGATACTTAATACTTGCTAAAACATAACCATAATTATATTAAAAATCAATAATTTTTCATTGACGTTCAGACCTGTTAATAGATGGCGTGACCTGTACATTGGTGACGTCATTAGACAAACAAATGTTGAATTGCCAAATTATGTTTATGTTTTAGCAAGTATTAGGTATCCCATGCTGGAACTTGAAGTTCGTTTTATCGATGTGCAAATCTTCATCCTTGGGAATACATTAATTGCGAAGAAAATATGTAAAGAAGTTTTACCGTTGGAAACATAAGGCAGAGATTTTAGGTGGAACCACCTTAAGACGAATGCGTCCTGTTACCAGAAAGGACAGAATTAGAAATAAGAAGATAAAGACAACAGTTTTTTCAAAAAACACTCAAGAAGCAGAAATAATACATGCATAGGACACAAAATTATGATCATGGAGTGTCCTGGAAATCGAACTAGAGGAAAGCCTACAATGAGAAAATATTATTGTGAATAATCCCATGGACATCGGAAGTGGAGTTGATGTGAGATATTAAGACGGAGAAAGAGGATCCATACCAGTAACCCCAGCTAGATATGGATCTGGAACAAAAGAAGATTTTTTCAAGTAATAAGCAGTGAGTTCAGAGGCTTGAGAGATTATTTCGCTGTTCAAGAAAGCGTTGTCGACGCACATTTCGCTTTCTCATCTGTTACTCAGGGATGCCGGTCAAAACGCCGACAACCAAAACCCCGACATGTCAAAACATCGACACCGAAACACCGACAGGTCAAAACACCGACAGGTCGAGACACCGACAGTTCAAAACGCCGACATGTCGAAACACCGACAATCAAAACACCGACAAATCATAACACCGACAGTTCAAAACACCGACAATCATAACACCGACATTTCAAAACACCAACAATTCAGCACATAGGCATCGACATATCCAACACCGCATTCCCCTTCCCAATCATCCACTCAGATGTTGCCTTCGCTCGGAATTAAAATATGTTTCCATCGGTCGGAATAAAAATTTATGCAGTTGCATCGTTCACCACTAGGGGCAGCACATAAGCTTCGTTTCGTTGTTGTTATCCCCTTCAATCACCCAGTCATTTGTGCATCCACTCCCATGTTGGCATCTCTCGTAATAAAAATAATAAAGTTCCATCGTTCACCGCTAGAGGTAGCACATAAGCATCGACATATCCAACACCTATGCATCCCCCTTCGCACTCATCCACTCCGATGTTGCCATCGCTCGGAATAAAAATATATTGCTATCGGTCAGAATAAAAATGTATGAAGTTCCGTCGTTTACCGCTAGGGGTAACCACATCCATCGATTGGGTGTTGCCATCCCCTTTCCCACCCACTCGGTTGTTGCATCGCTCGGAATAAAGTTCTTCTACTCGCCGGACAATTATATTAATCCATATCATTGTCGGTGTTATGGTTGTCTCGGTTAGGATTTGTCCGTGTTCTGATTGTCGGTGTTTTGAACTGTCGGAGTTATGATTGTCGGTGTTTTGAACTGTTGGTGTTATGATTGTCGGTGTTGTGATTTGTCGGTGTTTCGGCCTATCGGCGTTTTGAACTGTCGGTGTTATGATTTGTCGGTGTTTTGAATTGTCGGTGTTATGATTTGTCGGTGTTTCGGCCTATCAGCGTTTTGAACTGTCGGTGTTTTGAACTGTCGGTATTTTGATTTGTCGGTAATTTGATTGTCGGTGTTTTGATTGTCGGTGTTTTGATTGTCGGTGTTTTGTACTAGAACCGTTACTCAGAGTACTGTATCACGGTGAGTTTGGTTTGTGTAACCTTTGAACCAATTCTTGAGAGTCTGTTTAACTTAGATATCCTAAGCAAGACGGTATGTGGATTCTTCCTATACAATTCCAACATCGAACAACTTTTTCTATATTTAGGTTAGAGTTTTGTGTTTAAAGTCTTCTACAAGATAATACTAGGCGTGAATTTCGCTTACTGTAGAAATGTTTTAATTTAATTTCTTACGCTGCATGATCTCGTTGTTGAAGTTATCAAGATCTTTGTTAGTAAGTTAGCTTCTAAGCAGCAGCATTCTTTCCCTGTTTTGTTCAAAGGACTAAATATCCTACGCTGAGTATTTCCAGCGCTTCTCAAGGACATTTCCTACTTGAGCCAACCTTCGTTTCACAAGCAGATGAAGATCTGGATCTTCAGACCTTGAACAAACAGCATTTATCACTTATAGCCCAAAAATGAGAAAACCAAACTAGCTTGATGAAGACTTTTGCTCCATGTTCATCTTCCGGATCAAGACACCAGACTTTCATTCTCGTTAATCAGGTTGTTCTTGCAATTGTATTTTATGGAGACGTGAAGTGGTGTACCATTTTTTTACCGAATCATATCCTTTTCTCAAAAATGTGACAGGGATCGAACCCGCTTAAATATCAAGCCGAAAACACATTGAATAATTAATACGGACATAATTCAAGCTGTTCTTCAATGTAAAGTAACCGGGCCGCGGGTGGCCTAGTGGTCAAAGTTCGTGCCTGCCACGGATAATAATTCGAGTTCGATCCCAGACAGGTACGAACGCTCGAACCACTAAATATCCGTCGGGCGTCGAATGGGCACGTTAAGCCGTCGGGCCCTGGGTACTGGCCCCTGGTAATAAATAAGGGCGTCTTCGTCCCCCTTTCTACCTCGCTTCCGTGTCACTTTCCTATCGGGCACTCTAACCCAAATCTCCTAGCTTCCTGTTTATAAGGGTTTGTTTGAGACCTGGGGTGAGACACTTCCTTTATAAAATCCTCTACATATCATCTGATCTGATGTGATCTGTAACGCAACCACAGAAATTTGAAACTTTCATCTCCCTGGAACGGAAAACCAATCCACCTCTCCCGATTTGCGCTCGAGTATGCTAACCATTACACCATCCAGGGCAATAATATCCAAACAATTGAGACTTATCTCAGACGTCAGCCGTTTACTGCACTAGTCGAAACAAACGTGTCCCATCGTAGCGCTAAGTAATCATCATCATCATCATCATCATTGTCAACCATTATCAATCCACTGCTGGACGAAGGTCTCCCCAAGTTTCCTCCACAATGGTCTGTCTTGTGCCAGTCTCCTCCATGTCACTCCCGCATACTTTCGAATTTCATCCACCCATCTCCCATGTGGTCTTCTTCTGGGTTTTTTCCTGTCCCTTGGAATAAAATCTAAAATTTCGGCTGTCCATTGATGGTCTGTTCTTCTGGCAGTATGTCCAGCCCATTGCCATTTCAGGGATTTAACTCTGATCATGATGTCTTCCACTCTTGTCATTTTTCTGATCCACGAGCTCCTCTTCTTATCTCTCCTGGTTATACCAAGCATGCACCTCTCCATGCTTATTTGAGTTGTCTGCAGCCTTTGTATGTCTCTTTTAGTTAAGGTCCACGTCTCTGCTCCATACATAAGCACTGGAAGGATGAGTAATATAGCCAGTAAATTAGTGAGTAATATATCCAGTAAATTAGTAAGTAATATAGCCAGTAAATTGGTAAGCAATATAGCCAGTAAATTAGTAAAAATCAATACATGGAATAATTAATACGAACATAAATCAAGCTGTTCTTCCATGTAGCGTAACCACCACTGCGTGTCCTCACTCCGGAGTGAGTTACTCTAACCGAGCCGCCCCGGTGGCGCAGTGGTCTAAGGCGTTGGCCTCTGATCATTCGTCCGTGAGGGGTCCGGGTTCGAATCCCGGTCAGGCATGGATGTTGTGTTTGTCTTATGGCACTGGCTCCCTCCCTTCCCTGGAACCAGTGACCCTAAATTAGGGACGGGCGACTGCTTATAGCCCATTAAGTTGCTCACGGTGGTCGTTAAACCTCCAATCCAATACTCTAACCGAGTAACTACACCGACGGAATCTATCGCTGCAGTTGTGTCGCCTTAAGACGTGCTTCACTTCTATAGTACGTCACAAGTTATGGAAGTGTTCACTTTGCTTTTGGTAAATACGACGCAATAGCTGTTACTTTTTGAAATTTCCCGTACATTCAGATTTTTTTTTTATTCTCGTTTAATAAAATACCCTAAAATATAGTAAGCAGAGCATAGATTATTGAACTGCGTCAAACAAGCCTGGTGATCCGTCAGATTTAGGTGGATTCCTTCCTTGCAGGAAAGACAAGAAAGTTCACCTCATTACTAATCCTGTGAGACGAAACTGCTTTTGCAGATTAGTCGTTATCAGGAGAGTATCGGTTTCAGGGTAATGTCATTTAATGAGTAAGGCCGGTGGATAGAAATAGCAGTGATAATCGATGTGGTGCTGTATTGTTCCATTGCACTTTCCTGTTTCCATGGAAGTTTCTCTCCCGAATTAGACGTAAATCAGGTGTGAGAAAAACCCCCATGCGTGCTGCGCAGAGGCCACAGGTGTTCCACGAGGAAGGAAAAAACCGCGAGCTTAATACTCGCCTTGGGGCAAAATAAAAATTTGATGTGGGAGAAAACCTTCGTCTGAAGGAAAAGTGATCAACAACAAGAAAGAAAGATGTCACTGAACGATTAAGGATTTCAGATTCAAAGCGAACTGAATGTGAACTTTGAGATCAGAAGCATTGAGTTTTAAATTAAAGACACCTCTTGGAGTTTGCTATCTGTCAGCATTTTTGTAAGGTACTCCCACCGCGAATATCTAAAAACATGACGAGTCGACCATCCTTTGTTGCAGAGCTACTTGTTTCGTAAAAGGGAGCGTGCCAGGTACTATAGGACAAAGAGAGCATTCGTATCTTTGCATGGGATTCAAATCCATGTGTAGCAATACAACAAGACATAAGCTCGGCTCCTAATCCATTCAAACAGCAGTCTACAAGACTTTTAAAATAATTTCAAAGTACACTGACTTCACATTTTTATTAACATTTATTATTATGCTATTTGAAAGGGTGCAAAAAATACACTGCTGGCCACCCAAAATGCAACAAGAAGGAAGCATCCTATTGGCCTCAAATTCGCGGCATGCGTCGCCCGCGAGAAGACATGCAAACGATTAGCATTGCAGAGCATATGCAAATCATGTGCCTCCCGGCACGCCACCGAGAAGCATTATAAGAAGGGTGCACAGAAGGCGGGTTGTAAGTAGTGGAAGTGTGTTGTGCTGCCGGACCTGTGCGTGGGAAACTTCCTGATGCCTCGTCGCAGAATACGGCAGTCATTCCAGCAGGTTTCGGAGTTCGACAGAGGACGAATAGGGGCTTATCGCGACAGCGGTTTATCGTACCGAGACAGCCGCGCCCGTGTGGGACGACATCCAGCCACAGTGAGGCGAGTATGGATGCGGTGGGTGCAGGAGGGACGGACGGACCGACATGAGCGATTACCACAGCCACGGCACACCACCGAACGAGAGGACCGGCCATGTTGTGCGGCAGGCATTGACGTCTCGCACCGCCACATCACGAACGTTAGCGCAGGAATTAGGGTGTGTTGCGCAACAACCTGTGTCAGCACGTAACCATTCGACGTCGTCTGCAGAAGCGGAGACTTGTCGCACGGCGCCCACTGCTCCGATTACCATTGACGTTACACCACCGGCTAGTGCGGCGACAGTAGGCCCTTGAACGCCGCACATGGACTGCGGAATGGCTCGACATTGTCTTCTCCGACGAATCCCGCTTCTGCCTGCAACACCACGATGGTCGGATCCGTGTGTGACGGCACCGAGGCGAGATACTGTATGACACCTGCATTATGCATCGCCATACCGGTCTATCGCCTGGCGTTATGGTTTGGGGCGCTATTGGATATGACACACGCACCCTTATGGCACGCATCGCCGGTACACTCAACAGCCACCGCACCATCTCCGACGTTTTGGAGTCTGTAGTCCTCCCTTACCTTGCAGGACCTGCCAGCGGCCACGTTTCAACAGGAAAATGCGCGCCCGCAAGAATTCTTCACGGCCCACCAGGTGTCACTGCTGCCGTGGCCCGCCTGTTCTCCCGATATGTCGCCCATCGAACACGTCTGGTCGCTGATCGGCAAGCACCACCGCGGCTACGCCTGATGAACTGTGGCAACGTGTGGAAGCAGCATGGACCGACATACCCCAAGCCCACATGCAAAGCCTCTTTCGTTCGATGCCGCGGCGTGTAGCGGTTGTTATTGCCAGCCATGTGGGCCACACGAGCTATTGATGTCTGCGTGTTCCGCAAGTCGCACGGGCCTGTAAGTTCAATCGTTTCATCTTTGTATCTGTTGTTATCTGTCCAGTAAATCTGGCTTTGCTATCTCGTGTCCTTCTTGGTGTTGCACTTTGGGTGGCCAGCAGTGTAGTATAAATCCATTTCCTGGTAGAACAAATTCAGTTTTTAACTATTGAGGTGACAATGTACTTGAATTAAATGCTGACCATAAACCTATCACTTGTGATAAATGCTCTCATCTAGGATGGCGACTCATCGTGTTTTTAGATACTCGCAGTGTTATACGAGGTCTGACAATTAAGTAATGAGACTGGGTCAAAAAAAACACATGTGCTTACACTTTTAATCAACTACAATGTGATCACCTTCGAAGTAGTTCTCTTGAGCTTGCACACACTTATTCCAACGGTGCTGCCAATACGGGTATAGCAGCTGTAGAAGTCATCAGCTGAGACACTGTACAAGGCTTGCGTCACAGCCTTTTGGACGTCTGCTGCTGTGTCAAAATGGCGTCCTTTCAGAACTGATTTCAGTTTTGGGAATTAAAAAAATCGCAGAGAGCCATGTCGGGTGAATATGGTGGATGCGGTAGTTTTGCAATGCATTTGGAGGACAAAAATTGGCGCACCGGCAGTGCGGTATGGGACGACGCAAATTCGTGATGTCAGGATCAAGTTGTCAGTCAGCATTCGACGAACACTTTCGCGATTCATGTTCAGTTTTTCCGCTATCATTCTCACTGTTAATCACCTATCACGTCGCACAACTTCACTCACCCGGGCTGTGTTGTCCTCTGTCCGTGTTGTTGTTCGTCATCCACATTGATTCTGCCCTCAGAAAACATTCTGTGCCAGCGGAAGGCTTGTGCTCTTGACATTACCCCATTGCCGAAAGCCTGCTGCAGTTTTCCGTGCGTTACCGCCGCATTTACACACAAAAAAGATGGCATACCGCTGCGCAATATTGTGCGAGTTCATTTTCCTGACAAGGAGCACACACACACACAACTTCACGAGCCAAGCAGCTACTACACACTGAGGCCTTCCAGGGTGTTACCACTTGGAGTACGGGTGGAGGAAGAACCAATGTCCCACATATGTGACGTACGAGGTTGCAGCGTTGCCACAGCGCGCGACAAAATCAGTCTCGTTACTTAATTGTCAGACCTCATACTCTATGACCTAAATCATTAAGGGGAAATGATAGTTCCCCCTGCTTGGACATCATGCCATTGCGTAGAAACAAGTGACTCAAATATGTTTTCTGTCCTTTCTTAGGTTCGTCTCCATTGTCATAGTCCTTTTGACGGTAAATCAGTCATAAACAATTAGTGTCAATCATCTGCTAACACTGGAGACTATTCAAAAGCTATCTGAATCTATTCCAAGCAGGTCGAAAGGTGTATTAACCCTTCAAGCGGCCGATGTATGTGGACCACAAGCTGCTCACACTTTTCTGCGGTTCTCAAACCTATGTGTCCTCATAGAGATCTGGATTTACGAAAGCTGTGGCAAAACGATTCCTTTCACCTTTACATCTGAGAAGTACCAACCACAAATCTTTCACTGGTCGTAAATTATGTTTTTCTATCTCTCCGTCTGTTTCTCTTTGTCTCTGCTTCTCCGCCTTTTTCTCTTTGTCTCTGCTTCTCCGCCTTTTTCTCTTTGTCTCTGCCTCTCTCTATCTCTGCATCTCTCCGTCTCTCTGTCTCTCTCTTTATATCCCTGCCTCTTTCTATCTCTTTCTCTCTCTCTGACTCTCTCTCTATCTCTATCTCTATCTCTCTGTCTCTCTGTCTGTCTCTCTCCCGTCTTTCTGTTTCCTTCTTTCTCCCTCTCTCTCTGTGTCTGTCTGTCTTTGTCTCTCTCTCTCTCTCTCTCTCTCTCTCTCTCTCTCTCTCTCTCTCTCTCTCTCTCTCTCTGTGTGTTCTAGTACTTTGTTCCCTGCTTCATGACTGGGAACAAAGTTCCGATGGGAAACGGCTAGTTTCCCTGGCGCGGACGTAATGCCATTGGGTAGAAACGAGTGATTCAAACGAGCAACGCTCTCTGATGGGTAAGGTCACTCGTTTCAGCCGCCTCGTTCGGTCCACTTCTTAGACAGCGAATTCATTCTTTCGAGCTGATACCAGCTCATTTTGCGAACCCCAAGTCAATTCGTTCCAGCCGGTTAAGGGGTTAAAGGCAAATGATGGTCCAACACCTTATTAATAAAGACATATCGCCTATTTCCTAGGTGTTCATATTATTTTGTCCAACTTCTGTATTCAGGTAGGAGGACATCACAACATTCGTGTAGGCGGTAATTTGATGTCAATATCGATAAACGTTAGTGACTTAACAGAGTTTAAAAGGAGGTTTACACTCTATCACGGAAGGGGTACAGGAATTGCACCACCCCCATTCAACAAAATCAAGAGCGCATCAGGAATATTCCATTTTCGGAATAACGCCGCATTGTGGACATCACCGTGGGAGGAAAAAAGGAAGTGTATGGATTTGCCACAGACGTATGTGTGTCTTGCATAGTACGTATAATAAAACTAAGGATTTGTTCTCAGAGGCAGCTTTTTATTGCAAAAATTACGTTTTGTTGCAAAGCTTTCTGATGTACATGTTGACTCGTTCTAGCCACGTTCGTCCCACTTCTTAGACAGCAAATATATTGGTTCGAACGGCGTGTAGCGGCCGTTATTGCCAGCCGTGGGGGCCACACGAACTATTGATGTCTGCGTGTTCCGCAAGTCGCACGGGCCTGTAAGCTCAATCGTTTCATCTTTGTATCTGTTCGTATGTGTCCAGTAAATCTGGCTTTGCTATCTTGCGTCCTTCTTGGTGTTGTATTTTGGGTGGCCAGCAGTGTACATTCATGAACAGCAACTTCTCCTGAAAGTAATGCTTCATCCCTCATAAGATTTTTATTTGTAGCAGCAGAAATGTGAAATTTGGTGGCAGAATACTTGGAAGTATTGTTAATCCTGCTAGCCTATTCAAAGTATTGTCCATCACTTTCTATACATTTCCGCCATCTTTGAACCCATTGGGAAAATCCATTTTCGAAAAATTACTGAGGCTTCCGTAAATTTTCCAAAATGGTCATTCACAGCCGGTCATATCGTCGAAACATTCCCCACGAAGGGTGTTTTTCAAAGGGGTAAACAGGAAAAAGTCTGAGGAAGACAAATCGGGACTCTAGGGAGGTCGGAGCATCACCGTCCACCTCATTTTGGCAATAGCCTCTGAAGTCTCCATTGAGGCGTGGGGACGTTTCATGGTGTAAAACAACACTATAAAGTGAAATATCACGTCTTTTCCTTTTGATAGCCAGGGCCCGCTTAATGTTTTATGGGGCCCTAGGCACAGTAAGCGTTCCGGGGCCCCTAAAGCAAAATGATAATCCCATTCTCAATAGTACCTCTCTATATTTTTTCAGGACAGTTTACGGCCTACACTTTTGTTATTATATTATGTTCTATATGTTGCTGTCTTATTTACTGAAAATTTAATTACCCTACACTTCTACCTGAGGTGCTATACGACTTCGTACGCTTACCTGGGGTTTTTTTTGTTGTTTTTTTTTGGTCCACAATTACTGTCTACTTCATCTATGAATGTATCTGTTGGTCTTATGTTGGGCCGGTTCTTGGTTATTTTTTTTTAAAGAGAATTTTTGAAGTTGGAACTTACTCTTCTGATCCTGCTCCTACGAAGAATGGATGGAGGCTTGGTACTACACCTTCCGATGTCCTTTTTGTTTACACTTTTCATTTTTCTTTCTCTGCTAAACCTACGCATACGCATTTCACATGGACTATCGTTGTATTGAGCAATAGCTCCCGCTATTCCTATTTTGTTTTCAAACCGGGATTATTGACACCGACAGAGAAGTTTTTCTATCCAGCGTGTGGACTTCCCAAGCATTTTACCCTAACCCCCTTCATAAACATACCGACGTATGTCAATGCAACCATTTGTTGGTATGTATGCTACCTGATGAGAACGTTAGTTCGAAATCGTATGGTAGTGGGGTTATTCTATGTCAAGTGATCCAACAGAGGTTGCTTGACCATTTTAGCAACAAATTTTTTGTTTGTGATTACCTATATGAATGTAGAGTTCAAAAAGAATAATTTTTATTTTTTTCGTAACTCCAATGGCAGCCATTTTTGTTTCATGGCGCACGCTGATTCTTGCGTTTGCAGATGTTTAATGGAACTTATATTACTCAGGACTGGTTTATTCTAGGTTGCTGAAGCAAACACCATTCTCTTCATAAAGAAACAGTCTAAAATGTTGATCTAGTACACTTTTTATTAACTTTGTTTCCAAATTGGTCAAAATACACTCTGAAATTTTATGTTTAGATACACATTCTCAAAAAAAAAACTTAAAAAGTAATTTTGGAAGATCCTGAAAATTGAGGGCCCTAAGCTCATGCCTTATGGGCCTAGTCGGTAATCAAGGCCTGCTGATGGCTTCCCTTAGCTTCTGCAATGTCTGCACATAGTTAATACTGTTTATTGTTGCAACCTGTTCAAGGAAATCAGTCAAAATGACACCACATTTGTTCTAGAAAATTGTCACCATCACTTTCGCTATGGAAAGAGTTGTTTTCACCTTTTTCTGTCTAGGTAAAGTTCTGCGGTGCCGTTCCATTGATGTACGTTTTATTTCTGGGTCATGAAAGAACACACAGGTTTCATCCCCCGTCACGACATTAGAGAAAAATACCTCTCTCTCCCTCTCATAACAGTTCGAGAGGTTCCGGCATATGCGCACCTTTTGCTCATATTGTTCACGAGTAAGGTTTCTTGGGACCCACTTTGAATAATTTTTTCTGTATCCCAGATCCCTAATTAATGTTTCCATTGCACTATGACCACAACGAATTACATCACACAAATCCTGGATGGTAACACGGCTATCAACTGTGATGAAGTCTTTCACTCGTTGTCTGTTGGCATCTGTCACTGCACTTGAGGGTCTTCTACTCCGCTGTTTGTCAGACACTGAAATATCTCCCTCTCGAAACATCTTCATCCATCTTCAGACATTACTGATAATTCTGTAGCTTCTCTATGTAACTGTCCTGCTTCCGTTAGTCAGCTGGCTCTCCATCTCTGGCAGTCATCCAAACGGTTCCCACTTTGCGTTCACGAATATAAGAACCTTTCTAGATACTAATGTCCTGTTTCCATCCTTCCGATGGCTCTAGTTCTCTGATCATCATGCAAATAGTTCCTATTTTTTCATTTATGAATTTAGTAGCTCCTCTGTGTAACTATCCTGCTTCTGTTGGTCAGATGGCTCTCCATCTCTGACAATCATCCAAACGGTTCCTACTTTGCGTTTACGAATATAAGAACCTTTCTAGATACTAATGTCCTGTTTCCATCCTTCCGATGGCTCTAGTTCTCTGATCATCATGCAAATGGTTCCTATTTTTTCATTTATGAATTTAGTAGCTCCTCTGTGTAACTCTCCTGCTTCTGTTGGTCAGATGGCTCTCCATCTCTGGCACTCATTCAAACGGTCCTGCTTTGCGTTTACGAATATAGGAACCTTTCCAGATGCTAATGCCCTGTTTCCCTCCTTTCGATGGCTCTAGTTCTCTGATCATCATGCAAATGGTTCCGATTTTTTCATTTATGAATTTAGTAGCTCCTCTGTGTAACTGTCCTGTTTCCGTTGGTCAGATGGCTCTCCATCTCTGGCAATCATCCAAACGGTTCCTACTTTGCGTTTACGAATATAGGAACCTTTCTAGATGCTAATGTCTTGTTTCCATCCTTCCGATGACTCTAGTTCTCTTATCATCATGCAAATGGTTCCTATATTTCATTTATGAATTTAGTTGCTGCCCGGTGTAACTGTCCTGTTTCCGTTGGTCAGATGGCTCTCCATCTCTGGCAATCATCTAAACGGTTCCTACTTTGCGTTTACGAATGAGAAATATAAATTTAATAGCTGATAAATGCTAGTCATTTCAATCTAAATACACACACGCAAACAGATTTCTTCAGGCTTTTGCCATTTCGCTCCACTTCATTAAATATCGAACCTCTGGGCTATAAAAGTTTTATTCGATTCCGTCTTTGTATCGTTACGAGGGAAACTGATAAAGAAATTTTATATTTAGAAGAACCGCACCTAGCAGTTTAAATGAACAAAACCAAAGCTTGAACCACAATCGAAAAGGAAAAAGGGGGAAAAAAAAACGACTGACTAAGTTTCCAAAGCTTCCTCATCCAGACACGAAAATGAATGAAGATGTTGCGTTGGATATACGACTCACGTTCCGGACGTTAATCATATTTGTTGCACCTTCCGGCACTCTGCGTGGGTGCGGAAATTAAAATGGATTAACTGTGAAAAAAGATCTTCTCTTGTGGGTCATTTTTCATTTAAATTCAAGCTGATGAAGCTTCGTTACAATTAAGGGTGCAAAACAGGAACATCAATCAAATGGTTCCTCAACTGACCCCGCACCTCCATCTTTCCGTTTGAGGCATATCTTTTTAGTCCAAGCAAAAATAGCTCAAGACAAAATTCACTTTATTTCTTAAAGGCAACGATGTCGTATGCAGCAAGCTGTAAATGCATGATACTGGTTCATTGCCCTATAAATTCATTGTCTTAAACATATGAATGAGTCACGCGTTCCTCGTCATTCTTTGTAAATGTTGGAGTGTTGAGCCCACGATCCAGATTTGTTTGTAGCTGGGAAAATTACCAAATTGAACACGTTTGTAGACTAATAAAATTACTTAATTGCATCAGAACTGGAAACAGAGATCTATAATAACAATAAATGTAAGACTTCCCAATACAGCTACGGTAGATAATAAACAAGATTTTCGTGCCACAAAGACTACTCAGGGTAAGAAACTTGCTGTTAATGCACGATGTTCAAACTTGCTGAATGGTTCCAGTTATACGCGAACTTTAATAACTAAAAACAAACACTCTGTCCATCATTAATGGAACTCTATAGGCCACTGTTTTCTCATATTACGTTAAAGCAAGTGTACGTTCTTGAATTTCTTTCCTCATTGAGAACGTTTGGCAACGGCACCCATATATAAATGTGTTTCTGGAACTCCAACTTTGTCTTTCATCTGATGATGTGCTCGTAGTGAGCACGAAAGTACTCATGTTATTATAACCATGTATATACACTATCTACCAACAAGTAATTGGACACTTGTGATAGCAAAGGAAAACGAAGTTTATTCACCTTCAATAGTTGGTGGAGCCTCCACGAGCGGCGATTACAGCTGCGACCCTCCGGGGCATACTCTCAACTAGGCGTTATACGACGGCTAGCGGTATTTTCTTCCATTAGGCTTGGAGAAGACAGGTCAGTTCCTTCACCGATTTCAGAAGGTGGGGGCACCCCTTAAGTCGACGCTCCAACTCGTCCCAGAGGTGCTCGATTGGGTTAAGGTCCATTCGATTAACCCCATTGTCACCATACCAAGCCATGATGGACCTCGCAACATGACAGGTGGCATTGTCATCCTGAAAGTAACATGGGTCCACTCCGTAAAACTGCCACAACGTAGAAAACGCATGGTCATCCAAAATGGTGCAGTAGGTCTCGGCGTCGAGTCTACCAGGAATTGCGACCAAGGGTCCCGTGCCATACCAGGAGAAACACACCTATAGCATAATTCCACCGCCGCCGAACTTCATATTTGGTACAAAACATTCTGGCAGGAGGCGTTCTCCAGGCAGAGGCCAAACCCAGACCCTGCTATCCGAACGGTAGAGGGTGAACCTTGATTCGTCGCTCCAGAGAACCTGTTTCCACTGTTCAACGGTCCACTGTCGACGTTCTTTGCAGCACGTTAGCCGAGCAGCGCTATTGGACTTGGTGATCAAAGGCTTGTTGGCGGAGCACGTCCATGATAACCTAGCAGACGGGCTTCCTGACGGATGGTATTCATCGTCGAAAGAACACTGTTGAAACTCCTCGGGGATGTGGCCCATCGATTTGGCGCGGTTCTTCCGAATTTCTCTGGCCAGCACCCGTCGGTGTCTAACTCCCAGTTTTGTGGGTCTGCCGGGTCATGGCACATTCCGACAGTCATCTCTCATCTTCCACTTGCCAATCACGTAGGCCACTTTCGATTTGGGGTACTTCAACTTGCTGGATATGTCACGTATGGATCGGCCATTTCTGTGATACCCGACGATTACACCATTCTCGAAATCAGAGAGCTCCGAACTGTGTGGCATCTTGCATGCGACTGGCTGCGTTGTTGTTTCCCACACGATATTTAACGGCGGCGGCCGTGACGTGTATCAGGACCGCAGATATCGTCGATTGCAGGGGTGTCCAATTACTTGTTGATAGATAGTGTATATTTTAACTTGTGTGTGTATTTAGTTATTATAGTTTGCCTATAAGTGGAACCATTCAGCAAGTTTGAACATTGTGCATTAACAGTAAGTTTCTTATCCTGAGTGTAAAACTTTCTTTTAGTAATAATTGTCCTACATGCGAACGTAAACCAATTGGCAAAGTTATCCTCCATGACGAATCCAGATTTAGTTTAAAGAGCTTTAGATTATCAGGGACATAAACTATTACAGAAGTTGTGGTTTACTCGTATGAGGTGCCAGTATCTTACGTGACTAACCCAGGTACACTGAAGAGATCCTTTGACCCACCGCGGGGCTCTTCCGGTATATTGTTGGCACATAATTACTGTTTTTATATGATAACGCGCGTCCACATAAATCTGCTTCAGTGAATGATTTCTGTGAACAGCACATTCAGCGAATCTAAACTCAGTACTGTATGTGAAGATTGCGTTCAGGAGACGGATTTCAGGTCATCAATTTCCTTCCATAAATCCCAGAGCTCCTATTTGTTCTTGTACAGGAGTCGGATCAAATTCCATCTTACTTCTCTTACAACAACATTCAACGTAGATAAGATACGTGCATCTCTGTTAGACATCATCTGACACCTGACTTAATCTCGTGCATGAGAGAGAATGCGTCTCCAGATAATTCCTTGACATTGGGGGGGGGGGTAACGACCACTGTGGGCCACTCGATGGGCTATAAGAAGTAGCCTGTCCCTTGTTTAGGGTCATTGGTTCCAGGAAAGGGAGAAAGCCGCTGCCGTAATACAAACACAACATCTATGACTCAGCGATATTGGAACCCAGATCCATCTCAGACGATTGCTCAGAAGCCACTGGGGCGGTGCCACTTTTTAGCACGTCTTTTGTAAAAAAAGATCGTGCTTCTGTTATCGGTTTGTCCGTCCTTCCGTCTGTACCCACGGTATCTCTGCAACTATTAGTCCGATTTGAAAAATTATTTTTGCATTCGGAAGCTCGAAATATGCGAATGATGATCCTTCATTTCGTTTTTTTTACGATGCACAATTTCGTCGCTAGAGGGCGTAAATGCAGATGATGTCGAATGCAAAATTACGTTTTAATCCAAATATTTGCTTCTAAACATCCGATTGAAAAAATTATTTTATCTTTCGATTCCATTTAAGTCGAAGAGTATTTTAGATATAGTTTCCGCTAGGGGGCGTAAAAGTAAATTACATTTTTCGCGATAACTCTTCTCCTAAAACTCTGACTTGAAAAAAAAAATTTCAGCGGATACATCTGATGGAAAATCTTTTGCATATAATTTCGAAATTTTGGTAAAGAACACTTTGGCCACCAGGGGGCGTAAGGGTTAATTTTTGCTTCTGATGTATTTGCCATAAAATCTGAGCTTCTAACATACCGATTGAAAACATTCTTTCGTGGACTGATGCCACTCACGTCGATAAGCCTTTTCGGAATATTTTCTTCTTAAAATATTTCAAAATTTCTCCACCAGGGGGCGTAGATGTATGTCTTATTTTTGTCAATATCTCGACTTCTAGGAGTCCGATTTAAAAAATTCCTTCTTTGTTGGATAGTGTTTCTAGTGTGACATGTTTTTCCTATAAATTCAAAATGTTCAAGTATTTCATATACTTTCTGCTAGGTGGCGGAAAGGTAAAGTGCGTTTCCCACTATTTCTCTGCTTCTAATCTCCGATTTGAAAAATTCTTTCTACACCGGATACAGCTCCTAATGGGAAATCGTTTGCACATAATTTCTAATTTTTGTAAAAAAATGGTTTGGCCACCAGGTGGCGTAAGTCTTAATTTCCGCTTCTGATGTATTTGCAGCAAAATATGAGCTTCTAACATCTCGATTGAAAAAAGTCTTTTGTTGACTGATGCTACTCATGTCGACAAACCTTTTAGGAACATTTTCTTCTTGAAATAATGCATGGTTTCTACGCCAGGGGGCGTAGATGTATATCCCATTTTTGTCAATATCTCTACTTCTAAATGTCCGATTTGAAAAATTCCTTCTTTGTTGAATAGTGTTTCCGATGCGAAATGTTTTCCCTATAAATTCAAATTTTTCACGTAAATCATAAACTTTCCGCTAGGGCGCATAATGGTAAATTGCGTTTTCTTCTCCTAAAACTCCGATTTGAAAAATTCTTCCACTATCGCATACAAGACCTGATGGAAAATATTTTTCACATAATTTCTAATGTTTTGTAAAGAATGGTTGGTCCACCAGGGGTCATAAGTGTTAGTTGCTGCTTCTAATGTATTTGAAGCAAAATCTGGGCTCCTGTAAACTCGACTAAATTTTTTTCTTGGACAGATACCTCTCATATGGATAAACCTTTTTCGAATACTTTCTTCCTAAAATAATGCGTGGCTTTCCCACCCGGGGACGTAAAGTCACATCTTATTTTTGTCGATAACTCTGTTTCTAAGAGTTCGCAAGCTCACGATTCCGTTTACACCAATATCTGAGGGATTAAAGACCCGATTGAGAAACTTCTTCCTTCCGTCAGATACTATTGTTTTCCATACCGGTTCCATTGATTTTGAATAGCTTTGATAAATTTAATTTGCGTCCGAACGGATTCAAAAGACGTGCTTATTACACCCGAAAATTCGGTGTGATCTTTCTTTTTTGAATTACTACGCATTGTTCCGGTGTATCCTCTATTTCATGTGAGTTATGTCCTACATTTGTTTCTTTGGTCTACAGCGGCAGTCACTGTCCTCATCGTTTTGCCCGAAACATGAACATGCCGCCCCGGTGGCGCAGTGGTCTAAGGCGTTGGCTTGTGACCATTCGCCCTAGTTGGGTCTGGGTTCGAATCCCAGTGGGGCATGGATGTTTATGTGTTGTCTTTCGGCAGTGGCCCTCAATGTGTTACTTGTCCAACACTGGTTATAAGTGTACATTGGTCATTTAGCGTACTGTAAAATCCATGTTTCATGTAAGCTTGTTCACAACGTGTTACATGATCAACAGTGGCTATATCTGTGTATATTGATCATTTGGCATGCTGTTCCATGTATAATTTATAATTGTTGCTGAGTAATTTCTGTCTCCTGTTTATGTCTGCCTGCATGTCTTTGTACCACCAGGTCCAACAAATCATTAAAAAAAACTCCAATTAAAAGAAACAACGAAAAAAACATGAAGACAGTGTCAATGTTGCATTAGATTACCGGAATTGTAACGGTGCGTTTGCACTCCCCAAACTCTTCTCTGCCCTAATGTTTAATTGCATGTGCATTATCTATTTTCCAAAATTTAAAACCAATATAAAAAGGATAAAACAATCTAATTATCAACTTTTTGGGGCGGAGTGCGTTAGGTTGGGTGTTAGCGACCATCGTGAGCAACTCGATGGGCTATACACAGTTGCCGGTTCCTAATTTAGTGCCACTGCTTTCAGGGAAATGAGAGAGAAATTGTGGTAAGACAAACGCACAATCCATGCCTCAATCAGTCCGGACCCATTTCGGATGAACAATGAAGAAGCCGACTCTTAGACCAATGCGCCATTGCAAATTTCATCGCCTTATTTTTGTTATTTTCTTAATTTAGGGGTTGAACTACTACTCTGATTACCATGATGAGCTATAAGCAGTTGCCTGTCGGCAAATTAGGGCAACTGACTCCAGGAAAGAGACAGAACCAGTGCCATAAGACAAGCACAACATCCGTGCCTCTGACCGGGATCCGAAGCAGGACCCAAACGGTCAGAAGCCAGCGCTTAAACCACTACCCACTGAGATGATTAAGTTTCACCTTAAATTCAATATAGTCGAAGATAAGTGAGATGTTCGTAAGCTGTGTGCAAGAATTCATTTTATCTAACCGGCGCTTTGGCATTGTGTGTCAGAGAGAGAGAGATTTTGTCCGTTGTCGCCTTCATTTTACTGGGCTAGGTAACAACAGCACAGTCTTGCAATTTTACTTTGGCCCAACACTGAGCCATGGTCTTTTAGAAATCAAATAGGGAAAAAAAACGTCTTTTGGGTGGTTCAGTGTTGGGCCCACATTAAATTGTGAGGCTGTGCCACCTGAGATCCTTGAGGAAAGCGAAAGCAGTTTTATTAGGACTAAGAGTATTTTTCTCAGCGAGACATTCGAACATTTCTTCATATGAGACGGTCAGTCTTTGATTAAAATTTTTAGTACAAGGCGACGCGTGCCACGTTTGAAATAAAACTTTCCTACCAAAACCAGATTTGTTTTTAATTATGACAGCCTTATAATTCTTATAATCCGATTAGTAACAGTAAAAACACTTTTGTAGGTGACAATCCGATATTTTGGCGTCGTAAATGTGACAAGGATGGTAAGTCAGATAATATCCGAAAACTTGGAAAATTTGCATCGTCCTGGAGCGGGACTCGAATCCGCGTCTCCCAGATAGCGCCCACGTATGCTAACCACTACAACACCCAGAACGACCAAGTTTCAAGTTTACGATCAATTTGAATATAAGCATCACAGGATTCGCTAGTCGAAGCAACCAGCATTCATGTTTAGCGAATCCGGAGGTTAAAAATCCTATCCCGTGATTGCCCGGAGAAGCAGATAAATTATGAAAGAAATACGGGATTACGCCATATAATACAAATTTTGAAGATGACAATCCGATTTTTGGCGTAAATGTGACAAGGATGGTAAATCAGATAATATCCGCAAACTTTAAAAAGTTTCCCTAGATGGTTATTATATTCAAATTGATCGGAGACTTGAAACTTGGTCGTGGTGAAGTGGTTAGCACACCCGGGCGCTATCTGGCAGACGCGGGTTCGAGTCCCGCTCCAGGACGGGGAACATTTGCAAGTTTTCGGATATTATCTGACCTACCATCCTTGTCACGTTTACGCCAAAAATCAGATTGTCATCTTCAAAATTTGCTTTATATGGCGTAATCCCGTATTTCTTTCATGAAAAACACTTTTAATAGATTACAATTCGTTTTTTTTTTTATTCATAACGAAGATTCATTCAACAAAAGAAATTTTCTGGGTACTCCTCTACACTGTTGAGCACTGTTCTTTTGTCAAAAAATAGGATTGGGTAAGATACACTATTTGACGGAGATAAGTCCTTGTTGAGTATAGTAACAAGGTAGGAGATACACATACCACCGTACGAATGTCTCCACTAAATGGATATTCCGTTTTTTCAGGTTGGTGGATGAGCCTGTGATTCTGCTCCTGCTCCCGCAGTTTTCCTCACCCTAAGAGGGTGATTGATAGTGGCTGGTGTGGTGAGTGTTGGATTTTATGGTCCCCCTTGTCCCCACCCTTCAAAAGTGCTTCTCCTTCTTACCAATGAACCTCTTCAAGTGTAGTGACTTTCCCTTCCTTCTGTCTCCAAAAAGTTCCATATTTATTTCATATTGAGTACTCGTAGTCAACACTCTTAACTTCCTACTTCTGAAAGCACAGTTTCAGACTTTTTTTTTTTTTTTTTGATTGGAGATTTAACGACCACCGTGAGCAACTCAATGGGCTATAAGCATAATTTAGGGTCACTAGTTCCAGGGAAGGGAGAGAGCCAGTTCCTTAATACAAACACAACATCCATGCCTCACGGGATTCGAACCCGGACCCCTTTCGGACGAATGATCAGAAGCCATCGCTTAGACCACTGCGCCATCGTGGCGGCTTTCGGACTTGGAGTCAAATACTTCCGTGTTTGTTCCTTCGTTTCACATTCCATCTGCGCTGTACTGTTCATACCATATATCGTCCTGTAATCGTAGCCATAGCTATCAGGAGGGCAGGGGAGTGGTTGACCTCCCAAAACGGTGATATTAAGGGCCGTAATTCATGCTCTGAGGGGTGTAAAATAGGAATGCACAACGTGTGAATACGTTCACTGAAAATCGTAACTCCAAAGGAAACTTATACACTTCAGTATTTTCTCTTTTAAAGAACTTCAGTCACAGTATTCCATCCAGCAACCAGTTTTACTGAGTAACCTATTTCGTAAAGCGAAGACCCCACACATGCATACAAGGAATTGTCCGAAACAGCGGACAGAAGCGGATAAGCCTAACGTCTGTGACCTATCCGAAAAGCCGTAGAGATGAAGAGTTAATTAGTTGTCTGTGCTTTGTCGCGGAAAACCAGCTTGAGTGTTTGATCTTGAATGGAATTTTTCCAAGCCCTACCGCAGAAACATCTTTCTATTGTTATGTTTATTATCTCATACTCATTCGCTCTGTGATGGTTCGTCTTTCACTTTGATTTTGTTTGTTTTTGATTGGAGGTTTAACGACCATTGTGAGGAACTCCACGGGCTATAAGTAATCTCCCGTCCCTAATTTGGGGCCACTGGTTCCAAGGACAGGAGAAAGCCAGTGCCGGAAAACAAACACAACATTCATGCCTCACCGGGATTCGACCCCGGACCCTTCTCGGACGAAAAGTCATGACACAGCGTTTAGACCACTGCGCCATCTAGCGTTTTCCACCTTGCATTTTGCGGAATGTTGAACTTGATATTTCCACCCGTTGGTTGTTAAGTACACTACATTGACAAAAGTCACCGGACACCTAGAAGAGAAACACAACATAGTATTTATTGACATACATTTGTACGGTGACGGACCGCCTTTGGCCTTAATGCATACACTGACCCTTCGAGACATGCTTTGGACAAGGTTTTGGAACACAGCCATAGGTATGCGCTTCCATTCAGTACATAATACTGCCGCTAACTGTTTCTTAGCAGTAGGCATTGGTTCCAAACTCCTAATGCGTCGCTGTAATTCATCCCATAGGTGCTCTATGGGATTAAGATCAGGGTTCTGTGCTGGCCGGTCCACACACAATACGGAATTATCGTCAAACCACGCCGTAACAGTCCTTGCTTTATGGTTCGGTGCATTATCCTGCTGGTACCAACAAGGCTTGGTTCCGTAGTACTGTCACAGAGTTGGTAGGGCATAATTGTCCAGAATAACCAGGTGGACGAGCTGGTTAAGAGGTTTGTCCACGATATCCAATGGGCCGGGATCATACCACAAAAACCACCCCCACACGAGTACACTGCCAGCTCTAAACTTCACCGTAGGAACAGTACACTGCGGTAAACAGAGTTCCCCTGGCTGCCGCCATACGCACACACGGCCATTAGACTGGTGCATCGTGTATCTGGATTCATCAGTCCGTAGGACGCGTTTGCATTGATCTACTGTCCATGATAAATGTTCTTTACACCATGTTAAACGACGCTTAGCATCCCGAGTGGAGATAAAAGGCTTATGAGCAGCCGCACAATCACGGTAACCCATGGAATGACATTCTCTGCAAATGGTACGTGTACATACCGAGGTTCCAGCATTTCTACTCACCTGTGCATTGAGGTTTGTGCAGTACTCCGTCGATTAGCTGTAACGACTCTCCTGATGCTTCGACGTCCTCTATCACTGACTTTCTTTTATCTGCCGGTACGTTTTGCTGCTTCAGGCACGCCCTGTGACTTTCACTTATTCAGTACATCCAAAACAGTTGAATTCGGTGTGTTTAAACGCCTCTCGGTTTCTTACTCACTAATATAACACCCAATAATCTTTCCCTCCTCAAAGTCAGTTCTCTGCCGCCGCGATATTTTCACTCAAAATCACAGTGCGATATGATCCCGGTCAGCCTGCGGCTGACCGGGATCATAACTTCAATGGGTTCAATGCCAGAACTTCAATGGGTTCACCTTATTTATCTCCATACAATACTGCTGAAACACGCCACTGCCACGTAGTTGGTTGGCTGGTGACAATCGCGACGACAGCCAGCTACGCATGCGCTTTAAGAACAGCAACGGCTAAGGGATAGCGAAGGCAGTCTTATATGAGTTTCTCAGTAATAATATCTCTGAACTGAATCAAAATCATTTATTGCTCCCACTTATTACTATGCGTATCTTAATGTATTTCATGTTTCAGATTGAAATCAAAAGCTCTCTTGGTTACTGATTGCAATCGAACGGCGATGTATTGATTTGTCCGTGTTGATTTCATCTACGTTCATTTGGTCCAGTTAATTCCGTTCACATTCACTTGGTTCAGTTCATTTCGTCCAGGTTCATTTAGTTCAGTTCACTTGGTTCAGTTCATTTCGTCCAGGTTCATTTAGTTCAGTTCATTTCGTCAACGTTCTCTTGGTCCAGTTCATTTCGTTCAGGTTCACATGGTCCAGTTCATTTCGTCCAGGTTCACTTGGTTCAGTTCATTTCGTCCACTTCGCTTGGTCCAGTTCATTTTGTCCACGTTCACTTGGTCTAGTTCATTTCGTCCACGCTCACTTGGTCCAGTTCATTTCCTCCGCATTCACGTGGTCCAGTTTATTTCGTTCACGTTTACTTGGCCTAGTTCATTTCGTCCACGTTCACTTGGTCCAATGCATTTCGTCCACGTTCACTTGGTTCAGTTCATTTCCTTCACATTCACTTGGTCCAGTTCATTTCGTCCAGGTTCACTTAGTTTAGTTCATTTCGTCCACGTTCACTTGGTCCAGTTCATTTCGTCCACGTTCACTTGGTCCAGTTCCTTTCGTCAACGTTCACTTTGTCCGGTTCATTTCGTCCACGTTCACTAGATCTAGTTCATTTCGTCCACGTTCACTAGATCTAGTTCATTTCGTCCACGTTCACTAGATCTAGTTCATTTCGTCCACGTTCAGTTGGTCTAGTTCATTTCGTCCAGGTTCCCTTTGTCTGCTGTTCATTTCGTCCAGGTTCCCTTTGTCTGCTGTTCATTTCGTCCAGGTTCCCTTTGTCTGCTGTTCATTTAGTCCTAACAATGGCAGGAATACCGTGGAGATTTCTGTTTTGATGGAATTTTTGTTACTAAGCAAAAAAAAAAAAAAATTCAGGACACATTGCTTACATTCGATTTGTTTTCTTGTTTAAATTTGTCGATTAAAATATAACGATTTTAAATGTTATTTAAAGTAAAACAAAGAACTGAGTTTTAAAGAGCTTTTACCTCTTATGTGATTTGATGTCAGTCACCATGACATAAATCAAAGTTTTACAAAAATCGTTTAATGTTTTGAGGTACAACATCTTGTATATTGCATTCATATAGTTCTTAGGTATTTATTTTTATTGTTTATATTTTCTGTATTACTAATTTTCATAGGAATGCTCTCTATGTGTGTTATAGCTACCTAACGTGAGAAAAAATTCCATTATAATAGTGAAAAAACTTTGAATAGATATTTACTCTGAATTTATAGTGTGAGATAAGGAAACTACAGACTATTTATACGTATAAAGGAGAAAGAGGTCTAAACCTTTTCCTCTTCACTCTAACACATTTATGCCCATTGGGGTAAACTTTGATTAATGTCATAGTGGTTGACATTGTACCGCACAAATGAGTTAAAAAACTTTTCAAAGTTCAGTTTCTCGTTTTACTTTAAATAGCATTTGAAATCGTGATATTTTAATCGAAAAACTTAAACACGGGGGAAAATCGCAGGTAAATAATGTTCGCTGAACTTGTTCTTCTGCCTAGTAACAAAAATGCCATCAAAATAGAAAATTTCCACTGTAGTGCATCATTTGGAGGACGAAATGAATATAGACAAAGTGAACCGTGAACGAAATGAACTGGAACAAGTGATAGGAACCCCCTTCAGACTCTGTGAGAAAGCAGCGAATAATAACTCACACTACAAGTGTCACTTTGATTTTTACACACCTGTGTAATTTTTTTTCTTTTTCACCTTTCTGTAGCTATTTTTCTGTCTCATCGGTCAGAGAGAAGGAATACAATAGCTTCCGTTCCTGAGGAAAACAACATAAAAAAAAAAAAAAACTTTTATTTTCTTTTTCACCTTTCTGTGGCTATTTTTCTGTCTCATCGGTCAGAGAGAAGGAATACAATAGCTTCCGTTCCTGAGGGAAAAAAACAAAAAACTTTTTATTTCTTTTTCACCTTTCTGTGGCTATTTTTCTGACTCATGGGTCAGAGAGAAGGAATACAATAGTTTCCGTTCCTGAGGGGAAAAAAAAACAAAAAAACTTGCGAAATTCAACATTTGGCGGAAGCGAAAAATGCGGAAGTAATCCTACTTTCTCTTCCTTTTAAAATAATATTTACTGAAACATTAAAACTATAGCTACACAATTTCATTTTGTTTTTGTGTTTGTTTTGTTTACCTCTGAGCGGCTGATTCTCCGACTGGTCGGTCGGAGGGAAAAATACGGTAGCGTCAGAAAAAAAATAAAATATTACGAAGTTCAGCTTTCTTCTGAATAGAAAAATGTGGAAATTTCCTCACTTTCCCTTCTTCTTAATATTTACTGAAACATTAAAAATACTGTTACAGAATTTGGAACACTAGCTGTATTTGTTCTAGTCTCAGGATCGACTTACCCATGATTGAAAATAAGGGAATTGGGAAACTAAACTCATTCGACTTATACTCCATATCGAAAAAAAATATCTGAAAATTACTAAATACAGTAATTTTCAGATTTCTAGTCAAAGTATGTTAAGAAACACGAGTGCGAGTTTTGAACGATCACAGTACTATCCCATAACGGTAATATAAGAAAGTAAAAACTGCGTATTATTTGAGGGGAAGTGAGGAGCATTTGAACCCAAAAGGGCGTAATTCTAAGCCCCGCTCCCATTAGAAAAGCTTGCGGTAACTCTGCTGGTAATTTTCACTTTGCCAGCTTGATTAACTTCTTTTAGATACAAGTGCAGATATCAGACTTTTGCATACATTTTTTTTATCATTGCGTACCCTTTGATCGTCACAACACATTTCCTTTTGATTTAGAAGTACGTACCCGTTACATCTGAAAATTCGGATGGCCTGTCTTTTGTTTTCATTTCTCTCTCGGTTTCAGTGAACTCATCCGTTTAGCTGCTGTTGGCTACTGTGAATAAAAAAAAATAATTAACACATTAATAAAAAAATTTTGACTTGTGACATATATCCCTACGTAAACTAATACATTAAAAAACAATTTTTGACTTGTGACATATATCTATTATTTAACCTTCCTTTGAGTTTCTGAGTTTTCATGTAAATTTGATTTTTCCTCATTAAATATTTTCTCTCTTAACGGCACCTTATTTCTCTCGACCAACTTTTTAAGTTGGTATCCTGACAATGAGTCAAAGTTCAGACAGCGATAAATAAAAAGATATGTAGAGTAGTTAGAGAGTGTTGTTGGAGAGAGAGAGAGAGAGAGAGCTATGTGCGGAGTGCGATATCTGTGCTTTAGATCGAGAGCGCTAAATGTTGTAAGATTAGTTTTGTAATAGTGGTAATGTAAATAATCTTCTAATAATAGCGTAATGGAACGGGAATGTTTACTTTATAAATTGTAATGTCATGTAAATATCTTTTAATTGTTAAATTTTAATGAATATATAAATAATTAAGAATCCCTGCAGTTTTAGAATGTTTGAAAAGTAATCGTGGGAAACTTCCTAAGAATATATTTTTTAGTTCGATTTTGAAGAGCTAGCGGAAACGATAATTAATCGGGAGACTTCCTGGAGAAGGAAAACACACATGATTTCTTGTATAGATTTAGCTACAATAGAAGAAGGCTTTTTTAGAGTTTTAAAGCGACTCATTAGGAAGGACTTCCGGTCCTTCGAGGTGATGGCATTAGGCATCAGACGTGGTGACGCGGGAAAAGGAGTGTTTTTCGGACGGGAGTGCTGAAGGGCGTTTTGTGAAGTAGTTACGGAGACGAGAGAGGAAGGTTTGTTCTGAAGGTAGGAAGATGACGTGTCTTTGGGGAGAATGCGACAGACGGTAGTAGAGAGAGGTTGGGAGATTTTCGGGGTAGAAGTAGAATTTGAGAAGGGGTGCGTAGTCTGCACGCCCGACCGGTAGCGATGAGTTAGGACATGGATTGGATGTAATCGCCCGGTGACTCGGAGTAATCCGTAATTAAACAAAATCACGAAAATAAAGGATTTCATCAAACGTCAAATCACTTCTGTTGAATGATTTATTACTGCTCTATTTATGTTTACAGTGCTCTAGGAACCTTGCAATCTTCTGATTATAACATATTTCGGTATTTAAGGAAAGAGTTTAAACAGCACTGTTACAGTTCTATGTGGATTACACTTGGGGATTGAGATCTATAGTGTCAATCATGTATTGTTAAGAAGTAGCCTTTGAAATGTTTTCATCGTGCTGCTACAAGCGAAGTATTATCGAGTTGACGTTACAAACCCACTTCCGTTCCCAACCTGATGCTCCGTAGATCATTCTGCCCGGCTGATTACAAGACAGCTTTCTTCCGTTCTCGAATCAGAAGAGCATTCGACATCTCCTCCGATGTTCCTTCTAGACTAAGCGAATTAAAAAGCGTTATCGATTTGGCGATCGAGGCAGGATACGATCCGAACATGGTACATAGATGTATCGAAAGAAACAAAAAGAGGCATGCCGATCTTTCTATGCCGCGACTACGCTATCTGGGATCTATTCCTTACGTACCAAATGTTTCCTATAAACTCAAGAACGCGCTCAGAAAGTTGAACCTCGGTGTCGGCATAAGATCTCCGAGACCTTTATATGCTATGCTTAAGCGAAATACTGACGAGCTCCCACTTTCCAACGAAGCAGGTGTTTATGCCGTCCCTCTACAATATCCGGATGGCTCCAAGCAATACTAAATTGGGATGACTAAACGTTCATTTAGAATTAGAGTCAACGAGCATAAGAGGGACTTAAAAAACGGCAAATTAACCACGGCCCTATCCAGAGAAGTCCAGTTCAAGTCCACCGATCCTATGTGGGATGACATAAAGAAATTAGTTGCATACTCTACTCCTAAATCCGCTGCCATTCGGGAAACATTGGAGATCATTATCAACGATGAGGCCTGCAATGATAGCATCTCGCTAGAATTATCACGAATTTGGAACCAATTCTTCAAATAATGAATGCCTTTTGTTTTCCTCCAAGGATTCCTCGTGCAAAACGAACATGATGTCTCGTGTTTTTATTGAATAATTACGTTCGCATCTCTTCGTTTATTGTCAAGTCAACTCACCGCGTTTAAAGTGTTGAAACGTTCTATTATCCTGTTTGCAGTAAACTGTCTACCTTCCTTGAGAAAGCCATCTGGTTGATGCGCGAAAGCTTCGAAACCTTGATTTTATCTACGCCAATAAATTCGGATAACTAGTATAGTTGTACTATCTTACATGAATAAAATGACATTAAACAAATAAGTACAAAATCTGTGATTATTGAACCCCAGACCGTGTTGACTTTAAAGTATTTTCTTACATTGCTTAATTAAGTTTACAGCTTCAACTTCCGATGCGAAGAATGTAAGAGTTCTTTAAGTGGCTTAATTCACCCAATAACCTTAAAATTTAGAGTTCTACAGTAATAAATTACATATTATTCTACATGTTGGTTGAACAAAATGATTTCGCCAAGTTCTACTTTCACTCAGCGCAATTTTCTCTTGAAAGTATTACTGTAAAAGAGGAAGTTTCCGTAGAAGCAAAATGATGTGATTCTGAATTTGACAATAGAATTGAAGTGAAGGTGATGGTTAATTCTTTCATACCAGTCCAATTTTCTCTGCAAGTGCTCCATTCGTAATGCCAGTTCGAATTGTAGTCTGTGCTTTAGAAAAGGCCAACTTATAAGAAGCAAAAAACAAGACGTTTTGCTTCTTTCTCGCGTTTCGGAAACGTCTGCATGAAGGAGATGTCGTCAGATACTTACTTCGATTAAAATTTAAACGCATTCCTTTTTTCGCATTCACGAAATGAGTTTTTCTGGCAAGCACAATTTTGATTCTGCATTTCACGCGTTGTGGGGTCAAGAAGTAAAACGAACTGTGGAATTATTGCCCTGTGTTGAAACGAGGCAGTTGTGGGTCGAGCGTGGCTGCGAATTTCATTCTGTTCGTAAGTAGGTCAGGACGCCGATACAGAAAAATGCCCCGAGGGAACCCTGCCTTGCAAGCTGGAAGACACACCCTTGTCGAAACTCGCTGTCTCGACTTAATCGAGCACTGCTGTATTAACAAGTCTACATGTGGACCACCCTCTGGGCGTCGGAGAATTTTTTTTTCTTTTTCTGTTCAACCCTTAAAGAATGGATGCGGCTTCTAGATCGCAACGGCATAAAACCGCTACGCGCTCTATTGTTGTCGGCTAGCATTCCCGGAAACAGGTGGCTGCTGAATTCCTACATCCTCGGTTTTAGCCAAGGCCAATCTTCAATGTTGTTCCTATTCCGCTTGCGATCTACAGGCTAAAAAAGGCATAGCTGATTGAAATCCAGTGCAGCCTACTTGTCGTGTATTTTAAGGCAGAATGCCAACATAAAGGAGGAAACAAAATTTCCCAATGCAAAAGAAAATATTACATACCGAGATGCCGTTTATTAGCTAATAACACGTGACATAACTAGCTCACCCCAACACATAAGACTGAAATAGGAAATATTTTCGCATGGAATGGTATATGTACAAAATAAGCTGTCTATACATGCGATAAAAGCAAAACACGTCTTCAATAAGCAAATTAAAATCAATTTATTTACAAATTAAAAGCGGGTTAAAAGCAGACTAGCGCTTTCGGGGATCTCCCGTCTCCATCTACTGGTCAATGCGCCACGGGATCCAACAGAGTCAACCCTTATATACTTGATAACACTACCCATCATGCACCACGTCACCAACAGACCATGATGTCACAGTATAAGCACAAATTATAAAATTTCAATTCCAAATCAATATAGCATAAATATAAGAATACAAAATATTTACAAAAATGTACTATTCCGATGTTTTAAAATTCCTCATGTGTCAAAGTCTCTTGTGGAGCAACCATTTTTCGCCAAGGTCTTGGTACAAATGTGGGGAGATCTAAATTACAACAGTTGTCCCCCGTATGCAATAATATATAAACTTTCTGAAAAGAAAACTGTATTTTTGTTGACATTGGAGTTCAAGATTTTAACATTCTCCCAAACAGGGGTGTAACCACCCTGTTTAACAGCCATAGTAAAGGCAGTATTAATAGTTTCTGTCCGGAGGGTGTACTTGTGTTCACCCAACCGGGTATTCAGAGTCCTAATTGTAGAACCTATATAAAATTTGTCAATAACACCCGAATCCTCATGGGCGAGCGGAATGCAGTATACACCATATTTCATGAGTTTGGGTACTTTATCTCTGTCATTTCTCAGTAAAGTAACTACATTTTTAGTGCAAACTCCAAATGTCAAATTATGTCTGTGGCATATCTTCTTGAGGGTGTTAACTATTGGAGGGAGATAATCCACCTTTCCAACGTATCTACTGATTTTATTATCCGTGGACAAGATCGTGGACACGAGTAGCCTAGTGATTAGAGCAACGGCCTTCCGATCGCGGTATCGATCCCTGAAGGCTGAGTTGCTCTGAACCACTGATTACTCGCCTTGCGTTTGATGGCCACCTTAACCCTTTAACGACCATAACGCCCAAGAAGCGCGTGCTACATATAAGTTTTCTTGGCAAACTTATATGTAGAAGCCATTGAGCTACATATAAGTTTTATTGGCAAGTACGAATGGTTTGTCATTGCATTCATCCGAGTGGCATTTCTTCTGATCCGTGCCCATTGAGCTGTCCGGTTTGGGAGGCCCTAGGGATAGCAAAGCTATCGCGGGATAGCTCTCCTAGTCACTGGACCACACAAAACTTTCCTCCTTCAGCCACATTCTTCACCACGTAAGGAAAGGTAACGAGAGGCAATGTATTGTAGAAATAAGAAGCAGATTATCCCTAGGGAGAAAGGCAAGGGCAAATTTGGAGAAGATAATAAAGCATAAAGACATTTCAATCACAGCAAAGATAAGTATTGTTTGAAGGAATGGTCTTTTCTGCAGTAACGCATTGCTATTAAAGCTGGACACTGACGAACAGTGGGAGTTGCAAGAAATTATGAAATTTAATTCTGATATCTATAATAACTGTTTTTTCTTCAGAGGTACACAGAATGATATACAGTCACCAGTTAATCATCCGTACAATAATTTAAGCACCCTGTCTCTTACGGTACTACAGTCTACAACTGCTGGTGCACTAAATGGGGGAGGAGAGACAGGAAAGAGTATCCGTTACCACAATAACGCGATACGCTACCTGCAATATCCGATCTCGCTAAGGGAAATTCGAAATGTTTTATGTCCTCCAACAGACGATTGAAATTTAATAGGTAAACAAAACTCAAGTGTTCCCGCGAATCGCTCCTATTATCGAAAATGTTCTCTGATATGGATATGAAAAAAGTAAGAACAGAATTTTCCCATTACTATATGAAAGGAATTGCGAAAAAGAAAAGTCAGAATTTTCCCTTAACGCTTCTAAAAAACGGCAATTTACTGTTCACGTGTAAAAGAAACGGAAAAATTTTCCGAAAATTCAGAATCTTTCTGGCGTACCCCTGAAATTCAGGATTTTTTTACCGTTATTTCACAGAAAAGATTGATTCAGAAATATGCTGCGTTAATTGAACATCTTACGGCAATAGTAGGCTAACCCACATTTTGTAAAAAACGTTACATGCTTGTGGAATTGCCCACTGTTGTAGTTACTGGGAATACACATTGAGAGATAGACTGAGTGGTAGCATATTCCAGTAGATAGTAAGGGATGTAGTGTGTCAGCCCGACCTCTGACACAAATAGAGGGAGCGTTAACTCATCCATTTCACACATGTTCTGTTACGTTGTAGGTTATCCCACTGTTGCAGTAAGGTCTTCAATACATTAACGGAATCACGAAAAAGGGCGTGACGTCACATACAGGAAAAAACAAACTAAATTATATAGTTGCTAAAACAGTAAGCTTGTTATTATACAGTTTCCAACCGTTGGTTGAAGAAGCGAATATGCTCCAGCTTTGTCCGTCTGTCTGTCTGTCCGCACGATAACTCGCGTAAAAATGGTTCGATTTCGATGAAATTTTAGTATGTGGTAGGGGACAACCTGGGGATGAACCCTATTTAAAATAGGAGAAATGGGGTCAAAGGTCAGGGCATAGGGGCGGGGTCCATTCCGTCGCCCTTATGCGTCCTTACTTGACTAAAAATGCTTCTATTGCCACAAAAATGTAGTATGTTGTTGCGGAGGTATACTGAACCAATTCTGTTTAATATCATCGAAATGGGGTCAAAGGTCAGAGCACAAGAGCGATATTTATTCCACACCCATTATCCTCGTAACTTGACTAAAAATGCTTCTATTGCGACAAAACTTTAGCATGTTGTTCCGGAGGTATACTGAACCAATGATGTTTAATATAATCGAAATGGGGTCAAAGGTCAGGGCACAGGAGCGAGATTTATTAACTTGACTAAAAATGCTTGTGTTGCGACAAAACTTTAGTATGTTGTTCCGGAGGTATACTGAATCAATTCTGTTTAATATAATTGAAATGGGGTCAAAGGTCAGGGCACAGGAGCGAGATTTATTCCACAGCCATTATCTTCATAACTTGAGTAATAAGTTCAGTAATTATTCCTGGTATGTTGGAAAGCGTGAGATAATCAATGCATTGCATGATTTTACTAACTTGTTTGTTTATACGCTGCGAAGCTTTTGTTCCATTGGTTTCAGTAGTTTCAAAGCTGCTTTTTGCCTGGATATGACGTCACCTGCAGCACTGGTGGTGACTTATGGTGGCCAGTGCTGCGTGGATAGGAGTGGTGGTGACCCCACCTAATATAAACTGGATGTAAATTTCAGAAAAATTTGCACATTGCAGCTTGAACGAATATAATATTCGCTTTCTAAGAAGTGGCCCGAACGCGGCTTGGAACGAGTAGAACTCCGCATCAAAAGCGTTGCTTTTCCCTTCTCCAGGACAGTTGCAAGCTTTTCTTATGTATGAGGCCGAAACTTGAAATTACGCCCTTTCGAGTTCAGAAGAACTCGAAGGGGCGTAATAGACACCTTCGGGTTCAAATTTAAACCCCTTCGGGTTCAAATTTACACCCCTTCGAATTCAAAATTACATCCCTTGGAGTTGAAATTTGCACACCTTCGGGTTCAAATTTACACCCCTTCGAGTTCAAAAGTACATCCCTTCTAGTTCAAAATTACACCCCTTCGAGTTCACAATTACACCTCTTCGAGTTCCACTCAAATATTACGTGGTTTATACTTTCTCACACACCACCCTTACAGGGAAGTATTATGATCGTTCAAAAATCACATTTCAGGTTTTGGGTAAAATTTTATTCAAAATGTGAAAACTAAGTAAATACCCAATAAGTACAGGTTGTAAATACCAAGTAAAGCCTAAACGTTATATGAACGCCGAAAACTAAACACTCCACAAAATTGCAGAATGAAAAACAAACCAGCGCAGAACGAATGAGTATCGCACTGAACGTAACAATAGGAAAACATTTTAGGGGTAGGACTTGGAAAAATTCCGTTCAAGGTTAAACACTCAGAGAACTTTCTGCGATAGAGCACAGATGATTAATTAGCTCTTCATCCGAACAACATGTTCGGGAAAGTCATGGACGTTAGACATATTAACATATTGTTTTCTATGTCTCCATTCACTGTTTAGAAAAATTCCTTTCATGGATATGACATACAATGTGTAAGTCTGACCTGTATGTCGCCGCCCCTGTGGCGCAGTGGTCTAAGCGCTGGCTTATGACCATTCGTCCGAGACGGGTCCGGGTTCGAATCCCGGTGATGCAGGGATGTTGTGTATGTCTTACGGCACTGGTCATCTCCCTTCCCTAGAGAACGAGTGGCCTTAAATTCGGGACGGGCGACTGCTTATAGCTCACTAAGTTGCTCATGGTAGTCGTTAAACCTCGAATGATGATTAAAAAAAACTGTATGTCATCAGACCTCACAGTGTATGTTACTCTGTACCCTAGTTAACTGCATGGAATACTGTATGAGAATAACCAAGGTCCTTAAAAAGATAATACTGAAGGACGTACTGGTTAACTGCATGGAATACTGTATGAGAATAACCAAGGTCCTTAAAAAGATAATACTGAAGGACGTACTGGTTAACTGCATGGAATACTGTATGAGACTAACCAAGGTCCTTAAAAAGATAATACTGAAGGACGTACTGGTTAACTGCATGGAATACTGTATGAGACTAACCAAGGTCCTTAAAAAGATAATACTGAAGGACGTACTGGTTAACTGCATGGAATACTGTATGAGAATAACCAAGGTCCTTAAAAAGATAATACTGAAGGACGTACTGGTTAACTGCATGGAATACTGTATGAGAATAACCAAGGTCCTTAAAAGATAATACTGAAGGACGTACTGGTTAACTGCATGGAATACTGTATGAGACTAACCAAGGTCCTTAAAAAGATAATACTGAAGGACGTACTGGTTAACTGCATGGAATACTGTATGAGACTAACCAAGGTCCTTAAAAAGATAATACTGAAGGACGTACTGGTTAACTGCATGGAATACTGTATGAGAATAATCAAGGTCCTTAAAAAGATAATACTGAAGGACGTACTGGTTAACTGCATGGAATACTGTATGAGAATAACCAAGGTCCTTAAAAAGATAATACTGAAGGACGTTCTGGTTAACTGCATGGAATACTGTATGAGAATAACCAAGGTCCTTAAAAAGATAATACTGAAGGACGTTCTGGTTAACTGCATGGAATACTGTATGAGAATAACCAAGGTCCTTAAAAAGATAATACTGAAGGACGTACTGGTTAACTGCATGGAATACTGTATGAGAATAACGAAGGTCCTTAAAAAGATAATACTGAAGGACGTTCTGGTTAACTGCATGGAATACTGTATGAGAATAACCAAGGTCCTTAAAAAGATAATACTGAAGGACGTACTGGTTAACTGCATGGAATACTGTATGAGAATAACCAAGGTCCTTAAAAAGATAATACTGAAGGACGTACTGGTTAACTGCATGGAATACTGTATGAGAATAACCAAGGTCCTTAAAAAGATAATACTGAAGGACGTTCTGGTTAACTGCATGGAATACTGTATGAGAATAACCAAGGTCCTTAAAAAGATAATACTGAAGGACGTACTGGTTAACTGCATGGAATACTGTATGAGAATAACCAAGGTCCTTAAAAAGATAATACTGAAGGACGTACTGGTTAACTGCATGGAATACTGTATGAGAATAACCAAGGTCCTTAAAAAGATAATACTGAAGGACGTTCTGGTTAACTGCATGGAATACTGTATGAGAATAACCAAGGTCCTTAAAAAGATAATACTGAAGGACGTACTGGTTAACTGCATGGAATACTGTATGAGAATAACCAAGGTCCTTAAAAAGATAATACTGAAGGACGTACTGGTTAACTGCATGGAATACTGTATGAGAATAACCAAGGTCCTTAAAAAGATAATACTGAAGGACGTACTGGTTAACTGCATGGAATACTGTATGAGACTAACCAAGGTCCTTAAAAAGATAATACTGAAGGACGTACTGGTTAACTGCATGGAATACTGTATGAGACTAACCAAGGTCCTTAAAAAGATAATACTGAAGGACGTACTGGTTAACTGCATGGAATACTGTATGAGAATAACCAAGGTTCTTAAAAAGATAATACTGAAGGACGTACTGGTTAACTGCATGGAATACTGTATGAGCATAACCAAGGTTCTTAAAAGATAATGCTGAAGGACGTACTGGTTAACTGCATGGAATACTGTATGAGAATAACCAAGGTCCTTAAAAAGATAATACTGAAGGACGTACCGGTTAACTGCATGGAATACTGTATGAGAATAATCAAGGTCCTGAAAAAGATAATACTGAAGGACGTACTGGTTAACTGCATGGAATACTGTATGAGAATAACCAAGGTCCTGAAAAAGATAATACTGAAGGACGTACTGGTTAACTGCATGGAATACTGTATGAGAATAACCAAGGTCCTTAAAAAGATAATACTGAAGGACGTACTGGTTAACTGCATGGAATACTGTATGAGAATAATCAAGGTCCTTAAAAAGATAATACTGAAGGACGTACTGGTTAACTGCATGGAATACTGTATGAGAATAATCAAGGTCCTTAAAAAGATAATACTGAAGGACGTACTGGTTAACTGCATGAAATACTGTATGAGAATAACCAAGGTCCTTAAAAAATAATACTGAAGGACGTACTGGTTAACTGCATGGAATACTGTATGAGAATAACCAAGGTCCTTAAAAAGATAATACTGAAGGACGTTCTGGTTAACTACATGGAATACTGTATGAGAATAACCAAGGTCCTGAAAAAGGAAATACTGAAGGACGTACTGGTTAACTGCATGGAATACTGTATGAGAATAACCAAGGTCCTTAAAAAGATAATACTGAAGGACGTACTGGTTAACTGCATGGAATACTGTATGAGAATAATCAAGGTCCTGAAAAAGATAATACTGAAGGACGTACTGGTTAACTGCATGGAATACTGTATGAGAATAACCAAGGTCCTTAAAAAGATAATACTGAAGGACGTAACTTTGTTTTCTAGTTTTATACATACCCCAAAGCATGAATTTACGCCTACAGAGCATTTTTATACATACCCAGAGCATGAATTTACGCCCTTGGAATGACCATTCTGGGAGGGAGGAGGGCAACTGCCCTTCCTGTCCTCCCGTTAGCTACAGCCTTTCCCTTAGCTTTGTTATTCAATACGGTCCCTTAGGAAGACGATTGAAATAACAACACCCACTGACCTAAGAAAAGGAAGAGAGGATCTTTGGTCCACTTTTTCCCCCTTTTTCTTTTCTGTCCAGTGGCATGATGCCCTTGTCAGGGGGACTAACTTTCCCCCATAATGTCTTGGGTCATGGAGTAGAGAGTAGAAGACTAGAAGCGATCTCTTATTACCAGACCATTGACAGGCTTATGGAAGGTATTGCTGAGATGAGAGGGGGAAAGTAACTATTTTTCTGTAGCTTTTGTAAAACCCGGACATTATGTGAGCATTTCCGTTTGAGGAGGCAGCAAATGTTGGGCATCCCTTGGATTATGTACATAGCCCCTTAAAGGGTTAAATAATGTCGATTCTCATAAGCGCCTTTCTTTCGTTCTTTTTTTTTTTAGAAAGACGCTGTGACGTACTACAGAAGAAAATCACGTGTCAAGACGACAAATCTGCAACAGTACATTCCGTCCGTGTAGCTTAGTTGGGAGAGCAACTTACTCCGGAGTAAGGGGGCACGATTTCGATCCCCTGTCACGGACAAATCTGTGTTTTGACAACGTGCTAAAAAGTACAAATTCCATTTTGATTCTCCGAAACCTGAACTTTTTAAAACCTTTGTAAAGATCGCTTAAAAAGTTGTAAAATCAGTAGGAAATATATGTTGTTTTTTCATGTGACGAATGTAAAACAAAGCATAGGAAAAGTCACGTATCACTAGAGGAAATGTTTCATCTTTAATTTCTTTGTCATCGGAGGGGATAATTCTCCGCTTGTCTTTAACGGAGGAAATAGTGTGCTTTATTTGTTTATTCTTCACGGTTTTATACAGCCTTCACAGGCTATTTATTATGAAGCCAAATTCTTTTGCATTGTTTTTCGCTCTGATCAGAACTTACACCCCTTCTCTCCCAGTCTTTCCCTTCCTCATTCTAATGGCTTTCCTTCTCAAAGTGCTGTTTGTGTGGCTTATACATTTTAATTTTTTCATTCAAAAGGGCTTTAATGAGTGAGTCATGAACACGGAAACGATCTAAAGCGAGGTTCAGATGTTTGATATGCGAACGGAATCGGAGCCTTATGTGACGAATACCTGAAATCCTTAAAGTGGGTCAAGGAAGGAAAAAAATCGTGGGCTGGCGTTATGAGCGCAGACAATTTCTTTCTCCGGGAACAATTAAGGAGTGTTGTGGCCATTTTTCTTGCAAATTCTACATAAGTTACCTTGTCACTTGCGTCATTCAGATACGAAGAAATGCTTTTTCTAAAACTAGCGGTACAAAGAAATTTTATCGTACCGTATAACCTTCAGAACATTTTGCACATGGAACGCGCAAAAATATGTGTAAGCATAAAAGAATGGTAATAAGTAACGCACTTTGTTTACAGAAAAAGAAATCGAAAAAGTACCTTGGTACTCAGGGGCGGATTGGGGAGATGAAACCAGACCCGGAATTTTAGTGTCATGGTCCACTACAGAAACACCCGTACGCAAACGTGAACACCTCATATATTACCTCCAAAAAAAATTCTGTTAACTCTTGGATGGAAAAAAAGCTGTTGAGATATGCATTGTAAAACTACAAAAACCGTTCCATAAAAACTGAGAGTAATTGGTTTTTGAGTTGGCAACAATGCGTAGGGGGAAAATAACCCAGAAGACAACTAACTGAATTAAGGAAGTATATATGGCAAAAGTTATTGGCCGTGGAAGATGATTCTCGTTTTGTAATTGCGCAGTTGTTTAAGGTACGTCTGCATTTCGCCATACAGCTATGGAGCTGAGTGATTCAGAGTTAAGGAGTGAAATGCGTTGTGCGATAAAATTTTGCTATCGTTTATGTAAAACGGCTCCAGAAATAGTTGATTTAATGAAAAAGCTTACAAAGATTGGGGGAGTCAACGATTTTTAGATGGCACCACGATTTCAAAAAAAGAGCGTTTGTCTGCGGAACTCGCTATTAGGCCTGGTCGACCTGAAAGTGTTGTTACGGAGCGTATTGTTAACACTGTGTGGCAATCCTGCAAAGAGATCGACGAATGGCGCGTGAAGACACAGTGGCGTTAACTAATATTTCAAAAACAGCTGTGACGTACCTGCCAGCAGGACGCACACGACATAAAGGCAGATAGGAATCAGAATAAACGTCTGCGTAGCTCAGTTGGTAGAGCGACTTGTTCCGGAATAAGCGGCCTCGGGTTCGAATCCCGGCGTAGACCAAAAATGACGGAGAAATTTACTTCGTTATAATGGCGCCCGAACTATCCGGATGATCCGGCCGTTCAAAATCTCGCATTGGTGTGATGTTATTTCCACACCGCGAGACAGGAAAAATCAGAGAATCCCTTCTCCAGCGCTTCGAAAAATAAAAATGTGTGATGTTGCATTCCACACAGCAGATTGACTGGGAGTTCTCAAGTGCACGTCCTACAGTGGATGGCTGCCTGCAACGATTCATGGTCACGGCTGACCCGTGGGCCATGCCCCCGGCCCTCTTTCGGGGGGGGGGAGATGTGACGTACCTGCCAGCAGGACGCACACGACATAAAGGCAGATAGGAATCAGAATAAACGTCTGCGTAGCTCAGTTGGTAGAGCGACTTGTTCCGGGATAAGCGGCCTCGGGTTCGAATCCCAGCGTAGACCAAAAATGACGGAGAAATTTACTTCGTTATACAGCGGCATTCCGCTTCTACGCGACAAATTGCTGCTGCAACGTGTGTGTTCCAAAAGGTACCCCATCACCTGACGAGAGAACAATTGTTAGCCAGAGTTCAGATGTGTCATGAATGGAAATAAATAATGGCAAAGTATCCAAACTCTCTAAACACAGTAATAACTGCCGGTGAAACATGGGTCAACTATTTCGACCCCCTCACGAAGCTTGCAACGAGTGTCCGGAGACACACAGGCTCGCCTCCTCCGAAAACAGCCAGCCAAACCAAATCAGCTGGGAAAGTGATGATGATAATTTTCTTTGATCATAAAGGTGTAGTCTACCAGCATACCATTCCTCCACAAATTACTGTCAGTGTTGAGTATTACATTTCAGTCTTGAACCGTCTGCGACGACACATATCGATTAAGCGACCGGAACTGGTGGGCAAGTGGATCCTACACCATGATAACGCTCGCCCACATGTGGCTGCTTGTGCTCAATAGTTTCTTACGAAATGCAGTATTGAAATCATGCCACAGCCTGACTACAGTCCTGACCTCGCCCCGTGCGATTTCTGGTTGTTACCAACACTGAAGGAGAAGTTCCGTGGCGCAACATTCAACACATGCTGACGTTATTCAAGCTGTACAAGGGTCGCCAAAGCAGCTTCCACAAAATGCCTTCGTCACACGGTTTGGAAAGGCGATTGAACGATGGGACCGTGGCATATCATCCGAGTGAAGATACTTTGAGAAAGAATAACATATTTTGCTGTACGTACATTTATTCCTTTTGTGTGATTTTACTCTCAGTTTTTATGCAACGGCAGTTGTTTATAGAAGGATACCACTGGCATAGCGCAGTTGGTAGAGTCACTGTGTGGGAGGCGAGCGTTTCTGACGGGTGTTCGAATACCGGTCCTGCCGGTCATCTAGTCTGCGGTTTCTCCGGGGACTCTCCGTGGTTGCGAATGCGTAGATGGGTTCCTCTGAAGTCGGACGCGGGTTGTCTTTGTACCACCTTTTCCTAGGTTGTCTGGGTTTATTTATTTTAGTGGAAGTTTAAGGACCACCGCGAGCAGCCCAATAGACTATAAGCAGTCGACTGTCCCTAATTTAGGGCCAACGTTCCAGGAAAGGGAGAGAGGCAGCGCCGTAAGACAAACCATGCCTCGCGGGATTCATACCCAGACCCATCACGGACAAATGATCATATGCCATCGCTTAGACCACTGCACCACCAGGGCGGCTGCCTGGGTTTACCAGATTAGTGTCGATGTGCTGGTAATAAAACAATGCACGGAGAAGGAAATCTGATGCCCCCTTGTCATCCGGCACCTAGGGGATTTGTTCTCATCGTTGTTGATGATGATAATATAAAATGATAGTTAAAAAATATTTTACAAAAGAAATAATGAAAATAAAGTGTACTGAAACGTATTCCCATTGAAAACAGAGGTGTGCTTACAAAATTTTCCACTGAGATTACACTTGCACTTAAACCCCATTTAACCGGCTCGAACGAATGAACTCGAGGTTAGCAAAGTGGGATGAAATCACCGCAAACGAATACATTCTCTGTCTAAGAAATGAGCCGAACGCGGATGGAACGAGAGAATCTGCGCATCAAAAAGCGTTGCTCTGCCCTTAGCTTTGTTAATCACAGTGGTTATTTAAGGGGATGATTGATGCTAATCCTTTTTGACTGATTATTTGCTAAAAGGTTGTAATAATGCCGACGAAAAAGTGAGAGATGTTTGAGTCACTTGTTTCTACCTAATGGTATAACGTCCTGGTCAGGGGGACTAAAACCCTTCCCCATCATGCCTATGATGCACTTGTTTCTACAAGTGCATCATATGCAGTCCTGTAAAGCCCTTCCCCATCATGCCTATGATGCACTTGTTTCTACAAGCGCATCATATGCAGTCCTGTAAAGCCCTTCCCCATCATGCGTATGATGCACTTGTTTCCACAAGTGCATCATATGCAGTCCTGTAAAACCCTTCCCCATCATGCCTATGATGCACTTGTTTCTACAAGCGCATCATATGCAGTCCTGTAAAGCCCTTCCCCATTATGCCTATGATGCACTTGTTTCCACAAGTGCATCAAATGCAGTCCTGTAAAACCCTTCCCCATCATGCCTATGATGCACTTGTTTCCACAAGTGCATCATATGCAGTCCTGTAAAACCCTTCCCCATCATGCCTATGGTGCACTTGTTTCTACAAGCGCATCATATGCAGCCCTGTAAAGCCCTTCCCCATTATGCCTATGATGCACTTGTTTCCACAAGTGCATCATATGCAGTCCTGTAAAACCCTTCCCCATCATGCCTATGATGCACTTGTTTCTACAAGCGCATCATATGCAGTCCTGTAAAGCCCTTCCCCATTATGCCTATGATGCACTTGTTTGCAGTCCTGTAAAACCCTTCCCCACTTGTTTCCACAAGTGCATCATATGCAGTCCTGTAAAACCCTTCCCCATCATGCCTATGATGCACTTGTTTCTACAAGTGCATCATATGCAGTCCTGTAAAGCCCTTCCCCATTATGCCTATGATGCACTTGTTTCCACAAGTGCATCATATGCAGTCCTGTAAAACCCTTCCCCATTATGCCTATGATGCACTTGTTTCCACAAGTGCATCATATGCAGTCCTGTAAAACCCTTCCCCATCATGCCTATGATGCACTTGTTTCTACAAGTGCATCATATGCAGTCCTGTAAAACCCTTCCCCATTATGCCTATGATGCACTTGTTTCCACAAGTGCATCATATGCAGTCCTGTAAAACCCTTCCCCATTATGCCTATGATGCACTTGTTTCTACAAGTGCATCATATGCAGTTATGTAAAACCCTTCCCCATTATGCCTATGATGCACTTGTTTTCACAAGTGCATCATATGCAGTCCTGTAAAACCCTTCCCCATCATGCCTATGATGCACTTGTTTCTACAAGTGCATCATATGCAGTCCTGTAAAACCCTTCCCCATCATGCCTATGATGCACTTGTTTCCACAAGTGCATCATATGCAGTCCTGTAAAACCCTTCCCCATCATGCCTATGATGCACTTGTTTCCACAAGTGCATCATATGCAGTCCTGTAAAACCCTTCCCCATCATGCCTATGATGCACTTGTTTCTACAAGTGCATCATATGCAGTCCTGTAAAACCCTTCCCCATCATGCCTATGATGCACTTGTTTCTACAAGTGCATCATATGCAGTCCTGTAAAACCCTTCCCCATTATGCCTATGATGCACTTGTTTCTACAAGTGCATCATATGCAGTCCTGTAAAGCCCTTCCCCATCATGCCTATGATGCACTTGTTTCCACAAGTGCATCATATGCAGTCCTGTAAAACCCTTCCCCATCATGCCTATGATGCACTTGTTTCTACAAGTGCATCATATGCAGTCCTGTAAAACCCTTCCCCATCATGCCTATGATGCACTTGTTTCTACAAGTGCATCATATGCAGTCCTGTAAAGCCCTTCCCCATCATGCCTATGATGCACTTCATAGGCAGTCCTGTAAAACCCTTCCCATGCGGTCCTGTAAAAACTTTCATGCCTATGATGTCCTGTAAAAAACGTTCATGCCTATTGAAAAAACTTTAATGCCTTTTCCCGAAAGTTTTTTAACAGGACTTTCATGATGTAAAAAAAACTTTTATGCCTATAACTTTCACGATGTAAAAGACCTCCATGTTTTTTAACAGGTCTTTCATGATGTAAAAAAACTTTCATGCCTTTTCATGAAAGTTTTTTAACAGGACTTTTATGATGTAAAAAAAACTTTCATGCATATAACTTTCATGATGTAAAAAAAATTAATGCTTTTAACAGGACTTTCATACGTATTGAAAAAAATTTCATGCCTTTTCATGAAAGTTTTTAACAGCCCTTTCATGCAAACTTTCGTGCCTATAACTTTCACGATGTAAAAAACCTTCATGTTTTTAACAGGACTTTCATGCCTTTTCATGAAAGTTTTTAACAGGACTTTCATGCCTTTTCATGAAAGTTTTGTAACAGGACTTTCATGATGTAAAACAAACTTTCATGCCTATAACTTTCACGATGTAAAAAACCTTCATGTTTTTTAACAGGACTTTCATGATGAAAAGAAACTTTCATGCCTTTTTATGAAATATTTTTAACAGGACTTTTCTGATGTAAAAAAATTTCATGCTTATTGAAAAAAACGTTCATGCCTTTTCATGAAAGTTTTTTAACAGGACTTTCATGATGTAAAAAAAACTTTCATGCATATAACTTTAATGATGTAAAAAACTTTAATGTTTTTAACAGGACTTTCATGATGTAAAAAAAACTTTCATGCATATAACTTTCATGATGTAAAAAACTTTAATGTTTTTAACAGGACTTTCATACGTATTGAAAAAAATTTCATGCCTTTTCATGAAAGTTTTTAACAGCCCTTTCATGCAAACTTTCATGCCTATAACTTTCACGATGTAAAAAAAACCTTCATGTTTTTAACAGGACTTTCATGCCTTTTCATGAAAGTTTTTTAACAGGACTTTCATGATGTAAAACAAACTTTCATGCCTATAACTTTCACGATGTAAAAAACCTTCATGTTTTTTAACAGGACTTTCATGATGAAAAGAAACTTTCATGCCTTTTCATGAAAGTTTTTTAACAGGACTTTCATGATGAAAAGAAACTTTCATGCCTTTTCATGAAAGTTTTTTAACAGGACTTTTCTGATGTAAAAAACTTTCATGCTTATTGAAAAAAACGTTCATGCCTTTTCATGAAAGTTTTTAACAGGACTTTCATGATGTGCTGTTAGAAAAATGTCATGCCTATGATGTCCTGTTTTAATACTTTCGTGCCTGTTTTTGTCCTGTAAAACCTTTCATGAGTATGATGCACTTCATAGGCAGTCCTGTAAAACCCTTCCCCATCATGCGTATGATGCACATGTTCTACAATATATCGCCATAGCATAGCAGTCCCGTTGGCATAGGTATGATGGGGAAGAATTTAACTCCCATCATATGCAGTTTTTATGCATTTGTTTCTACCCAATGTTATGATGTCCTTGTCAGGGGGACTAAAACACTTCCATAATCATAAGTTGGTTCAAGAAACACAGAATAAATGACCATCAGGAAGCGATTGTTACTGGTGACAGGTTTATGATCCGTATTGCTGAGATGGCAGGGGTAAAAGAATTGTTTTGCCGTTCGTAAAACCTGGTTGTGTAAACATTTCTGTTTCGAACGGAAAAATGTTTTGTAAACCATTTGGTTTATGTACGTCGGCTGCTTAAAGGGTTTGAAAAGTACAGTGATTAATTCTTTAACCGGTTGGAACAAATTAACTCCGGGTTAGCAAAATAAGTTGCAATAAACTCAAACGAAGATGCTCGCTGTCTAAGAAGTGGACCAAAGAAGGCTGGAAAGACTGATCCTGCATATTAGAAAGCGTTAGTTATCTTAAGAGGTCATTTAGGGAGATGATCAGGAAGAATTTGTTATTAGCTTTGTCATTCAAAGTGTTCATTAGGGGGATAACAGACACCAAGCCTGTTTGTCTGATTACCTGCTAAAAGTGCTACGAAATTAATGTAGGAGAGAGAAGATGTAGGAGAGAGAAGATGACTCAGCGGCATGATGTCAGTATCAGGGGGACTCTCCCTTCCACCGTTAAGCCTCAAATCGCGAAAAATACAATAAAAGGTTAGCACTTACCACCAGTGGCAGGTTTAGGGTCAGTACTGCTGAAATGATAGGGGGAAAGGAATTGCTTCGCTGTAGGGTTTGTACAACCCCGCCATTACGTGAACATTCCTATATGGGGAGCGCAGAAAGTTTTGGGTACCAGGCCGCTTAAAGGGTTAAGAAGATCAAAAATTGGTGTAAAGGCATCTTTAAATGCAAAAATGTTTAGTTATAAGACCGACCTTCTGTACAATAACAACACAACAAACTTGAACAAGTTGGAATCTACTTAATAGTGTAAAAGTCATGTATGCTGGCAGTAGGGTTTGTGTACGAGTGAATGGTGTTTTATCAAAATGGTTTTCTATTGGTGAAGGAGTCAGACAAGGTTGTGTAATGTCACCATGGCTGTTTAATATATTTATGGATGCGTGCATGTGTGATGCCAAAATAGATAACAGTGGTTTATGTCTTGGTGATATCAGTGTGTGCAGAGTGCTGTATGCTGATGACACTGTCCTGTTGGCAGAGAACAAAAGTGATTTGCAGAGTATGTTGTCCCGGATGTACAAAGTTTGCATGAAATTCACACTGAGTATATAAATAAGATAGAACCCAAAGTTATGGTTTTTGTACGAGGAAATGTAATATAAGTCTAAATGGCCCAGTGATTGACCAGGTGAATGAGTTTGTGTATTTAGGAAGCATGTTTGACAGAGATAACAAATTGGATGGTGAAATTAGGAGGCGAGTGAATTCTTCATTGAAAGTCATAGCTGCTCTGGGAGGTTTTCACAGGAATGATGGGTTCTCAAGAGAATCCCGCATGGCTGTGCGTGAAAGTGTAATTGTTCCTACTTTTATGTATGGCAGTAAAACCTGGGTACTACAGAAGAAACATAGAAGTCGTTTGAGTGCTGGAGAAATGCATTACTTAGGGGGTTTGTGGCAAGACACGGTCTGATCGTGTGAGGAATGATGTGTTGCAGTTGTGTAATGTGAAGCAAAATGTTGTTAGCAAGGTGGAGACTAATATGATTCGGTGCTTTGGCCACCTTGAAAGAATGAGTGATGAGATGCTTAATAAAAAATTTTGTTTTTAGTGCAAGTGGCAGGAAAGAAACGCAAAGGAAGCCCAAGGAAGTCATGGGAATATAAGATTCAGGAGTACCTGCATGAGAAAAAAGGTTATGTGTATGAAGTGTGAAAGGTCTTGTGTATGTCATGAGATGGATGTCAGTGAAGCCCGAGTTGTGTATCAAGATAGCTGTAAATGGAGAAGTTTGATACGTCTCAATAAGTAAATAATCAGTTACATTTTATCTGGTAGTTTGTATTTCTTTGTGCAGCTAACCTCTGAATCTCAGAGAACAGCTTAATGATATGTATAGGTATGTACTTTTTTTTCGATATATCAAACCTAAAAAGTGAAAAGGTTATAAGTATCTTTGCTGTTGAAGATGGAAGTGATCTTAAACAATTTGCCCAAGATGTACACTGAAGAGCAATTGGATTAGAGATACATGTCTAGTAACGTGTCGCACCAGCTTTCGCCCTGATGACGGCTGCGATTCGGCTCGGCATGGACTCGACAAGACACCGGAAGCGTTGGGAAGCTCCCACAGTTCACGAAGATTTGATGGAGGGGGGTCATCTTTCTCGATAGCATCCCAGATGTCCTCGATGGGATTGAGGTCAGATGACCTAGCTGGCCAAGGAAGCGAGGTCACATCGGTGGAGTGTTTATCCAACCATTCGGATAAAATTCGGGAGCGATGGCACGGTGCATTGTCTTGTTGCAGGATGACGTCCCCAGTGGGATGATGTTGAAGACGCACGAACAGGAGCAAATGGTCGTCCAGGATATCCCGGTAACGTTGACCTGTGAGGGACGATGTCACACGTACCAGGGGTCCCATTTCAGTCCACGTAAACAGTACCCAGACGAGAATGTCACCCCACCAGCTTGAAGAGTACCCTGCTGGCAAGAAGGATCCATCGCTTCATGTGGTTTGCGCCATACTCGTATCCTGCCATCCGCATGTACCAACGTGAATCTCGACTCATCAGTCCAGGCAACATTTTCCCACATGTCTAGGTTCCAGTCGCGATGTTCCCGCGCCCATGCTAATCTTTGCACCCTGTGATGTGCGGTCAGCAGCGGTACCCTCGTGGGACGATAGCTTCTCTACCCCATAGCGAGTAGATGCTTCTGGATGGTGTGGCTGCTTACACGTTTTTGTGCACTAGCGTTCAATTGCCGAGTGATTTCTTGTAGTGTGGCCCGTCAATCCGATGTTACAATGCGAGCTAGCCGACGATGATCCCGCTCACTCACACGCTGTTGTCCACGGCAGTTGGCCCTTGCAGGGATGGTTTTACCGGATTCGATGTACTCACGGTGCACCCGTGACACAGTGGCTCGTGAAAATCCCAGTGCCTGCACGATCTCCGAGATGGAGTGACCCATTCTTCGGTCCCCGACAATTTGCCCACGATCAAATGCGCTTAGATCCTTCGTCTTACCCATACTGTGTCCGACTCTTATTACCGTCGTATCACTTCTTATATTGTCAGATCACTGCATACGTCATGTCGTTTCCGTTTACAGGGCCGCCCACAGCGTCACATTTGCATAATGCCAGCTGTCTCTAATTCAATTGCTCTTCAGTTTAGATTTCCTTAATTTTTTCCCATGTCTGTACGTGCTAATACGCAAACGAAACCGATTACCGGCAGGTAGCTTTCAAATGCCAAGTTGTGACGGATGTCTCAAGTAATTATCTTCTTGACTGAGGAGGCACACTTTTCTTCCATTCTGGTGCATTCGAGAAAATTTATGCAGGGTGCGCCGAGTCTGCTTCTGAAGTTCGAGATATTTTGAGGTGAAACCGCATTGTTTTCTTTTGTTTCGTTTTTTCTCCCATTGTTGTTGCTCCTGCTGCGAATCCAACCAGGCTAGATCGCTGGAATTAAGGAACTCGCTTGTGTGTGTGTGTGTGTGTGTAAGCGCGCTCTGGTATCGACTTTGAGACAAGGTCGCCCAACAAACACCCCGTGACCCTACGTTCCCAATCCGTCAAGCGTAACACCTTTTTGAGCAACAAACTTTTAATGCAGTCAGTACCTGGGCATTTGTCTGCCGCAGACCAATAATGGTCGGAACTGCCTACCGTGAAATCATTTCGAAGTCGCACATTCGCCCAAATGCTGCAGATAAAAAATTAACCCCGTTTTGCCGAATTCGTAACCGGAAGACTGATTAAACTTCCGCCACTCTTGTCTGCCTTCCGAGAAGATAACGGTCCTCATTTCGGGGGCATAATGTTAAGACGTTTCATAACATCGCAATCAAAATATGGCAACATCCTTTTCTTTTTTCGTGTTTTAAAACCGTATAACGTGATGCGATTGTTTTTCCACTCTGGCGATAAATGAGTCATCAGAAATAATCTGAACCTTACTCCACGCACATCTTGTTTAAATTCCATAGCTACGCGGGTTTACTTCTTTAATAGCACTCATGCATGGAATAAACATGAATGAAACACTGGATTCAAAATGCAGTACCGGATTCAGCGGGGGCGAATGTCCCCACCTAAAGCAAGTTTCTCCTTTTCAAATGGCCTACATCAAAAAAATTAATGCATTTAGTTTCGTAAAATTATTTTAATAAATCCACAGGTGTTCGTACAACTACCCATAACTAAAATTTGCTGTAAACTTGGAGATTAAATGATGTCTAGCTTCAGCAGAAACGGGGATTTCTATTGGAGGATTCAACCACCAACCATCTGTGTTTTGCAGAGGACATTATACTGATCGAAGAAGATTAAATAAAACTGGACCAAATGGTACAAGAATTTAATAGAGAGGGTAAAAGGTATGTACTAAATATGAACATAAAAAAGACAAAGACAATGGTATTAGGCGCATAATGAAAATGCCAGTGCAAAGATTCGGCTATTTGAGAATACAGCACACATAAAAATTGGAAAGGGAGTGAGACAAAGTGACACCATATCTTCGAAGCTCTTTAATGCCACATTAGAAAATGTCTTTCAAACACTGAACTGGAAAAATACAGGGATAAAGATTAATGGAGATTATCTAACTCACCTTCGTTTTGCTGATGACGAAGTCATTTTTGTAACCACCCTATCAGAGCTGCAGAGTATGATCCAGAAACTTGCTGACAAAAGTAAAGAAGTGTGATTAGAAATGAACTTTCAGAAGACAAAAGGGATGTACATTGCTTTTACAAGAAATGAAGATTTATTGATTGATGGGGAAAAGCTAGAGATAACCAATACCTACATTTATCTTGGACAGCAGATATCAAGTGAGGGTCACATTGATGAAGAAATTAATCAACGTATAAAACTTGCTTGGAAAGCTTTTGGAAGAAACAGTATAATTTTCAAAAACAATATGCCATTATATCTTAAAAAGAAAAGCGTTGATCAATGCATCCTTCCAGTGCTTACATATGCTGCAGAGACATAGACCTTAACTAAAAGAGACATACAAAGTCTGCTGACAAATTAAAGTAGCATGGAGAAGTGCATGCTTAGTGTAACCAGGAGAGATAAGAACAGGAACTCGTGGATCAGAAAAATGACAAGAGTAGAAGACATCATGATCAGAGTTAAATCCCTGAAATGACAATGGGCTGGACATACTGCCAGAAGGACAGACCATAGATGGACAGCCGAAATTTTAGATTAGATTCCAAGGGACAGGAAAAGACCCAGAAGAAGACCACATGTGAGATGGGTAGATGAAATTCGTAAGTATGCGGGAGTAACATGGAGGAGACTGGCACAAGACAGACCGTTGTGGAATAAATTTGGGGAGACCTTCGTCTAGCAGTGGATTGATAATGGTTGACCATGATGATGATGATGATGATTTGGCGAAAAATACATCAGGAAAAATATCATTCTGGAAGGCAAAGAACTTGAAAATGTGGAAAAATTCCCTAATCTCGGAAGCTGACATGTGACTTAACCAGCAAAAAAGAAATTTTAATTAGAATTGCAAAGGCTATGATACTGTTAAAAGCCGTGGAAGAGCAGAGCTTAGCCTCAAAACTAAGTTAAGTATTCTTGAGACATGCATCTTCAGCAGCATGCTATTTGGATGCAAGACTTGGACACTGACAAAGGAATCAGAGAAAAGAATACTTGCTTTTGAAAGAAAGTGCTAACGTAAAATCTTAAGAATCGGATGGATCCAGAGGATAAGAAATCAAGAAGTGTACAGAAGAATACAAATAAAAGCGACCCTGTTCCAAATAATCATAGAGAAAACTAAGACTCTTTGGACGCATCTGCAGAATAAAAAAGAAACATAAAGACATTGGTGTTTGTCTAAGTGAACGGCAGAAATGCGAGAGGACGCCTTCACCGTATGAGGGCTGACGATATTAAATACTGGTTGGGTGGAACTCTTCAAGAACTGGACCACTCTGCAATGAACAGACTTCAATGGGACAATATAGTTAAATGGCAACAGACACCTACCCAGAACTGAGCTACTCTGCAATGAACATACTTCAATGGGACAATATAGTTAAATGGCAGCAGACACCTACCAAGAACTGAGCCACTTTGCAATGAACAGACTTCAATGGGACAATATAGTTAAAATGGCAACAGACACCTACCAAGAGCTGAGCCACTCTGCGATGAACAGACTTCAATGGGTCAATATAGTTAAATGGCAACAGACACATACCAAGAGCTGAGCCACTCTGCGATGAACAGACTTCAATGGGACAATATAGTTAAATGGCAACAGACACCTACCAAGAACTGAGCCACTTTGCAATGAACAGACTTCAATGGGACAATATAGTTAAAATGGCAACAGACACCTACCAAGAGCTGAGCCACTCTGCGATGAACAGACTTCAATGGGACAATATAGTTAAATGGCAACAGACACCTACCAAGAACTGAGCCACTTTGCAATGAACAGACTTCAATGGGACAATATAGTTAAATGGCAACAGACACCTACCAAGAGCTGAGCCACTCTGCGATGAACAGACTTCAATGGGACAATATAGTTAAATGGCAACAGACACCTACCAAGAACTGAGCCACTTTGCAATGAACAGACTTCAATGGGACAATATAGTTAAAATGGCAACAGACACCTACCAAGAGCTGAGCCACTGCGATGAACAGACTTCAATGGGACAATATAGTTAAATGGCAACAGACACCTACCAAGAACTGAGCCACTTTGCAATGAACAGACTTCAATGGGACAATATAGTTAAAATGGCAACAGACACCTACCAAGAGCTGAGCCACTCTGCGATGAACACACTTCAGTGGGACAATATAGTTAAATGGCAACAGACACCTACCAAGAACTGAGCCACTTTGCAATGAACAGACTTCAATGGGACAATATAGTTAAAATGGCAATAGACACCTACCAAGAGCTGAGCCACTCTGCGATGAACATACTTCAATGGGACAATATAGTTAAAATGGCAACAGACACCTACCAAGAACTGAGCTACTCTGCGATGAACAGACTTCAATGGGACAATATAGTTAAATGGCAACAGACACCTACCAAGAACTGAGCCACTTTGCAATGAACAGACTTCAATGGGACAATATAGTTAAAATGGCAATAGACACCTACCAAGAGCTGAGCCACTCTGCGATGAACAGACTTCAATGGGACAATATAGTTAAAATGGCAACAGACACCTACCAAGAACTGAGCTACTCTGCGATGAACAGACTTCAATGGGACAATATAGTTAAAATGACAACAGACACCTACCAAGAACTTTGCCACTCTGCAATGAACAGAATTCAATGGGACAATATAGTTAAAATGGCAACAGACACCTACCAAGAACTGAGCCACTTTGCAATGAACAGACTTCAATGGGACAATATAGTTAAATGGCAACAGACACCTACCCAGAACTGAGCTACTCTGCAATGAACATACTTCAATGGGACAATATAGTTAAATGGCAACAGACACCTACCAAGAACTGAGCCACTTTGCAATGAACAGACTTCAATGGGACAATATAGTTAAAATGACAACAGACACCTACCAAGAACTTTGCCACTCTGCAATGAACAGAATTCAATGGGACAATATAGTTAAAATGGCAATAGACACCTACCAAGAGCTGAGCCACTCTGCGATGAACAGACTTCAATGGGACAATATAGTTAAAATGGCAACAGACACCTACCAAGAACTGAGCTACTCTGCGATGAACAGACTTCAATGGGACAATATAGTTAAAATGACAACAGACACCTACCAAGAACTTTGCCACTCTGCAATGAACAGAATTCAATGGGACAATATAGTTAAAATGGCAACAGACACCTACCAAGAACTGAGCCACTTTGCAATGAACAGACTTCAATGGGACAATATAGTTAAAATGGCAATTGACACCTACCAAGAGCTGAGCCACTCTGCGATGAACAGACTTCAATGGGACAATATAGTTAAAATGGCAACAGACAAATACCAAGAGCTGAGCCACTCTGCGATGAACATACTTCAATGGGACAATATAGTTAAAATGGCAACAGACACCTACCAAGAACTGAGCCACTTTACAATGAACAGACTTCAATGGGACAATATAGTTAAATGGCAACAGACACCTACCAAGAACTGAGCCACTTTGCAATGAACAGACTTCAATGGGACAATATAGTTAAAATGGCAATAGACACCTACCAAGAGCTGAGCCACTCTGCGATGAACAGACTTCAATGGGACAATATAGTTAAAATGGCAACAGACACCTACCAAGAACTGAGCTACTCTGCGATGAACAGACTTCAATGGGACAATATAGTTAAAATGACAACAGACACCTACCAAGAACTTTGCCACTCTGCAATGAACAGAATTCAATGGGACAATATAGTTAAATGGCAACAGACACCTACCAAGAACTGAGCCACTCTGCAATGAACAGACTTCAATGGGACAATATAGTTAAATGGCAACAGACACCTACCAAGAACTGAGCCACTCTGCAATGAACAGACTTCAATGGGACAATATAGTTAAATGGCAACAGACACCTACCAAGAACTTTGCCACTCTGCAATGAACAGAATTCAATGGGACAATATAGTTAAAATGGCAACAGACACCTACCAAGAATTGAGCCACTTTGCAATGAACAGACTTCAATGGGACAATATAGTTAAATGGCAACAGACACCTACCCAGAACTGAGCTACTCTGCAATGAACATACTTCAATGGGACAATATAGTTAAATGGCAACAGACACCTACCAAGAACTGAGCCACTTTGCAATGAACAGACTTCAATGGGACAATATAGTTAAAATGACAACAGACACCTACCAAGAACTTTGCCACTCTGCAATGAACAGAATTCAATGGGACAATATAGTTAAAATGGCAATAGACACCTACCAAGAGCTGAGCCACTCTGCGATGAACAGACTTCAATGGGACAATATAGTTAAAATGGCAACAGACACCTACCAAGAACTGAGCTACTCTGCGATGAACAGACTTCAATGGGACAATATAGTTAAAATGACAACAGACACCTACCAAGAACTTTGCCACTCTGCAATGAACAGAATTCAATGGGACAATATAGTTAAAATGGCAACAGACACCTACCAAGAACTGAGCCACTTTGCAATGAACAGACTTCAATGGGACAATATAGTTAAAATGGCAATTGACACCTACCAAGAGCTGAGCCACTCTGCGATGAACAGACTTCAATGGGACAATATAGTTAAAATGGCAACAGACACCTACCAAGAGCTGAGCCACTCTGCGATGAACATACTTCAATGGGACAATATAGTTAAAATGGCAACAGACACCTACCAAGAACTGAGCCACTTTGCAATGAACAGACTTCAATGGGACAATATAGTTAAATGGCAACAGACACCTACCAAGAACTGAGCCACTTTGCAATGAACAGACTTCAATGGGACAATATAGTTAAAATGGCAATAGACACCTACCAAGAGCTGAGCCACTCTGCGATGAACAGACTTCAATGGGACAATATAGTTAAAATGGCAACAGACACCTACCAAGAACTGAGCTACTCTGCGATGAACAGACTTCAATGGGACAATATAGTTAAAATGACAACAGACACCTACCAAGAACTTTGCCACTCTGCAATGAACAGAATTCAATGGGACAATATAGTTAAATGGCAACAGACACCTACCAAGAACTGAGCCACTCTGCAATGAACAGACTTCAATGGGACAATATAGTTAAATGGCAACAGACACCTACCAAGAACTGAGCCACTCTGCAATGAACA